>CM076575.1:1910248506-1910295297 GCA_034641835.2 Pinus albicaulis | reverse complement strand
ATATTACATTTGAAGTCATCAAGATGAGCAAGGTATTTCTATCTGTTTACTGTTGATCTCTTTTGTTTTATGATATTCGTTTTAAAATTGCTATCATTTATATGTATATTTGCTTTAACAACGCTTCCTTTTATATATCATTTCTGAGTATAATTGAAACGTTATTTTTCATAGTTACATGTAAATGGTATACAATGATGAATGCAATATGTTTATATAACTCTGTTTAATTTATTAAACAGAGTTATCTCTATTTGTTTCTGCACATTTCAATTTGATTAATAATACATTTTCATGGTTATTGTTGAATTGGAACAATCTTAAGTTGTATTCACATATAGCTACCCGGGTTAATGTTAGAATTTCTTTAATCAGCATTTAGCTTAAATTAGATAGTTTTATTTCAGTTATTTTAGTTTCATTTCCACCCATCCAATCCAATCCATTTAGTTACAAGGAAACTGGTCCTTTAAATCTAGTCGGAGCCACCATACCAAACGGAAAAGGAGCTGCCTTAAGGTCCCGACCGGGTGGTTTTCCCCGATGTTTGAAGCAGAGATTTTCTAGGCTTCAACAAGTCCCCATATCTTCCCGATCATATAATTGGACAATAAAATTTATATCTAAATCATGAAAATTTGATTTGGCCATGAGTTTAGCTAAACCTTGACCTTTAATGAGTTTGGTGGGCTTAATTTCTATGTCATATTCCAAAATGGTGGAAATCCATTTGCTTCTTTTACCATCAGGCCCATTTTGAGTTAGAATTTCCTTCACAACTGAATTTGGAACATAACCTATGAAATGTGAATATAATATGTGCACTCTAAAGTCTTTGATGGCGTTCACTAAAGCTAGTGCCTGCTTTTCCATTATTTTATACTTTAAAGTGGCATCTCTAAGTGATTTACTTAAAAAAGCAATGGGTTGCTCATAGCCCCGATCATTCTTCTACAGTAAGACTGCAACAATAGTATGTTCTGAAGCAGAGGAAAAAATAATGAAATCTTTTTTGAAATCAGGACTTATTAGGACTGGTGTTTTTGTTAAGGCTTGTTTGATTGATTCAAATGATTGTTTGGCCTCCACAATCCATTTAAGTGCTGAGTATTTTTTCAACATGTTATTGATTTCTCTAATTATTTCTACTAAGTTTGAAATGAATCTTATGAGAAAATTGATTTTACTTAAGAAAGCCCATAATTATTTAATATTCCTAGGATGGCTTATGTTCATAATAGCCTCTATTCTAGCTAGGTCTATCCTAATTACCTCTTTAGATATGATATGTCCTAACAATTTACCTTCTTCAAGTCCAAATAGAGTCTCTTTAGGATTTAAAGAAATGCCAAAGTTCCCGCATTTGATAAATACTTGTCTGAGATGATCGAGATGTTCATTATCAGTTTTTGAAAATACAGTAATATCATCTAGATAAATTAATGGAAAATTATGAATTTCTTTAGCAAAAGTTATATCCATAGCTCTTTGAAAAGTGGCTCTTGCATTCATTAATCCAAAAGGCATTTTCACATACATGAAAGTACCCCAAGGAGTAGTAAATGCAGTCTTTGGTTGGTCTTTTGGTTGAACTAAAATCTGGTTATATCCAGAGAATCCATTAAACAATGAAATCCTAGAAGAACCAACCACACTCTGTAAAATTTGATCCATCTTGGGGAGAGGGTAGTTATCTTTTAAGGACACTTTATTTAAATTCTGGAAATCAACACACAGTCTGATCTCCCCTGTCTTCTTCCTAGTGGGAGCTAGGTTTGAAACCAAATTAGAATATTTGATAGGTGAAATTATCTGGGCTTCATACATTCTCTTAACCTCTTTTTCAATTAAAGACATTACAACTGGATTGGTTCTTCTAAGCTTCTGTTTGAAAGGTTTTTGATCTTCTTTTATAGGTATTTTGTGTTGTATTATGCTAGTTTCATAAGATTTTAAGTCTTCGTAACTCCATGTAAATACATCTCGAAATTCCTTAAACAAAGCTATGTATTTCACTATTTCTTCTTGAGGTAAGGCTTTTGAAATTTTTATCATCTTAGGCTTCAATTATGTTTCTATATTGCATTCTTCTATGTCAAATTTTAATGGTTCCATCTTTGGTTTTCTTGCAACATCATTTGAATCAAAAACATGTTCTAAAGGGGCTAATCCCTTAGGTAAAAAGTTGTTCTTAAGGTTTAAAATGTAAGAATCATCATATGCTAATTCTTCAATCTCTATCTTTTCTAAATTATATTTTTCTACTTGAGTAAATTTAATGGGTTTAGTGAAATCTAAATTATGATTTTCAAACTTCTGTGGTTTTTGTTGATTGCAGAATCCAGATTATTCACAGTATCATAAAACGATTGTCGATGTTTCGAATCCCAACGGGGATCCATCTTTAGGACGAGAAATTATTGAAGAATGAAAGAAGGTCGCAAAAGTTTCTGCAGCCCTTATTGAAAGAAGGGCCGCATAACCTTTTGCAACCTTCTTTCATTCTTCATTCATTTCTCGTCCTGAAGATGGATCCGCATTGGGATTCAAAACGTCGACAATCGTTTTATGATACTGTGGATAATCCGGATTCTGCAATCAACAACATCTAAATTATTTATATCTACAACATTTATATCAATCTCACTATCTATGGTTTGATCTACTGTACAATCTGTGTCTATGTCACAATTTTGAAATTCTCCTTCAGTATTCATGAAATGATAAATCTGTTCATCGTGTGAGAATATCTCCCAATAATTTAGATTATCTGGTATTGTAGGCCTGTGTCTAACTTCTGGTGTATATTTATGATTTGGTTGAAAAGGCAAGTTACAGGTGCTAGAAAAAGTTGCTAAACTGTGTGCTTGCATGTTCTGTTTTCTGGGAATTGTAGCAAATTAACATTCAAGCAGTTCACTAATCAGATCTAAAACGGTTTCTTTATATTGGCTTAATCTAGGATTATATACAAAATATTCTCCTCTTATTTATTTCACAATTAACTCAAAGTCACCCATGATTGATACTCTTTTGGCTCCTAAATCTCTAACAATCTGCAGTCCTAAAATCAAAGCTTCATATTCAACCATGTTGTTTGTACATTTGAAATTTAATCTAAAGGCATGACCTTCTGCATGATTGTTTTCCTTGTTATGTATCCAAACTCCTGCTCCCGCTCCTAATTTGTTCATTGATCCATCAAAGTCTAAATGCCACATTGATTCATGAAAATGTTGTCACTGTCTGGTGCTTTCTTTTATTTTTTAGTTCAGTGTTGTTTTCTATGCCAGTTTCAGAATTACATAAAATGAAGGAGTCCATATCAGTAGGTGTAGAATAAATAGGATAGTTTCTAGGTCTCCCTACACTACTAACCATGTATTTCATTAATGTATCTATGTAAATTTTATTGGGTTAGCCAAAAAATGATATTGTTGCATAAGACATATCTAGTTGTAGAGATCCCTGCAGTTTAGCTCCTCATGAGCGAGATAACAACATTCCATACTTAGGAGGGATGTCAACTACTACAATATCCATGACTATGCTTTTTCCAGGGCATTGAACTAAAGTAACACATAAATATTTTATCAAACCTAAACATTTCACTTTACTGGAATCAAATGAGAAGAGATCTTTATAAGGTCTAGTGATGTCTAAATTCAAGGTTTCCATTATTTCTTTTGGCATTAAATTATGTGAGGCACCTGAATCTAGCATTGCATTATGTAAAATTTGATCATAAACAGTTAAGCTAATGTAGAAAGGAGGAATTCCTCCCTCTTGGTGTTTTCCATTAACTTCAGGACCAAAGATTAGTTCTAGTTGATCATCACTTAAATTAATTGAATCTTCTCCATCATTCATGTTTAAAGTTTCAGTGATGTGTGATTTGTATAGATCATTTTTAACCAATTCTATTAAAGGAATTGGTATCTTTAGTTTGGAAATTTCAACTTGGATGTTGAATGGTGTTTGTGATTTTCCTAATTGAATTATTTCTTCCTTTGTAACTGTAGTTTGGGTGGGTTTATCTTCTTTTTCTACATTTGGTTTTTCATTTTCTGTTTGTATCATTGCTTATTGCTTTTAATTTTCTTTTCAGGGACAGTATGATATGTAGTGGAAGTTTTGGCAGATTTTGTGGTTTCTGCAGCTGTTTTAGAATCAGTTGATTGGTGATTAGCAGTAGATGTTTTTGGATCTAAAATTGTTGTTTTAGCATAAGTTGTTGTCTTGGCAACAATAGAATTTTGAGGATCTGCTGATGTTTTAACAACAGTATCTATTATGTCAACAATTTTAGGACTGGGTGTAATTTTGGGACTTGAAATTTTCTGATTAGGATTTGAATTTTGCAGAACTTTAGTGCTAGGAGCCTCTACTATTTTCTTTGTTTGAGTTTTGGTAATTTTCTTAGTAGGGGCTTCTACATTTTTCTTTCTCCTAAGGTTATATTGCTTATGAGCTTCATTAATTACAAACTCATAACCTTGCTTGTAATCAAAAGACTCACCAAAATCTAATTGTAGTGGTTGTAATTCATATAACTCATGTTCTTCTTGTGTAATAAAAATGGTGTTATTATCATTAATACCCATTATATTGATCTAAGTGTCCTCATCATTTTCATTTTGGTGAGAAATTTCAACATAGTTCTCTTGGAAAGGTGGTCTTATTGTTTGGTCAGGTGCAAATTCTCTAGATTTACTAGTGTTGGTGTTTTTCCTGAAATTGGGATTTCTAATTTGAGGTCCTTGATGTTTTATCCCACTGTGGCTTCCTTTCCATGTTATCTAACCTATCCATCATTCTTTCTAATTTTTTTTCTAAGTTATGTATTTTCAAATCTAAGGTTGATGTTTCTTCTTTTATTGTCACTCTCCTTTCATTTCTTAACCTAGATTTCTTGGCTAACAAGTTTGCCTCTACACTTACAACATTACTTTGCATCTGCTCTAAGGTTTCTGGGTTTCTCTCTTTCAGTTGGTAAGCCATATATGTATCAAATCCATCAGGGAATTTGATAAGGGCAGAGTTTGGAGGAGGTTTAAGATTAGCATGGATTTCATTGTAAATACTATTGTATCTTATACAATAGTCTTGAACTGTTTCATTTGGTGCTCTTTTTATATTTTCAAATTCAGACAAAATTTGTAATGGATTATTCTTCTTGTCCCATCTATTAAGACACATCCCACGGAAAACTACTAAATCAACTATACTACCTGTAGGTAAACCTTTAAACCACTTCTTAACATCACCAGCTAAAGTTTGGGCAAAAAGACTCGTCTGAACATCAACATCATCTAATTCATGCAATTCAAAGTAATCTGTCATTTTATTAACATGCTGTTGTGTAATGTAGTGATTTGTTCCATCAAATTGAGGGATTTTGCTTTGATAATCTTGGGGCATGGCATTTAGAGGGGCTTGTAGGACCAATGGGGCATATCTAGTAGCCATGGCTTGGATTCTAGCTTGACTATGAGGTAAGTTTGAAGTACTTGGTGAAGAAATTGAAATACTTGCAGATGTAGTTAAAGCACTTGTAGATGAGATTGGGATATTAGAAGATGTAGTTGGGATGCTATAAGAAGAGCTTGGAAATGAAAATGAAGTATTGGAAAATGCAGCAGAAATTCTGGGGGATGAACTTGAACTATTTGGGGATGGAAATAAAACTCTAGGTTGAAAAGGTTTCTTGGGAAAAAATGAATTTGTGGAATGAAGTGTGGTGGAAACAATGGATGAAGTGGTAGTAAACAAAGATGAACCTACAGATTCTAAAAGACTGGCATCTGAATGACTAATAGAAGGCTTAGGGGTACAGGCTGATAAAGCAGTCAATTCAACTGAATGTTGTAAATAAGCTTCATCAATTTCCTTAATCAAAGTTGCAGTTATAGCATCAAGCTTATCATAGAATTCTAGGACTTTTTCTTCTCAATCAATTGAAACAGTTTCCTCCTTACTTTCAATGAATGAAATGAAATCAGGATCTATTACACTATTATGTATGTCACTTTCTGATTTAGTTCTAAACAAAGATTTTTCAAAATTTAAATCAAATTCAATGTCTTGTAAACTTGATAATTTATTTGGAAGATAATTTGCTTTGATCAATGAAATCTTATTACCTAAACTTTCTACTTTTTTACTTTTCTTTACAATTCTGCCAGGATTATCTACTATGATAGTAGGTTCTAGATCTGGATTAGACCTAGTAAAGTAGACTCTTTTGGAAGTCAAAATTACAGTTTTTATGGAAAATTTACTAACAACTCTTCATAACAATATTAAGGTGAAAAGGTAAGTAAAAATATTTCCTTTAAGATTTATTTTAAAACTGAGGATTGGTTAGTTCCCCAGTACGGTCGCCAACATGTTATCACTCCAATAATTCTCAAGAGTTGTTAAATTTTTGATTTTTAAGTTTAAAGAATATTAGAGGTAACCACAAACCTACTTTTAAGCCTTAGGATATAGCATTCCTAGTGCTCAGAGAGGGCTCTCTCTATATGATTTAACTTTGTTGATTTTAATTGATTTTAGGCTAGTTATGTAGGGTAAACTAGTTTTGGATTTTGATTTGATTTGGTAGTGAAATCACTTACTCAGATGGATATATGTAGATCTGTATTTCATTGGGCTAATGGAGTCAATGTTTCAAGCAGTCAGATCAGGATTAAGTTCTAAAGGGAAATGTTTACAGGGTGTTGTGCTATACAACAACCCCCAATTTATTTTTTATAAATAGGGACCCTTTAGAAATAAATAGGAAATAATTTTTATAATTTCCTAAAATAAAAAAAATAAATTTTTCTGTTTTTCCTTAAAGCACATTGCATATTACATATCTTATTTCAAAAAGAAATATAAAATGTAAAATATGCGAATTGCGAAATGCGCTCGAAGCCTTTCTGAAGAAATAATTAAAAAACCTTGTAAAAACATCAAATCATCATTTTATTTTATTTTCCTTTTCGCATCACACTTTATTTAATCAATTAAGCTTTAAGAAGCAAATGATATAAGTTGCGATACTCGCTGACCCGACAAGTAAATAAACCAGGAAATATAAAATCTTTCACTATCGCGGTCACTTTAAGTTTTTCACAATTTGCATTGCACGCAACTTATAATATATACTTAAACGCTATCCTATAAAAGTTGCAATATGTGATTTGCGCAGACCGCATTTCGCAGCCTTTAAGGGTCAAGCATCAGGAATTATTATAAGGAATGATTGCGATTTGCGTATTAAATGAATTTAGCATGTGAAAACAACTTGTGTCATATCAAATGGAATTTAAGATCTTAATGAATTTAAAACAATTGATAGATCTTACGTGTGAAGCGATGTGAAATATTAAATTAGGAATTATGAAAGATGATTGATAGATTGACATCTTCTCGCGTGTGCTTGATGTAAATGATTGATTTACTCTCATAATACTCCTTATGTGTTACATTCACTTCGCTCTCAGGAAACCAATTATCGGATTGAAGAAGTTCAAAATGAGCAAAAGGGGCAAAGAATTTTCTCAAACATCGTCCACATAAGACACATATATGTCTTCATTATTTTTAGACACGGTCTATAACAAATACTGTGGAAGTTTGACATGGGAGGAAATGTATAAAATCTTCAAAGACGAAGGACCAAGGGTGATAAACAAAGTTTCTGCAACAAGCACTAATTCTAACTCTGATGCAACCCTTTTTGACGTTGCATGCTCGTACATTCACAAGATAGCTACAAGACCAAAGATTCTTCCTTATACAGACATGGTTAAGTGGGAAATTGACCACTTAAACATTGAAGATAGAATGTTCAATAATTCGAGAGGAGAAACTATAGGTTCTTTCAAAGCAGAGGATTTAGCAGCAATGTATCACCTACCAACCCCGCAGTAGAAATAAAACAATAAATATGTGCAGACTTTCAAAGAAAAATATCCAGATCTTATCAAAGTCATCCATGAATGTAAGGACAATGAAGGGAAATTGAAGTAAGATAAGTCCGGTATGTACCCAATTGCACAAATTCCTAATCCTTATTGTTATGCCGCTGGTATGTTATGTAGAATATTTTCCAAGCCTGATAGTACTAGATTTTCAAGAGATTGGGTTCCCCTAATTGACACAATCGTCAATTCATCTATCTTAAATTGGGCAGACATTTTATCCAATTACCTAGCCAAGTATATAAATGAATATAGGAATAAAAGAAGTGTTTCACTCAGAGAAATACCTCCTTTTTATATGTCTACCTATGTCATGGACACTATCTGTTTTAATTCTAATTTTCCTACCATGGGTTAGAAATGGACCACCAAAAACCCTACCCTGATTCATATCTACCACAAAGAAGTTTGGGATTCTGAGTTCCACTTACACTTGTATAAAAGTTGCTATGGAGTCATATTTCCCATACATTAGATGATTTAAAAAAAAAGGCTCCTAGGGTTTCTGAAGAAGCCAATGTAGATATTATTCCAGTAGCTAGATGGTTTTCCGAAGAAAAGTTCACATATATTAGAGTATTTAGGAGTTATGCTCCTCCCCATGTTTTACCTTACTATGTTACAGATAAATTACTTGCGAAAGAAATAGCCTTTCAGCTTGCCAACGATGTCACAAAACAACTAAAGGATGGTAAAAAGGCTATTTGGCCTACTTTCCCTCTACAATGCGACACCTTTGCTATGGCTAATATTGGCCACACATTCAAAGAGGTTCCTAAGATTCAGTTATTGAAATTGGCATTTATGCTAGGAAGATTATACGATCCCAATGATGTGATTAGAAATTACATCGCAGAGTTAAAAATGAAGCCTTTTGTAAAGGAAGCAGATGAATTTGATGACTTCTTCTAAGGAATGGAAAATTTCTCTGATATTATCAAATACATTTCTAGTCAATTAAGTCAAGAAGATGCTGAAACTTTTCAAGCATTTAGAAACAAGAGACTAGAAAACTTTCCTTTGAATTTGTTGACTATTGAAGATGAAAACCACACTCCAAGTGTTAGTTTGGATGATGAAATGAAAGATATATTTGAAAATGAATCAGGTCAATCACAACATCAGTCTGATAATTCAGATCAATCTGAAAATGAATCTGAATCTAAGAAAGAAAGTTTAGAAATTGACCAAATTATTCAAGAGATAGAAGTGCTGGAGAAAACAAGGAACAATGGGACAAAATCAAATTCGGAAATAGTTCAACATAGTCATAGCATGTTAGATCATTCCAAGCTGTCTCAAGTAAAATATCTGATGAATGAACGAGAATAATTTTCTGAAGCAATAAAGACTCCCAAAGAAAATCCCAATACTGATCAAGCATCAAGTTTCCAAACACCAGAACCTTCACAGAAAATAGTTGAGACTGTCAATCCGCTACAAAGAGTTCCAGCAATGCATGACAAAGAAATCATATAAGCCTACCTTACAGATTAGATAGCTCTACAGATTGAATATATTCCTTCATTAGATATTTTCTACAGTCCTAGCTACAAGGATGTAGTTAAAAGAAATAAAAGAAGAAGGATTGATGAAACAACTCCAAAACAATTAGATGAGTCAGTTGATGTACTTTGGAAGGATTCCTCAGATGATCCCACTGAACATCTAACCAAGTTATCACAATATGTAGGGGCATATGCCACCGCTACTGTTGATAAAGCTACTGAGGTTAGAATATTGTTGAAACAAAAGGAAGCCAAAGTATAAGAATTAGAACAATTGTTAAATGAAGAGAAAGCCAAGTCCATTGAGCATATCAAAATAAGCACATACCAATTTCATGAAGATATTAAAAGCCTCAAATCAAAGTATCAGACAAATTTTAATGAAAAGCAAGCACATCTGGAGAGAGAAATGGCTGAGTTACAAAGTCAAACACAGTTAGAAAAATTCATCAAAGAAGCACTTGATGTAAACACCATGTTAAAGAAAGAACAAGAAGTGTTTTGTCACCAAGCTTCCATGATTGATTGTTATTGTGATTCCAATAAGATGATGATTCAACAAAAGGCAATTCAGAAACTGAAATGTGAAAGACTTGAAAAGAAAATCGAAGAACACATTCAGTGGAAAATTTAAGAAATAGGAAAGCAAGCTAATCTACCACAAATAGATAAGCTTCACAAAGAACTGATATTCGCAGAATGGAGAGCACAAATTATTCAAGCAGAGAAATCAGTGACCAAGACATCCAATAAATCAAATGAGATTATTGAGTCTATATGTGATTAATTGTTTAAAACAAAAATTCTTAAAGAAAACACATCTGATGTGCTTTCAGGAACAAGAGAAGTAGAAATAAAGTGTAGATAGAGAGAAGATACACAAGAGGAAATGATAAAAAAAATTAATAACTTTGATGAGGAAAATTACTAGAATTTTCTGATGAAACCTTACCATCAACATCAAACTCTTCAGTCTCTTATAGATTCAACAAAAAGATCTCATTCAATAATCTCAAATGCTATTTTCAAGGGACAGATTCGATCACGGATATCACAACCAGCTCAGCTTAAAGCAATGCTAGATATTTTTCAATTTCGTGATCACACTCAGAAATAAGGGTAGGATTCGCAAAATCAGGATTGTTAGTTTAAAATTCCTAGATTATTGTTTAAGTTAAGCTTTTAGAGAAAGGTTGTTTGAAACCTCCTCTACATTTTTGTAATAATTTAATTTTAGTTTATAGTTAGTTTAGTATTTAAACCCTTCTCATGCATTTAGACAAGGGTCCAGAATTTTATTGAGAACATTTGCAAAGAATGCTTAATTGTAAGTAAGTTTGTGGATGCCTTGATAAAATAATGGAACACAACCTTTTCAGTTATATATCATTTTTTTGATCACTGTTGATGCACTTTTGTATTCTTTGAAAGACTTACTGATAGAAGAGTTGAATGTGGCCTATTATCATTGATAATATGAACAAGACAATACACATATGGTACTATTATCATGTATGCTAGTTCTGTTTTGAATATTAGTGATGAATCCAACTTTCATGAATTATATATGAAATCGATTGTTTTTGTTTGAAATATTAGTTGCACTATTGTACGATATAAAGATAGAAATTGGTTTGTTTTATATATGATCATCAAATATATGTGATATGTTTCTCATTTTATTTTGATTAACTATTTTTCAAGAGAATCATCTTACAAAGTAATAATTCTATTAAATCTGTGATGATCTTAATCATCACAGATTGAGTAGATATCATTCTAGATCGCATCAAATTAGTATCATCTTGGGTTAGATTAAATTAGACTTAATTCAAAGTTTTTCATTTTAGAATAAATTTGTTTTAGTTTTTAGTAATTCTTCATGCAAACCCTTTGAGAGAAACCCAACAATCAAACAAAAAACCTAACTTTGGGAAACTGGTCCCATTATACCTAGTCGGAGCCACTCCCCCAAACAGAAAAGGATCTGTCTTAAGGTCCGGACCGAGTGGTTATCCCCTTATTGTTGCCACAAATTTCTGAGCCCTCAACATGTTTGGTGCAAGAAAGAGGGCGATTATGAATGGCATATAAATCTAAACCTCAAAATATAAGCCCTCATAATAATTGATCTCCCCAAAATAATTCTACAACTTCCCGATCACATTCTAGATCACCAACTCAGAAATCAGAAATAGCAAAAACATTTCCATCATCTCCTAAAGTATCTCGAAAATCATCTGCTTCATAATTCATTCCCGAGCCTCCCGAAGTTCAGTCTTTAATTCAAAAATTAGAACAAATATCTATTTCTGCTGAAAAGCCTATTAACCCAGAAGTTTCTGAAGAAAGTGTTACTTCTCTATTTAGAGAAACTGGTATATTAACTAGATCCAAAAGTGAGAAACCTGGAATTCCAACTTTTGAATTTCCAATTGAATCGGTTCACAAAAAAGTTTCTATATTAAGATCTAATTCAGATACAAGTGAATTTACATCAAATTTTCCTTTGGTTACTTCTTCATATCCTCTTACTCAATCTGCATCTTCTCAGTCTTCCATTTCCTCTACTCTAACAATCAGTGCTATTACAAGTAGTATTGTTCCAGTTGTAAGTTCTTCATTCATTCCCCCTACTTCTGGATCTACTTTTGTATCTTCACAAACTTCTAATCCAATTATGGCTAATCAACCTTTGACGAATCCTGTTGCTATATTGATAGCAAATCCAAATCCTCTTCCAGATCATCCGAAAAAATGGTTACCTAAATATAATCCAGATGATGGTCTTCTCGCGGAAGAACATATCAATAATTTTATGTTGGCCATGAATCTTAATGGAGTTTCTCATGAAGATATTGTAGTCAGATTGTTTCCTTATACTTTACAAGGATTTGCAGGATCCTAGATTTTTTCACTTCCAGCAGGATCCATTGCCGATTGGGCAACTTTTGAGCAAGTTTTTCTTGCAAAATTTGGAGATGATATAACTATTGCATCCCTAGTCAATGCTCTTTCCAATCTTAAAACAAATTCAGGGGAAAGAATCAAATATTTCAACTCCATATTTAACAATTTATTAAACAAAATTCCAACTGCTTCCAAACCTGCTGTTGATGTACAAATAGAGTGGTATATTTCTTCTTTGCCTTCTAATATAGCTATTTTTGTAGATAGAGCTGGTAAAGCTACCCTCTTAGAAAACATGAAAGAAGCTCTCGTTGTAGAGAAAAGAATCTTAGCATTAGAAAAACGTTCAGAGATAGAAGACAGGAAATCCAAGAAAGTGATATTTAGTCAAGATTCTAAAAAGAAATTCTCGAAAGATCCATTTGATTTTGAAGGTATTCAAAAAGTATTAAAGACTATGTCAAATGACATGATTGAAATAAAGAAACAGGTTGCTGAAACTTCAGCCCCTAGGAAATCATTTTGCCCATTTAAGAAAAATCCTTCTTCAATATCTGAACCTCCAAATGTGATTTCGAATGCTGAATCCAATCAAGATATTGAAGATCCCTCACCATCTAAACAAGAACCAGAGTCTGAGGAAGAAGTTGAATTGAATGGTTTATGGGATTTCATTCTCTCCACAAAGGAAGAAAGTGAAGCTATGCCTATTTCTACAAGAAGTAAATCTTCTTTTGATTCAACTGTATCAAATCAGAAACATAAATCTCTCCCCACCAAGGAGAAAACAATAGCCAAAAAATCTAAAACTGTTCAGACAGATCCTATTTTATTAGATCCTAATACAACTTCTAAAACTTTGATAGTTTCAGATACATTGGAATATAATATAGTTGAAGATATGAAAAAGACCAAAGAAAATATTTCATTACATGAAATGACCAAACTCAAACAACAACAAAAAATTTTGCTTAGACAACTCAAAGCAATCCCTGTAGATCCCATATAACCACCAGTTATAGCCCAAGCTTCTAAAGATATGGGGAAACCTCCATAATCCCCAAACAAAGTAATCCCAATCATCTTGTTTTAATTGGTGATAGATCTATTTCTCACACTTCTCCTTTACTTTTGACTTATGAGATTTTCAACAAAAATGTTCATAATTGTCTTATTGATTCAAGAGCTTCTTCAAACATTATGCCAAGAACAATTTGTACAAAATTGAATATCACTCCTCAAAAGTTAGCTGTACATATAGTTCAATTGGATAGAACAAGAGTCGAAGTTATTGGAGAAATGTTGTTTGTATCTATTAGGTTATCATCCAATCCAAATGTACTACAAGTAATTGATATTTTGGTCGCAGACATCCCTGAATTTTATGGTCTTATTTTAATTAGGGATTGGTCTAAAAAGTTACATGGATATTTTTCTACCAATTGGTCACAAATGTGGTTACCATATAATGGAAAACCAAATCAAATCAGAATTGAATGTGAAAAATTCATGAAACATACAGTCACCGAACTAGAAGAAGCAAATGAACCTGTAGCTTTTACCAATAATATTATTGGAAATTATTCAGCTGAATCGTTTCTTGGATCATTCAATGCCCAAATTTCACCTTTTTCAACAAACACTGCTATTTCTCAAATTGAAAACTTTTCTCAAACAGACACAACTTCTAGATGTGTTAACCTTAGCAATCAAATTCCAAAACAATCTTCATTTTGGATTCTATACTTTGATGGTTCAAAATCAGAAGATGGTGCGGGAGCAGTTGCGTTTTAATCGATCCACAAGGAGAGAAAACAATGTTAGCTTGAAAAATTTAATTTCAATGCACAAATAATACTGTTGAATATGAAGCATTGATACAAGGTCTATACAAAGCTATTGGATTGAATGTTAAATATTTGCAAGTATATGGAGATTCTGAAATAATTGTTAGACAAGTCAGAAACACAATTCATTGTATTTTTGGACATTTGAAACATTATCAAACTTTAGTTCAGAGTCTTACTTCCCATTTTACTGCATTTAATATCTCCACAGTTCCTAGATTACAAAATGCAAGTGCTGATTTACTTGCTAATGTAGCATCTCGACTTATACCATCCGAAGAATTTAGTCCAGATAGATTTTCAATTGAGTTAATTTTTAGGCCTTCCATTCCTGATAATGTAACAAATTGGAGAGTATTTAACAATGATGTAGATATAGTAGACTTTCTTACATCAAACAGAGCTTATGAAGGTCAAATCGTAGGTGAACATGAACATGATTTACATATTGAAGATCAAACAAATACTAATCCAATTCCCAAATCTGTAATCAAAATGGAAGATCTCTATGATTTGAAAGATAGATTTAAGAAGATGACCAATTCAAAAACTCAAAGTTCTACTTTAAAATTTGAATTGATTAATCTTGGTACACCAGAAAAACCTCAAAACATCAACTTAGGTCTTGGTTTAAAACCTGAAGAAAGGATGTCATTCATTAAATTGTTGAAAACATATAAAGATATCTTTGCATGGGATTATTGAGATCTTAAAACATATGATAATTCCATAATTTAGCATACCATACCTATGATTTCAGATGATAAGCCTGTTTAACAAAAACTTAGAAAAATTCATCTGAATTTAGAAAGTCAAATTAAATCTGAATTAAATAAAATGCTCAAAGCCAACGTCATTTTTCCTGTTAGGCATTCGAAATTGGTGTCAAACATGGTCCCAGTTAGAAAAAAGAATGGAGATATTAGGATTTTCATAGACTTTAGAAATTTGAATAAATCTTGTCAAAAAGATAATCTCCCCTTACCCACCATGGAACATATATTACAATCAGTTACAGGATCTGAATTGATGTCTTTTCTCAACTGATTTTCAGGATATAATCAGATCATGGTACAGTCTGATGATAGATTAAAGACAACATTCAGGACAAAGTGGGGAACATACACATACCAAACAATGCCTTTTGGGTTAATTAATGCTGGTGCTACATTTCAACGTGCTATGGATATAGCTTTTAGAGAACTAATCAATAGCTCGGTTGTTATATATTTAGATGAAATTACTGTTTACTCTAAGCATATAAGAAATCATGTTAATCACCTAAAACATATTTTTGAAAGATGTAGAAAATACAACATTTCCTTGAATCCTAAAAAATGTTATTTCGCCTTATCAGAAGGTAAATTATTAGGGTTTATTGTCTCTAAAAAAGGAATCCATATCGACCCTGATAGGATTCAAGAAATTGAAAACATCCCTTTACCACATAATAAAAAAATGATGCAATCATTTTTAGGACAAATTAATTTTGTAAAAAGGTTTGTTCTCTATTTTTCCCAAATCATCTTATCCCTACAATCAATGATCAAGAAAAATTCAATTTTCAAATGGGGAAAAGAAGAGAGAAATTCTTTTGAGTTGATTAAAAAATCCATCATTGAAGCTCCCTCTTTAACAACTCCTGATTTTCTTAAATCATTTGTATTATATACATTTTCTTCTGATACATCATAAGCAGCAGTTTTGACAGAGTTAAATGATCAAAGCATTGAAGCACCGATTGCGTTTTTTAGTTCTAACCTTCAAGGTGCTGAGTTAAAGTATTCAGCTGTGGAAAAACATGCTTATGATGTGTTTAAAGCTTTGAAACATTTCAGACCTTTTCTCCTAAAAACACATACTAAAATAATAGTACTTTACTCATTATTAAGGCAATTATTAATCCAACGAGAAGTAGGAGAGAAGAGAGCAAATTGGGTTACTGCACTTCAAGAATATGATGTAGAGATACATCTTGCTAAAATTGTTAAAGGACAAGGTCTTTGCAGGATTTTAACTGAAGCCTCTCATTTACCAACAGAAGAATATCAATCAAATTAAATACAACTGTCCGAGGTAAGCCTAAATGATTCTCAGTCACAATATGCTGATCTGAAATTTTTCTTGAAAAATGGATACGCTCCATTATATCTCAATTATACAGTAAAGCGTGCTCTTAGGCTTAAAGCAAATCAATATCAACTCATAGATGATGTGTTATTTAGGAAGAATTATGATTCTGTATTATTGAGATGTTTAGAAAAAACTGAAGCTGAAAAAGTAATGCAGGAATTACATGATGGACCAGCTGGAGGTCATTTCGGAGGAAACACCACAACTGCATGCTGGTTACTATTGGCCAATTCTATTTAAAGATGCACATGAATATGCGAGAAAATGTAAAGTATGTCGAACTGCAGCGGGAAGAGAAAGGAAAGCAACATTTCCACTACAACCAGTAAATATCCAACAACCATTTGAACAATGGGGGTTAGATATTATAGGTGAAATAACTCCTAACTCTTCAAAACAACACAAGTATATTCTTACTGCAACTGATTATTTCACAAAATGGGTAGAAGATATCCCATTAAAGGTGGTTAATACATGAAGTATTACAGATTTTATTGATCAGTTCATAATCACCAGGTTTGGTTTCCCATTAGATTTGATATTTGATAGTGCATCTTACTTTTCCAGAAATGCCATGATATAATTTGCTTTGAAAAGAGGTTTTAAATTAAAATACTTAGGTAACTATTATCCACAAGGTAATGGATTAGCTAAATCTACAAATAAAAACCTTATCAGAATCATCAAACAAAATATAGAAAAAAATCATAAAAATTGGCACAAAGCACTATTATTTTCTCTTTGGGCAGATAGAATCACCCAGAAAGCCTCAATAGGTAGTTCTCCATTTGTGTTAGTTTATGGGAAAGAAGCAGTTCTACCCACAAAACGTAACAATACCATCATTTGCTTTAGTCCAATTTATTGATGAAAATCCTTCATCTTCCCTTCAACTTAGACAAGATCAAATTCTTAAGTTAGAAGAAGGAAGAGAAAAAGCCAAACAAACTCATATTCATAATCAACCAATAATAAAAGCCTCATTTTATTCAACTTCTGTCGGTCTAAAGAATTTTCAAATTGGTGATTTGATATTGAAATGGGACAAAGCGCATGAGGAAAAGGGTAAACACACGAAGTTTCAAAAACTCTGGCTAGGTCCATTTCAAATAATTGAAGAAATAGGCCCATCAACATTTTTGTTACAAGATTTATCAGGAAAAAATGATTCTTTGCCTGTTAATGGGCAAATTTTGAAAAATATATTTCTCGTAGGAGGTAATCCCTTCTATCATTGTATATTAAAATCTTTTGTTTTTCTTGTAAAAATAAAAGCTTGCTTAGTACTGATAGTTGGCCTTTCAAAACAAATCTCAGATGAATTTCTTTTGATTTTTCTTTTCACTTACAAAAAATGAAAATGTTAAGGAAAGAAAATCAAAAGATTTAGAGAGACACTGATTTTATCTTTCTAAAAAATGAAATTTCAATAATTTTTTTTTTTTTGGATGAATTCTCATTTTTTATATAGCATGAATATTCTTTTATCAGTCAAGAAAAGAAACTTTAATATAGTAAGAAACCATCTTGCATAAAAGCAATATAAAACTCGATATTATCATCCAGTATCTTAAAAAGACCTACGATTCATCCCATCCATAAAATCTTATAAATTTTCGAAAGGAATTAAAAAGAAAATAAAAAGATATGATTTGAATAAAAACTTAAAAGATAATAAGTCTCATCACGAGCTTGTTTACTATGTTCATAAAGAAATAGTTAAACTGACATTACTAATACTGTCTACCAAAACAGTGTAATGACTTGAAATTATATCATAAAGACAAGGGGTCTCATCAAGATCTAGCTTGATCAGTTTAATTACTATTTGTGAATGGCATTGTCATTATTTGGTTACCAAGCCAAGACAATGGCTTTTAATTAGATAAAAATATATAAAAGAAAGTTCTCATAAATTATAATTTACTTATGAAGATTATAAGAAATACTGGATGGGAAAATGGATCATAGCTGGGTAAAAGGTAACCCTGCCAAATGCTTAAAATTGCCTATTGGAACAGAAGCTCTATTTGTGAATTTATATAAATCTTATCTGTAAAGGTTATTTATTTTATCCTTTTAAACTAAGCAAGGACTGATATATATTTTCATACTTATATCTTTATAGAGGAATTCTCATGAATAGTGAATAAAAGAAATTTTCATTGCTTGGCAAAGATATTATTTATTTGAAATTTCTTTCCTTTAACTATTTTATTTTCAAAAAGGTATAGAATTTTCAAAATTTTTATCAGAGACATCTCATTCGTCCAAGTGAATCGCCAATTTTTGTGCTATACAACAACCCCCCATTTATTTTTTATAAATAGGGACCCTTTAGAAATAAATAGGAAATTATTTTTATAATTTCCTAAAATAAAAAACTTAGAAAATAAAATTTTCTATTTTTCCTTAAAGCGCATCACATATTACATATCTTATTTCAAAAAGAATTATAAAATGTAAAATATGCGAATTGCGAAATGCGCTCGAAGCCTTTTCGAAGAAATAATTAAAAAACCTTGTAAAAACATCACATCATCGTTTTATTTTATTTTCCTTTTCGTATCACACTTTATTTAATCAATGAAGCTTTAAGAAGCAAATGATATAAGTTGCGATACCCGCGGACCCGACAAGCAAATAAACCAGGAAATATAAAATCTTTCTCTATCGCGATCACTTTAAGTTTTTCACAATTCGCATTGCGGAACTTATAATATGTACTCAAACGCTATCCTATAAAAGTTGCGATCTACGATTTACGCAGATCACATTTCGCAGCCTTTAAGGGTCAAGCATCACGAAATATTGTAAGGAATGATTGCGATTTGCATATTAAATGAATTCAGCGTGTGAAAACATCTTGTGTCATATCAAATGGAATTTAAGATCTTAACGGCTTTAAAACGATTGATAGATCTTACGTGTGAAGCCATGCGAAATATTAAATTAGGAATTATGAAAGATGATTGATAGATTGACATATTCTCGCATGTGTTTGAAGTAAACGATTGATTTACTCTCATAATACTCCTTATGTGTTAAATTCACTTCGCTCTCAGGAAACCAATTATCGGATTCAAGAAGTTCAAAATGAGCAAAAGGGGTAAGAAATTTCTCAAACGTCATCCACAAAAGACATAGATATGTCATCATTATATTCTGACACTGTCTGTAACAAAGACTGCGGCAGTTCGACATGGGAGGTAATGTATAAACTCTTCGAAGACGAGGGACCAAGGGTGATAAACAAAGTTTCTGCAACAGGCACTGATTCTACCTCTGATGCAACCCTTTTTGACGTTGCATACTCGTACATTCACAGGATAGCTGCGATACCAAAGATTCTTCCTTATACAGACATGGTTAAGTTGGAAATTGACCACTTAAACATTGAAGATAGAATGTTCAAGAATTCGAGAGGAGAAACTATAGGTTCTTTCAAAGCAGAGGATTTAGCAGCAATGAATCACCTACCAACCCCGCAACATAAATACAACAATAAATATGTGTAGACTTTCAAAGAAAAATATCCAAATATTATCAAAGTCATCCATGAATGGAAGGACAATGAAGGGAAATTGAATTAAGATAAGTCTGGTACGTACCCAATTGCACAAATTCCCAATCCTTATTGTTATGCCGCTGGTATGTTATGTAGAATATTTTCCAAGCCTGATAGTACTAGATTTTCAAGAGATTGGGTTCTCCTAATTGACGCAATCGTCAATTCATCTATCTTAAATTGGGCAGAAATTTTATTCAATTACCTAGCCAAGGATATAACTGAATATATGAACAAAAGAAGTGTTTCACTTAGAGAAATACCTCCTTTTTATATGTCTGCCTATGTCATGGACGCTATTTGTTTTACTTCTAATTTTCCTACGATGGGTTGGAAATGGACCACCAAAAACCCTACCCCGATTCATATCTACCACAGAGAACTTTGGGATTCTGAGTTCCATTTACACTTCTATAAAATCTACTATGGAGTCATATTTCCCATACATCAGATGATTTTCAACAAAAAGGCTCCTAGGGTTTATGAAGAAGCCAATGTAGATATTCTTCCAGTAGCTAAATGGTTTGCCGAAGAAATGTTCACATATATTAGGGTATTTGGGGGTTATGCTCCTCCCCATTTTTTACCTTACTATGTTCTAGATAAATTACTTGCGAAAGAAATAGCCTATCAGCTTGTCAATGGTGCCACAAAACAACGAAAGGATGGTAAAAAGGCTATTTGGCCTACTTTCCCTCTATAGTGCGGCACCTTTGCTCTGGCTAATATTGGCCACACATTCAAAGAGGTTCCTAAGATTCAGTTATTGAAATTGGCATTTATGCCAAGAATATTATATGATCCCAATGATGTGATTAAAAATTACATCGCAGAGTTAAAAATGAAGCCTTTTGTAAAGAAGAAGATGAATTTGATGACTTCTTCCAAGGCATGGAAAATTTCTGTGATATCTTCAAATACGTTTCTAGTCAATTAAGTCAAGAAGATGCTGAAGCTTTTCAAGCATATAGAAACAAGAGACTAGAAAATGATCCTTTGAATTTGTTGACTATTGAAGATGAAAACACACTCCAAGTGTTAGTCTAGATGATGAAATGAAAGATATATTTGAAAATTAATAAGGTCAATCACAGCAGCAGTCTGATAATTCAGATCAATCTGAAAATGAATCTGAATCTAAGAAAGAAAATTTAGAAATTGACCAAATTATTCAAGAGATAGAAGTGCTGGAGAAAACAAGGAACAATGGGACAAAACCAAATTTGGAAACAGTTCAACATAGTCATAGCATGTTAGATTAGTCCAAGCTGTCTCATGTAAAATATTTGATGAATGAATGGGAAGAATTTTCTGAAGCAATAAAGACTCCCAAAGAAAATCCCAATACTGATCAAGCATCAAGTTTCCAAACACCAGAACCTTCATAGAAAATAGTTGAGACTGTCAATCTGCTACAAAGAGTTCCAGCAATGCATGACAAAGAAATCATACCAGCCTACCCTACAGATCAGATAGTTCTATAGATTGAAGATATTCCTTCATTAGACGTTTTCTATAGTCCTAGCTACAAGGTTGTAGTTAAAAGAAATAAAAGAAGAAGGATTGATGAAACAACTCCAAAACCAACAGATGAATTAGTTGATGTACTTTGGAAGGATTCCTCAGATGATCCCACTGAACATATAACCAAGTTATCACAATATGAAGGGGAATATGCCACCGCTACTGTTGATAAAGCTACTAAGGTTAGAATATTGTTGAAACAAAAGGAAGCCAAAGTACAAGAATTAGAATAACTTTTAAATGAAGAGAAAGCCAGGTTCATTGAGCAGATCAAAATAAGCACAACCCAATTTCATGAAGATATTAAAAGCCTCAAATCAAAGTATCAGAAAAATCTTAATGAAAAGCAAGCACATATGGAGAGAGAAATGGTTGAGTTACAGAGTCAACCACAGTTAGAACAATTCATCAAAGAAACACTTGATGTGAACACAATGTTAAAGAAATAACAATAAGTGTTTTGTCACCAAGCTTCCATGATTGATTCTTATTGTGATTCCAATAAGATAATGATTCAACAAATAGCAATTCACAAACTGGAATGTGAAAGACTTGAAAAGAAAATCGAAGAACACATTCAGTGGCAAATTTCAGAAACAAGAAAGAAAGCTAATCTACCACAAATAGATAAGCTTCACAAAGAACTGTTATTCGTGGAATGGAGAGAACAAATTAATCAAGCAGAGAAAGCAGTGACCAAGACATCCAAGAAATCAAATGATATTATTCACTCTATATGTGATCAATTGTTTAAAACAAAACTTATTAAAGAAAACACGTCTGATGTGTTTTCAAGAACAAGAGAAGTAGGAATAAAGTGGAGATAGAGAGCAGATACACAAGAGGAAATGATCAAAAAAGTTAATAAGTTTGATTAGGAAAATTTCTAGAATTTTCTAATGAAACCTTACCATCAACATCAAACTCTTCAGTCTCTTACAGATTCAGCAAAAAGATCTCAGTCAATAATCTCAAATGCTATTTTCAAGGGACAGATTCGATCATGGATATCACAGCCAGCTCAGCATAAAGCAATGCTAGATATTTGTCAACTTCGTGATCACACTCAGAAAGAAGGGCAGAATTCGCAAAATCAGGATTGTTAGTTTAAAATTCCTAGATTATTGTTTAAGTTAAGCTTTTACAGAAAGGTTGTTTGAAACCTCCTCTAGATTTTTGTAATAATTTAATTTTAGTTTATAGTTAGTTTAGTATTTAAACCCTTCTCATGCATTTAGAGAAGGGTCCATAATTTTATTGAGAACATTTTCAAAGAATGCTTAATTGTAAGTAAGTTTGTGGATGTCTTGATAAAATAATGGAACAAGACCTTTTCAGTTATATATCATTTTGTTGATCACTGTTGATGCACTTTTGTATTCTTTGAAAGAATTACTGATAGAAGAGTTGAATGTGGCCTATTATCATTGATCATATGAATAGGACAGTACACATATGGTACTATTATCATGTATGCTAGTTCTATTTTGAATATTAGTGATGAATCCAACTTTCATGAATTATATATGAAATCAATTGTTTTTGTCTGAAATATTAGTTGCACTATTGTACGATATAAAGATAGAAATTGGTTTGTTTTATATATGATCATCAAATATATGCGATCTGTTTCTCATTTTCTTTTGATTAACTATTTTTCAAGAGAATCATCTTACAAAGTAATAATTCTATTAAATCTGTGATGATCTTAATCATCATAGATTGAATAGATATTATTCTAGATTGCATTAAATTAGTATCATCCTGGGTTAGATTAAATTAGAATTAATTCAAAGTTTTGCATTTTAGAATAAATTTGTTTTAGTTTTTAGTAATTCTTCATGCAAACCCTTTGAGAGAAACCCAACAAACAAAGAAAAAACCCAACTCTGGGAAACTGGTCCCAGTATACCCAGTCAGAGCCACTATCCCAAATGGAAAAGGAACTGTCTTAAGGTCCGGACCTGGTGGTTATCCCCCTTGTTGTTGCCACAAATTTCTAAGGCCTCAAAATTCTTGGTGCTAGAAGGAGGGCGACTATGAATGGCATATAAATCTAAACCTCAAAATATAAGCCCTCATAAGAGTCAATCTCCCCAAAAGCATTCTACAACTTCCCGATCACATTCTATATTACCAACTCAGAAATCAGAAATAGTAGAAACCTTTCCATCATCTCCCGAAGTATCTCGACAGCCATCTGCTTCAAAATTCACTCCCAAGTCTCTCGAAGTTCAGTTTTTAATTCAGAAATTAGAAGGAATATCTATTTTTGCTGAAAAGACTGTTAACCCAGAAGCTTCTGAAGAAAGTGTTACTTCTCTATTTAGAGAAACTAATATATTAACTAGATCCAAAAGTGAGAAACTTGGAATTCCACCTTTTAAATTTCCAATTGAATCAGTTCGCAAAAAAGTTTCTATATCCAGATCTAAGTCAGATACAAGTGAATTTACATAAAATTTTCCTTTGGTTACTTCTTCATATCCTCTTACTTAATCTGCATCTTCTCAGTCTTCCATTTCCTCTACTCAAACAATAATTGTTATTACAAGTAGTACTGTTCCAGTTGTAAGTTCTTCATTCATTCCCCCTACTTCTGGATCTACTTCTGTATCTTCACAAAATTCTAATCCAATTATGGCTAATCGACCTTGGATGAGTCCTGGTGCTATATTGATAGCAAATCAAAATCCTCTTCCACATCATCCCGAAAAATGGTTACCTAAATATAATCCAGATGATGGTCTTCTTGCGGAAGAACATATCAATATTTTTATGTTGGCCATGAATCTTAATGGGTTTTCTCATGAAGATATTGTAATAAGATTGTTTCCTTATACTTTACAAGGATCTACGGGATCCTAGTATTTTTCACTTCCAGCAGGATCCATTGCCGATTGGGCAACTTTTAAGCAAGTTTTTCTTGCAAAATTTGGAGATGATAGAACTGTTGCATCCCTAATCAATGCTCCTTCCAATCTTAAAACAAATTCAGGGGAAATAATCAAAGATTTCAACTCCAGATTTAACAAGTTATTAAACAAAATTCCAACTGCTTCCAAGCCTGTTGTTGATGTACAAATAGAGTGGTATATTTCTTCTTTGCCTTCTAATATAGCTATTTTTGTAGATAGAGCTGGTAAAGCTACCCTCTTAGAAAACATGAAAGAAGCTCTCGCTGTAGAGAAAATAATCTTAGCATTAGAAAAATGTTCAGAGATAGAAGAAAGGAAATCCAAGAAAGTGACATTTAGTCAAGATTCTAAGAAGAAAGTCTCAAAAGATCCATTTGATCTTGAAGGTCTTCAAAAAGTATTAAATACTATGTCAAATGACATGATTGAAATAAAGAAATAGTTTTTTGAAACTTCAGCCCCTAAGAAATCATTTCGCTCATTTAAGAAAAATCCTTCTTCAATATCTCAGCCTCCAAATGTGATTTCGAATGCTGAATCCAATCAAGATATTGAAGATCCCTTACCATCTGAACAAGAACCAGAGTCTGAGGAAGAAGTTGAATTCAATGGTTTATGGGATTTCATTCTCCCCACAGAGGAAGAAAGTGAAGCTATGCCTATGTCTACAAGAAGTAAATATTCTTCTGATTCAACTGTATCAAATCAAAAACATAAATCTCTCCCCACCAAGGAGTAAACAATAGCCAAAAAATCTAAAACTTTTCAGACAGATCCTATTTTATCAAATCCTAATACAACTTCTAAAACTTTGATAATTTTAGATACAATGGAATATAATATAGTTGAAGGTATGAAAAATACCAAATCAAATATTTCATTACATGAAATGACCAAACTCAAACAACAACAGAAAATTTTGCTTAGAGAACTCAAAGCAATCCCTGTAGATCCCATACAACCACCAGTTATAGCCAAGCTTCTAAAGATATGGGGAAACCTGTAGAAATTTGCTGAATAAATCACTTATTCAATGGAGATTAACCTGATCACACATCAATTTCGAATTGCATGCATAACACATAATCTCTTCTACAATTAATTGTCACATGCGGAAAGAATAGAAGCGATAACACATCAAATCATCACACACATTAACACAGTATGTATGGGGAAAGCTTATAGCTGAAAACCCCTCAGCTATTCTGTATATTAGATGGAGAGAACATGCAGCAATACATAGTACAAACTCCTCACAAGTACTCAGTACTATCTCCCAAAGCTACACAAAAACTAGCTTGGTTTTGAACAAGTCACAGGTTCAAAACACACCCACTAATTTCCCTGCCTCTATTGCGCAATCAAGGCTGGTATAAATAGAGATCCAAGTTCGAATCTCACTGGCTCCAACTGCGCAATTGTCATTGGTAATTTACTCCAAGTGTAGTGCAAATCTCATGCACAACTAATGTCGCAACTGATAGTTATCTCAACCCTTTCATCTACCTCTTTCACTTGTCGCCACTGAAATATCCATGCACTGAGTTAAACTGATGTGTTCTTTAGTTGAATAATGAGTTAATAATTTTTTAATTAAATAATATTTAATTCACCCAACTCATCTCTAGTGTATTAGCCAGTTAAACTAAATACAACTAGTTCAACTAGTTAACCAGAACACCATCTCCATCAACTGTCGCATCAACTCCACCGAACTCCGCCACTTGAGCTCTAACTGAAGTCAACCATGCATTAGCTCACTTAACCCATAGGAAAAGTGTAAATCCTTCTGGCAGCTGCAAGCCCCACCTCCGGGGGTCAAACTGAAGTGCTCCAAGAGAGTAAACTAAAGTTTAAAGTCCAAATATTATTAAGGGTAAATAATATTTGACTGTTCTATTTTTAGCCCGCCAGTCTAAAAATAGACTTCGACCTAAATGCTAAAAATAGAGATCCATATATTTTTACCAACATGACCAATCCTCCAAGAATAGCATACTGGAGCTCCCGGTCCATGATCCATATGTCTAAAAATAGACATAGTCTAAAAATAGACTTTTCGACAAAAAATCACATGTGTGGTCCCCACCTAGTTTAGGTGATCACTTTCCAACTAGGATCAGGAAAGATGTTTCAGGAGGCCTCCTTCACTGTTTCTTGTTGCCATTTTCAACACTCCCTCTCAACAAGAAAGGACTTTCTTTGCATGCGACATGCAACTCCATGCATTCGCCCTGCAACCTTCACAAGCGCCATGCAACTCCATGCATCTGCTCTGCAACTTCTCTGAAACTGAATAGGCTCCAAACAACTCAATCAGTCTTGATGTATCTAGCATCTATCATCATAGTCTTCAAATTCTGCTTGGCCAACTGCACATGTCATTAGGAACCACTGTGCTGTTGACTCTTTGCACCCATGCACTCTTGCACTTGTTGTCAACTCTGATCCGCGCTCCAGTATCCGACACTGTCACTTTGGTCTGCCTGCATCACTCCAACTGATCATGCTATTGCTGTGCTGTGGGCACCTCGTAGCCAGGTTCAATCCATGAGATCCACACCATCTCATGAATCTGCTCAGAAATCTCCTCATGGGATTAATCATGCATGTCGCCCCACCTCACACCTGGTGGTATAGCTGCATGCACTCCCTCTGCCCGTCTGGCACGCAATTTCTCTGCATGAGTGGTCTCTTCCACTCCATGATCCTCTTGTGGCTGCTCCACATCCTGAGGTTCACTTTCATCTGCATGCAAAACTTTCTCCCTCTCAAGCTTCAATTGCATGTCTTTCTCGCATGCATGCAACACTTTCTCCCTCTCAAGCTTCAGTTGCATGTCTTCCTTCCGCTTCCCAACAGTAGGAAGCTCCGTAGACATCCCATATACTTCAAGTCTATAGAGATTCTTTGCCCGAATCCCAACCTTCTTGACTTGTCTCGTTGCCTTGTGCCAAAGGAAAACTTTTCCTTCTCTAAAGACAACTTCATACCCTTTATCCTCTAACATTGCGACTGATATCAGATTCTTTGTTAGACCTGGTACATGCAATACATCTTGTAAAAGAATGAGTTTACCTGACTCCCTCTGAAAGGTTATGGTACCAATACCGGTTGCATTGTATCGTCCACCGTTGCCCAACTCAACATGCATCTGGAGACCTTTCTCCACCAAGTCACTGAAAAGATTTGCATCTCCCGTCATGTGAAAGGAAGCGCCACTATCAAAATACCACCCCGATCCCAATGCACTAGAAAACATGCATGCGATCAATGAGAAGTCCAACTCAAATTGCGAGGCAAGAGCCTCACCAGCTGCAGCTCCAGCAGCCTGCTTGTTCTTCTTCTTCTTTGGGCAATTCGTGGCGTAATGTCCATGATCGTGACAGTGAAAACACTTCACTTTGGACATGTCACGCTCTTTACCATCCGCACCGGATTGAGAAGCCTTCTCCTTTCCCTTCCCCTTCCTTGCTTTGGCAGCCAAATAGCAGTCTTCTTCATCAGTTACCTTTGATGAAGATCCATCCCTGGTAGTCCTTCTGATCTCCTCTTGCATGAGATCCGACCACAGTCGCTCCCATCCCAGCAACTTCTCCCGACCATTGACACTATCTTGATATGAATGCCAAGCCTTCGGAAGACCAAGGAGATCTAGGTCCACCATGTCCTCATCTTTGACAGTCACCCCCACACTTCCCAACTCATCTCTGCATTGAGTGAACTTCGTGAGGTATTCGGCGATACTGTCGCCTTTCTCCATCTTGATGTTCCTGAGTCTATCTTTGAGCGCCAGCTTCCTTTGGTCACTCTTGATTTGGTATAGATTCGTCAAAGCTTTCCACATCAAATATGGAGAAGCCTTTCCATGCAGGCTGGATACAATGTGATCCTTTACGCCCTCCAACAAGATCCTTCGACATTTTGCTTGTTTCTTCCGCCAGGCTTCCACAACAGCAGCATCATTAGAAGTAGGCTTTGGAATCTATTTCTCCACGAATTCCAACAGCCCATTATCATCTAATACAGCCTCCATGCGGTCCTTCTATGCAACATAATTCGAACTTCCTTCCAAGGCATATTCGAGTCGCAAACCGTTGAAAGACATTTTCGCCGCGGCACCAAGAACACAAATCTGCAAATTCGAATTTCACCACCAGCTGATAACTCAATCGCTTCCGATCTACACTTGAGAACAAATTATTTCCAAATCAGAGATTTACTGCATGGGCTTTTACCAGACCTTTCACTTTCCAAAGAAAGATGAATCCGGAGGCTATCTGGCCCGTATGCAGGCTTTGTCCGAGGAAATAAGTTTGCAATCACCGTAATATATCTCGACAATTAATATCGCTCTGATACCATGTAGAAATTTTCTGAATAAATCACTTATTCAATGGAGATTAACCTGATCACACATCAATTTCGAATTGCATGCATAACACATAATCTCTTCTACAATTAATTGTCACATGCGGAAAGAATAGAAGCGATAGCACATCAAATCATCACACACATTAACACAGTATGTATGGGGAAAGATTATAACTGAAAACCCCTTAGATATTGTGTATATTAGATGGAGAGAACATGCAGCAATACATAGTACAAACTCCTCACAAGTACTCAGTACTATCTCCCAAAGCTACACAAAAACTAGCTTGGTTTTGAACAAGTCACAGGTTCAAAACACACCCACTAATTTCCCTGCCTCTATTGCGCAGTCAAGGCTGGTCTAAATAGAGATCCAAGTTCGAATCTCACTGGCTCCAACTGCGCAATTTTCATTGGTAATTTCCTCCAAGTGTGGTGAAAATCTCATGCACAACTGATGTCGCAACTGATAGCTATCTCAACCCTTTCATCTACCTCTTTCACTTGTCGCCACTGAAATGTCCATGCACAGAGTTAAACTGATGTGTTCTTTAGTTGAATAATGAGTTAATAATTAGTGAATTAAATAATATTTAATTCACCCAACTCATCTCTAGTGTATTAGCCAGTTAAACTAAATACAACTAGTTCAACTAGTTAACCAGAACACCATCTCCATCAACTGTCGTATCAACTCCACCGAACTCCGCCACTTGAGCTCTAACTGAAGTCAACCATGCATTAGCTCACTTAACCCATAGGAAAAGTGTAAATCCTTCTGGCAGCTGCATGCCCCACCTCCGGGGGTCAAACTGAAGTGCTCCAAGAGAGTAAACTGAAGTTTAGAGTCCAAATATTATTAAGGGTAAATAATATTTGACTGTTCTATTTTTAGCCCACCAGTCTAAAAATAGACTTCGACCTAAATGCTAAAAATAGAGGTCCATCTATTTTTACCAACATGACCAATCCTCCAAGAATAGCATACTACAGCTCCCGATCCATGATCCATATGTCTAAAAATAGACATAGTCTAAAAATAGACTTTTCGACAAAAAATCACATGTGTGGTCCCCACCTAGTTTAGGTGATCACTTTCCAACTAGGATCAGGAAAGATGTTTCAGGAGGCCTCCTTCACTGTTTCTTGTTGCCATTTTCAACAGAAACCTCCATCATTCCCAAGCAAAGTAAATCCCAATGATCTTTTTTTAATTGGTGATAGATCTATTTCTCACACTTCTCCTTTACTTTTGACTTACGAGATTTTCAACAAAAATGTTCATAACTGTCTTATTGATTCAGGAGCTTCTTTAATCATTATGCTAAGAACATTATGTACAAAATTGAATATCACTCCTCAAAAGTCAGCTATACATATAGTTCAATTGGATAGAACAAGAGTCGAAGTTATTGGAGAAATGTTGTCTGTATCTATTAGGTTATCATCCAATCCAAAGGTAATACAAGTAATTGATATTTTGGTCGCAAACATCCCTGAATTTTATGGTCTTATTTTAATTAGGGATTGGTCTGAAAATTTACATGGATATTTAGCTACCGATTGGTCACACATGTGGTTACCATATAATGTAAAACCAAATCAAATCAGAATTGAATGTGAAAAATTCATGAAACATACAGTCACCGAACTAGAAGAAGCAAATGAACCTGTAGCTTTTACCAATAATATTATTGGAAATTATTCAGCTAAATTGTTTCTTGGATCATTCAATGCCCATATTTCACCTTTTTCAACAAACACTGCTATTTCTCAAATTGAAAACTTTTCTCAAACAGACACTTCTAGATGTGTTAACCTTAGCAATCAAATTAAAAAACAATATTCATTTTGGAATCTATACTTTGATGGTTCAAAATCAGAAGATGGTACAGGAGCAGGTTTCATTTTAATCAATCCACAAGGAGAGAAAACAATGTGAGATTTCAGACTTGAATTTCAATTCACAAATAATACTGTTGAATAGGAAGCATTGATACAAGGTCTATACAAAGCTATTGGATTGAATGTTAAATATTTGCAAGTATATGGAGATTCTTAAATAATTGTTAGACAAGTCAGAAATACAATTCATTGTATTTTTGGACATTTGAAACATTATCAAACTTTAGTTCAGAGTTTTACTTCCCATTTTACTGCATTTAATATCTCCACAGTTCCTAGATTACAAAATGCAAGTGCTAATTTACTTGCTAATGTAGCATCTCGAATTATACCATCCGAAGAATTTATTCCAGATAGATTTTCAATTGAGTTAATTTTTAGGCCTTCCATTCCTGATAATGTAACAAATTGGAGAGTATTTAACAATGATGCAGATATAGTAGACCTTCTTACATCAAACAGAGCTTATGAAGGTCAAATCGTAGATGAACATGAACATGATTTACAGATTGAAGATAAACCAAATACTAATCCAATTCCCAAATCTGTAATCAAAATGGAAGATCTCTATGATTTGAAAGATAGATTTAAGAAGATGACCAATTCAAAAACTCAGAGTTCTACTTTAACATTTGAATTGATTAATCTTGGTACACCAGAAAAACCTCAAAACATTAACTTAGGTCTTGGTTTAAAACCTGAAGAAAGGATATCATTCATTGAATTGATGAAAACATATAAAGATATATTTGCATGGGAATATTCAGATCTTAAAACATATGATACTTCCATAATTCATCATACCATACCTATGATTTCAGATGATAAGCATGTTCAACAAAAACTTAGAAAAATTCATCCGAATTTAGAAAGTCAAATTAAATCTGAATTAAATAAAATGCTCAAAGCCAAAGTCATTTTTCCTGTTAGACATTCGAAATGGGTGTCAAACATGGTCCCAGTTAGAAAAAATAATGGAGACATTAGGATTTGTATAGACTTTAGAAATTTGAATAAAGCTTGTTAGAAAGATAATTTCCCCTTACCCACCATGGAATGGATATTACAGTCAGTTGCAGGATCTGAATTGATGTCTTTTCTCGACGGATTTTTCAAGATATAATTAGATCATGGTACACCCTGATGATAGATTAAAGACAACATTCAGAACAAAGTGGGGAACATATGCATACCAAAAAATTCCTTTTGGGTTGATTAATGCTGGTGCTACATTTCAATGTGCTATGGATATAGCTTTTAGAGGACTAATCAATAGCTTGGTTGTTATATATTTAGATGAAATTAATGTTTATTCTAAGCATAGAAGCAATCATGTTAATCACCTAAAACATATTTTTGACAAATGTAGAAAATACAACATTTCCTTGAATCCTAAAAAATGTTATTTCGCCTTATCAGAAGGTAAATTATTAGGGTTTAGTGTCTCTAAAAAAGGATTCCATATCGACCTTGACAGGATTCAAGAAATTGAAAACATCCCTTTACCACATAATAAAAAAACGATGCAATCATTTTTAGGACAAATTGATTTTGTAAAAAGGTTTGTTCCCGATTTTTCCCAAATCATCTTACCCTTGCAATCAATGATCAAGAAAATTTCAATTTTTAAATGGGGAAAAGAAGAGAGAAATTCTTTTGAGTTGATTAAAAAAGCCATCATTGAGGCTCCCTCTTTAACAACTCTGATTTTCTTAAATCATTTGTATTCTATACATTTTCTTCTGATACATCATACGCAACAGTTTTGACACAGTTAAATGATCAAAGCATTGAATCACTGATTGCGTTTTTTAGTTCTAACCTTCAAAGTGCTGAGTTAAATTATTCAGCTATGGAAAAACATGCTTATGCTATGTTTAAAGCTTTGAAACATTTAAGAACTTTTCTCCTAAAAACACATACTAAAATAATAGTACCTTACTCAGCAGTAAGGTAATTATTAATCCAACTAGAAGTAGGAGAGAAGAGAGCAAATTGGGTTACTGCACTTCAAAAATATGATGTAGAGATACATCTTCATAAAATTGTTAAAGGACAAGGTCTTTGCAGGATGTTAAATGGAGCCTCTCATTTACCAACAGAAGAAGATCAATCAAATGAAATACAACTGTCCAAGGTATGCCTAAACGATTCTCGGTCACAATATGTTGATCTGAAATTTTTCTTGAAAAATGGATATGCTCCATTATATCTCAATTATACATCAAAGTGTGCTCTTAGGCTTAAAGCAAATCAATATCAACTCATAGATGATGTGTTATTTAGGAAGAATTATGATTCTGTATTATTGAGATGTTTAGAAAAAACTAAAGCTGAAAAAGTAATGCAAGAATTACGTGATGGACCTTATTCTAGATATCAGTTGAAAACATATAAATGATAAGCAGTTCAAGACATAGTGCTATTAACATATTCTAAAATAAAAATTCCTGATTTATCATTTAGATTTTAGAATAACATACAAGTATTGATGAAAAACATAATAAATTTACAAAGAAACAAGTGAAAATACTTCATTGTAGTGGCCTAACACATGAATCCTATAATATGATGCTTTATTGCTTTAATCTTGTCTGCTGGCTTGAAATCGGTACAATCACCCTTAGGTTCAGAATAGTACAATTATAGAAATTTTCAACAATTCATCCACACCCAATACTTCCAAATGAGAAGTATTTATACAAAAATTCTTTACAAAATATCTTAAAAAAAACTTAGGAATTATTCATGGAAAAGAAATATCTTCATGTAATAAGATAGTGACAACTTTCTAACTAATGCTAGATGTCCCTCTTTTTATTGAAATTATTGTTTGTTGTCTTCAATTTGGTACTGCTTTCTCTCTTTGTTGTTCAACAAAGGATAAAGCTAGACAGTGAAATGTCCTTTACGCTGGTAGATTTATATCTTCTTTGTAATTCTTTATTTGAATTTTAAACTTTGACTTTCAATTGATACTTTTTCACCTGATACTCTTTCATTTGATACTCTTTCATATGACACTCTTTCATTGTTTACTATCTTGTCTTTAACTGCAAAAATGTAACTGTAAATGTGAAAACAACATGCTCTGTTTTATTTTTACTGCTTTGTGCTTACTGCAATCTGATTTCATAGTAAATCAGTCAATTTTTCCCAAAGTTCTGTCTTGGCAGTTTTATCTTCATCATCCTTCTGAAAATCTCATCAGCTTCAATATACTTTGAGAATGTGGGCTTGTTGATAAATATATGTTTCACCTCATGCTGTAAGTAAAAAAAATTCTCCAAATTCTTGTAGATTACCTTCCCTGTTGGAATACCATGTGAGGTAGGCAGATTAACTGAATCCTTGGCAACTTCTCTCATTTTCTTGTCATAGTGATCCTGCTTCATTAGTTTGTCATGAATAACTACTGGATTTGGTAGGCCTTTCTGCCTTAGGACATCAAATATCATCATAAACATTGTGATATCCACCTCCATGTTTTGGCATTTCTCTTCTAACTGTATCATCAAATTCTTTTTAGAAGTTACCTTCCTAACTTCTAGGATGGTTTATGTTCTGTCATTAATCCCAATTTCTTCTAGCTCTTATCTGTTCTTAGAATTTAGAAACTTGATGATTTCAAGAGCTTCTTCAGGTTTCTTACCAAGCTCTTATTTATATTTTGAATGGCTTCTCTTTCTGATTTGACTAAGTCTTTTTGCTCATGTATAACCTGGATTGATGGCCAAATATCATTGACTGCTTCAATGATATTGGCCCATAGTTGTTGTCTGATTTGAGCCATGGGTTATTTCAATGTTAGATCTTTTTCTAACTTCTTCAACTGCTCATTTAATCTGTTTGCTCTTTGTTCTTCATTCCTATGCATTATCTTGGCAAGTTTCTTTTCATCTTCAAGACTTTTAAGCTATTCTTTAAGTCTGTTTATCTCATTAGCCTGAATAGACATGTCCTGCATAGCTTTTACCAACTTGCTCGCTTCATCTGAATGCTGTGCTGCTGTAGTTGAGATTTTGTTGCTGAAGTTGTTGATGAAGTGACAGGTAATGCTGTAGCCATGGGGACTGTAGGAGCCAATGATTATGCTAGTGTGGAAGGTACAATAGTAGTAACTACAGGAATAACTGTGACTGGAACTGGTTTTTTGCTGAATTCTTTCTCCAAGACCAACTTGTCCATTTCATTCTCCATTTCCTTTATTTGAGCAGTCAACTGTAGAATGAGATTCATCATCTTATCTTTCTGATTTGTATCCTGTAGTACTTCCTTTTCTTGAGGATGTTATGTAGGAGGAAACTTTAGTTGCTTATTTAATGCAAAAATTTCTGCATTTTTCTTCTTTATCAATTCATCCACCACTTTTACATTACTAGGAGAAAATCCTACTTCAATTACTAATTCTTCCAAAGATTTAATTCTAGTGTCTTTTGCCTGTGAATATGCTTTTTCCAATTTGAGTTGATCTCTGATGTTTGCAAGAGTGTTTTGTAGCTTTTGTACACTCATGGCCTTGGTGGTCATTGTAGAATAGATCATCTCCCCTTCTTGCTTATGAAACTCAATTTGGTCCAGAGGATGAATATCCTGGGCCAAGACTTCAAAATTTTTCTTTTTGTAATCAGAAGATGACTTGGGAGTTTGAACTGTAGGTTGAAGAAATTTCATCTGCATCTTTTTATTCTTATAGTCAAAGGTTGAAAGTAGACTATTCTGGATTCCAGGAGTTTGTTTTAGATATTGAGAATATATTTCAGTTTTAATTTCTTCATTTTTGGCTTTGATTTCTTTGTATATTTCTTTGATATCCATATCCTTTTCTGCTGGTTTTTTAGATGAGGAAACTTCAATACTATGTTTCTTCTGAATAAGCTGAGTGTTTGAAGTTGTAGGCTGTTGTTATTCTTCAATTATTGTAGGAGGTTCATTTTCCTTTGATGCTATTTCTGTATCAATCACCTCTATTGTTTCCACTTCTTTATTTGTAGGATTTAGCTTTGGATTTTTACTGGATCTCAATTTAAATTTTGTCTCAGTAGTTGTCTGTACAATGTATGATCCTTCCCGCTGTTTCTTCTTGCATTCTTGTCTTCTTGTGCTGGAGTTTGCAAAGTTTGACTAGTATCACTTTTCTTCTCTGCCTCTACCAGGGTGTTCTCCAACCATTTAGATTGATTGGAGAATTTCTCTATGTTTGGTTTCCTTTCATGTAAATAGGGAGTCAATTTGCATTTAACTCTCATTTTACTTATAAATCCATGGGGATCATAATACCATAGAATTTTTTTATTGAATTTGAACTCCTGCAAATGATTTTCAGCCTCAGGACCTGCATCTCTACTATTACAGATAAAAGGGCCAACCTAATTTTTCAATTTAAAATGTGTCTTCTTCTTTGCTGCCAAGAAATTAATTGCATCTGACTTAAGAATTTGCATTATGTACTCAAGGGAAAATAACCTCATAGGGAGGTATTTGGGTAGTTTATATGGAACAAGACTTGATCCATATACTCTTATTTCAATATTATTTTGGTACAGGTACCAATCACCTATCCTATTATGCTTAGACAACTGTAGGACTTTCCTAATTTCTTCACTAATTCTGGGCTTCCTGCTGTTGTTCAAAAAATTGACCATATGATGAATGAAAGAATCAGTAAAATATGTATAAGTGAAATCATTGGAGTCTTTCCTTATCAAGGAAGTCCAAAAGATTACTGATTGTGGGTTTCCTTCCACATCAAGTTTCTAAAGGTTTATACTAAATTTCTCAAACTGAAAGTATAAGAACATGAATTGTTCATGAATACTGTCAGCAAGGTATTGGACAAAATTAAAAATGGTAGCAGGAGGCTGACGAGGTGTGAAAGTAGATAAAAAAACTAGCACTGCAACATCAGCATGTTCATCTGTAAAATAGCCAAGAATAAAAGACAACATGGAGATGATATGTCTCGTCCTTTCAAAAAATTTTGCAGAGGTGTATGGAGGATTTATCTTGGGAATTCTACAGAAGAAGGGATGAAAGTTTGAAATATCTGGAACCTCTTGGGGAAGTCCAGATTCAGGTATAATTGAGTGAGGGCCTCAATGGATAAAGGGGTTTCATCAGGCCTGGGTTGCATCTGCAACATCTGATTGATTGAATCAACAATAATGGTAAATAGGATTTATTTTTTAGGGTTAATTATGGCTCTCTGATCAGGGAAATAGCAGGATTGACAGATTCTAGTCACTTCTGGGCATTGGAAGGTCTTTGGGACAACATATTTTGGTAAATTAGACTCCCATATGAAAACTTCATCAGCCTGATCTATGGATTTTCTTGGCTCTAGCAGTGGAGCTCAAGAAGGTTAAATTCTGTGTCCGTGTCAGTTATCTTGAAATCCGTTTCAAGTAAGGGAATGTGCTCTACATCTACAATAGGGGGTTGTAGAGGATTGACAACTACAATGTTTTTGGAAGCCATTGCTTTGCTTGATTTATCAATTTTATTACTCTTTGAGTTATAAAAAACTTATTTAGGCCTATAGGAGCACCTTTGAAAGTTTATAAAAGTTTGTAGGAGGGTTTGGATAGAACAGGGGCTTATCTTTTGTCTACAAAGGTATAAACTTGCTCAATTAACCAAACTGTAATCTCTGTAACAAAAGAGCAACTGCAGGACTTTAGAGTTTTTGAAAAAGATGTCTAGGGTCTATATGAAAGGACTGGAAGGCAAGGAGGCCTTCTTCAAGGGTACAAAGGCTTAAAATTCTTTAGTTTATTCAATCTTTGTGATTTTAAACAGTCTTGAACCTCAGAATCTGTGAAAAGATTGCTTAGGGTATGCAGAAAAATATTTAGGAAGTAACAGGGCTTTCTTTAGATTAGCAAAAGGGCTCCTAAATGATTCAATTACCTGTATTACTTCTTTAGATCAAGGAATAGGTCTTTTCTTTTGAAGAATATTTGGGAAAAATGCAGATTTCGTTTCACAGAAGGGTTCTGGGGTTGAAGAAAGCTTTCTGAAGCTCTGCTAGTCAATAAATAGCGCTTGGATGACTTTTGTAATGATCGTAGCGGCAGATGGTTGGATTTTTGTTTCAATTTGGTTTAAAAATGAAGTCGACAACAATTTTTTCGGTCTAAATCAGGGAAAATTTTAAGAACCCCCCTAAATTTATATGTATAATAAATGGGCGAATCCCCATGATACATAGGAAAAATGGAAGGCAATTTTATTAATAATATAATATGTATATATAATTTTTTTGGCGAATCTCTCACGAGATTATATTATCTTGTAAAATCATGGCGAATCACCAGTACAAATGGCGAATCACTAGTACAAAATGGCGAATCGTTGTCTAGTGGAGTTCGGGGTGTTGGTTGCAATGAAGATATGGTAGTTGAACAAGGAGTTGAAGGAAGCGAACCACCAAGACCAAGCATGGCACATGGTGACTCGTGAGGGAAGTAGTTCTCATGCAGTTTGGAAAACACGTTCTAGTTCTACTAAGCGTAATGTTGCTGCTCATGCTACTACTAGCACTCATATTGAGTTTGGAGAGGAGTTTGAGGAAGCATGGAAGGTATAAGTGGTGGAGAATTACAAAGAGAACCCCATGATGGGCTCCATTTTTCCCTTTGGTATTTGGGCCTCCAAGATCTTCTGTCCATTGAACCAACAACTAACCATTCAACCAAAAATCAACTTGAATGAGTTGATTAGGTACAAGTCAACTTAGACTAATCTCAAAACTATGTTTTGCACTATCCCATATTTATCACACTAATGTACACAACATTGAGCATTTGCACCCAACTCTCATGCATGCACACAAAATTTTCATTAACATCTATAACCCTAACCAAATGAGAATTGATCAACAATTTGCACCAAAGTTTGTTATAGTGTTGAAATTTCATAAGAAATTTATATCCATGGTACCTTAAATAAAATTTGAGATAACCTCCACAAATTCAACCACAATAGAGAAAACTTGTGATAAATTTTAAACCTACAAAAATTAGGATTCATGTTCCTAGGAATGATCATAAGAAGTAGTTGACATATAGGTTGAGTTTTGAGCCTTGACACATTGATAATGCAATGTCTTAGGTAAAAACTCACACATTGAAAGTCGTCAATGAAGAGAAGACAATATCATTATGAATTACACATACTCCAAACTTCCTACCAAATTCTACTTAGTTGCTTGCAACTCAGCTATACATAATCTTATAGTAAATACAAATTCCACAAATCCTTCTTCACATAGCTAATAAATGGCCATTGGAAGAGCACCCCTTATATAATAGTAATAGTAGCAATCAATAGATTATTTCATATTGAACTTCATAGCCATAACACTCCTATGTATTGTATGATGTATTGTATCATGTTGACTTCTATAACTTGTACTTTCTCTCTCTGCTGAATTTTAAGAATAATAAGAATATTTGATCAAAGGGTTTTTCCCACATTGGGGTTTTTCCCTAGCATCCGCAAAAATATTGTGTCCTCTTGTCTTGGCTTGTCTTCTAGTTATTTTCTTATGTTCTATCAACATTTATTGTCAATGTTAATGTGATTGCTAAATAGGAAATTGAATTGGGCTAAAAGATTGAAGTAAATTACTCCAAGCATAGAAAATACCATCGTTAACTAAAAATTAACACATTTTTTTATTAATATGTTTCGACATTAATTACAATTCATTTTAGATCCAAAAATATAGGATCCAATCAACCCAAAATAGGAACATAAACTATCATGAAAATAGTTATCTCATGTTCCTCCAGATGATCTCGAGCTCCACCTGGAAATAAAGCCATTTATTGGACACACATCACCGTTCAATCTAACAAACTAAATTCTCTAGAAATTACCAAGGTAAAATTAGAAAATTAAATTATGCCCCTACATCAAGACATGACCGTCTAAAAATTAAATGATCATCTAACAAGTGGAGCAAAAAATATTTTTACAAATGCGGGTTCTCTTAGTGCTTTCGATATGGCATCCTCCACAACTTCTTGATATGGCCAGTCATCATATATGAACAAGGTCTTTATGATTATATCAAATAATAGTGATGCACACTAAATATTGACTTCTCCTACACATTCATAGTAATTAGTTCATTGAAAAAAATAACAATAAAATATAATTCAACAAGAAATGAGGAATTACAATATGAAAAAAATATCCAAATGATCGAACAATGATGTTAGTGTGAAAAAATTAATCCAAATGGAAAAATATTATCCACATCAATGCAAACTTTAATATATAATAGGTTAAATCTGAGATGGAACAAGAAAAAATATTAGAACATAGAAAGGGTTTCCAAGTCCATGTGTGAAGGTTCGTTGCTACCCTAAAAGGCTGGAAATATGGGTTTTTTTGGGGACTCAGAGTGATTTCCAAGTCTCATCAAGGATATATAGTAGGTCATCGAGCCTTTAGAAAAAGTGGGAATGAAAGGAGACTTGATCCTTTTGTTCAAAGATGCCCTTGCACATGGTGGCTTGGGACCAAAAATGGAAGTTTTGGTCCTATATAGTATCAAAAGGGTGTGATAAGGTAAGGACTATTACAATTCTGGATTTCATGATAGGAGAGATAACAAAAAATAAAAAATAATATATGGACAATCATCTGATTTGGAAAAAATTAATAGGTAGTTGATCTTGAGTTTCAGCAAATGAACTAAAAGACCAATTTTTTAAATGGGTTGAAGCATGTAAGGTTTTATTCCATGCTCCAAATTTGATTTATTTTTCCTTTTAAATCTTTGAAGTCATAAGAGACACTGATATGGGAAGGTTCATGGCTCTATGGTAATGATGGATTAGCAATAAATTTGTGGTTTCATTGATCTAATCTGGAACCCATGAGCCATGAGCCATTAAACCACTAATATGGGAAGGGTCATGGTTCTATGGTATTTTTGGATTAGCAAGAAAGAAGTGGTTTCATGGTTTAATCCAATGTAAATGGAGTTATTTTTCAGCCCTGAGTCCCAGTTATAGTGTTTCTCCCAAATCTCCTTTTAGCTTCTAGGAGTTGCTTTGGCACTCCCATAGTATGTGACTATTGGATGGTATTTTTCAGTCCCATTGACCTAATTTTTTTGGTCATTCGTAGACATTAATAACATTATATTACCATACATAATGGGAAAGGAAAAGATATTGGGAACCCTAGAGTCTATTGGTAGCTTTTTCTCTATAATATTGTTAACGTAGTGGTATGGAGCCTTTTAGTATAAATGTTTCTACAAGTGGGTTTTATTGTTGTTAATACATCTACATATTTATCTAATTCAACTTATATGAGAGAGAAGTTGCTAGAGATCGCAAAATATACTTATATGAGCTCATCACAACTACAAAATGTTTCCTATATTCATTAAAAAAATTGTTGCAACCTAGATTTATAAAAATATTTTATTAATCATTTCTAACATGGTATCAATCAACTCAATACAGACCTTAAAAAATCTCTCTAGTTTCACTTCACCTACAAATAATATGGATTTTATACAAGATGGGAATATGCTATCAGAGATAATCAGAAAGCACAATGCTTAGATGGTCTTAACAAGAAAAAATACTGGGTGTTTTGTAGATATTTTGAATCAATTTCATCCCACCTTGTTAGAATCAACACATAGAAGTGTTTGAAGCCAATTAATTTCTCTTTTACTAGTCGATAAGAAAATGACATCATGGATGTGAATCAAATATTTAAGCTACATACAATCCTTCCTAATATTCGATAGTTCATCTCTTGTCACAAAATTTACAAGCATTGGAATGGTTATAGAAACACCCTCTACTTCGTGCTGAGTAAGGTTTGAACCAAAAAAGTTTAGAAAAATACAGTCACGTGGATCTCAAAATAAGGAAACACTAAATCAAGCCACTAAAGGATATAGAAAATACCATACCAAGAAAAATGCGTTGCAAATTCTCTATTGCTGCATTTCCTTTAGTTGACCTCCATTCAAACAATCATCAAGAGTATCTAAACGTTGGCGTAGAGGATTCGACATAGCCACATGATCATGGTAAATTAACGTAATATTTCTAACACCCCAAGCCTACATATTGAAAAAAAAACACATTACCTTCAAAGACAAGTAGTGACACCTACTGTAATATTACGAGCAGCCTGACACCCAAGTGTACCAGCTCCAAGAAAAAGGCATTTTGTAGATGAAAACCATTTCAAGTCTAGAGATGGTAGAGCACACCATCTAATAAGTTTCAAATTTATAACTCTTGCTGATATAGCCAACCTCGAAGTAGTGTCACCTATAAGGTAATTAACATATCATTTCTCTCATTGATACAATTAAGCTACTCAAACTAACCTCTTTGGATCCATATCGATTGCAAGATTAATCTATGTAGGTCCCATCTTGCCAAGTATATTCAATTCCCATCCAACTACATTACGAATGAGTTTGCAATTACTCTAACCTTGACATATCCAAACTTTGACAGCTTAGTTGAGGAATGGGAAAAACTTGATAACAAGCAAACATGAGATGATTTATTTATTTTATGAGTAATGTTGATTCCCTTTGTGGTTTTCCTACTTGGTGGAGTAGAAACCAATATATCAACAACAAGACATTGTTGCAAATCTCCAATACCTCCTTTCTCTATGTAGCATAGAACTATGGCCTTTTATAGGCCTCACCTCACCACAAAAAATGGAATAAAGTTGTAAAGTAACCAACCAAGATTAGTTGGAAGGTGGCATGGGTCATAAAAACCAAGAAGCACCTACCAAGTCATATAGTTTTCAAATTCAAGTAAAGAATATGAGGAAAATAAACACCAAGATATGTTTTGCATTTCCATTTTCTAATCAAGCAAATACTTTTCCTTTCAGTGAAATTAAAAGAATATTTAATTGTTCTTATTGTATAAACCATCATCATAAATTTATTCTACTTAAATAACATGTGTTATATATACACAAAAAATTATTAGTAGCACAACTATGTTAGTATTTTTAAAATAATTTTATAGATTCCTCAAGAACATTGTTGCAAAAAAGTATTCCATGAACTCACCTTCCAACCTTCTCGTTGGGATGCTTCACAATCTCTTAATAGTCGTAGTCTAAAAACAACATCAGAGATTATGTGAACCAAAAAGTAAGGAACACCTACATTTGGCCAAGTCTTGTTTCTGTGTGAATCAGTATATGTTTCGATATTAATTAAGGCTTGAGGATACAAGACATCAATTGAAAACAACCTCAAAGATCACACATTGACCTTCACCAATAACTGCAAGCATATATATTTTTGTTTTATGAAAGGGGGCTTGTGCTAACCTATAGTTGATGTTGACTGGTGCCATTCATTACAAGCTGCTAATAAGGTGGATTTGGAACTAAAAGTACGATGAAATATTTTTATTAATTATGAAAATATGGAGTAATCTTATAACATTGAGATAAAATATTGTTTATAGGTTTCAGGTGCAGATGGAAGTGAATGAAAAATTTAGGAAGTTTTGTTTTGAAACTTTCATATACCTATGGTGGTAGAATACTCATGCCACAATTGGCAGAATTTTAGAAATTTGAACATCTGTAGAACTTCATATGTAGTATATATATTAAACAATATGGCCACAAACGTATGCATCAGGGGTATGTAAACCCAAATCCAGAGCACATCAAGAAAGTACTAATATATTTCATACTTTGTACCTAGTAGTACAAGAATAATACAAATACATGAATACAACACCACATATTGGTGTGTATTGTGACCATCTGGGTATGATAAGGCCCTCCTTAAAAGGCGATTTAGTGTGGATTTCCCATAAAAAGTGTTTTTTCTTTTAGAAAGAATGCATACACATAAAAGGAGAAGGTGGGTTGAAGATCTAAAACTCTAGCCTATCATTTCTAGGTGCAAGGAAAAAGTGTATAAATCATGCTTGGGGGCTCTTCATCTGATGTGGGGTGTATGATATGTTAATAACCCTTGGTTGTGCCATGATGGATATTCACACTCAAGATAACTTTCTTATGGGAATTTCTAGACCTTGTCTTGATGCTTATGTGGTACACTTCCTTAGATCATTGGAGATGTTGACTGCACAATTATTTTCATGGAATGTTTTGACACCTAAAATGAGCCTTGGGTGCATGTTTCATAGAAAAATAACTATCACCTCTTGAAATCCCCTCACTTTTGGTTTTTTGTTCCCAACAAAAAAGGGGTATCTGTATCACCTGCCTATGATCTACAAATAAATCGTTGAGAATGAACTATGCCAACAAGTAAAATAACAAGGAAAATAGTAATAATATTTGGGAAGGATCCAACAATAGCTGTATTCCATTGGGTCTTGAAGTCAAATAAGAGAGAGAGAATTCCAGTGAGGCATCTATGTTAGATGAATCTCACTACGTAACACTATTTTGAACTCTACAACATATGCCTAGACACAACCCTACTCTTATTGTTTAAACCTAATGAGAGGAAAGTTCTTACCTTACCAATATTTGTGGTCAAGGACCATTAGGAAAATTCATAATAATCTTAGTGTAACCAGGGGACAAAGGCCCACACCATGTCACAAAATTAACTTGACTAGGTTGAAAAATAGAGATGTAAGCATTCACCAATAATGGAAAATACATGAGGAAGATGACCAAGTGCCCAAGCTTTACTCATTCCATATTTTCAGGCATTTACAAGTATTTTAGATTTTGAATCTGCAATGGCAGAGATCAAAACTTCTATAATTTATCCTCGTTGCAATGAATTTTTCTTATTTTAAAAAGCTATTCCTCCTTGAAACATGCACATTAAGTTCCAAAATGCCTATGCATGCCACCAAGAATAGAATTAGGGAGGTGTACCCTTCAGTTCAGTATGCATGCTTCTGAGAATGCATACCATCCATCTTAGCGATATTCCTCTCTCCTCGTGTGCACCAATATGTTAATACATCAAATTTAAATATGTACCCTGTTGTAACAGTCCAAAACCATCCATTGAAATGAATATCACAGGAGAAAAATAATGCCATATGACATGTAGCAAGCATATTTTAGAGTTTTTCAGTAGATATTTTGAGTCAATTTCATCCCACCTTGTTAGAATTAGCACATAGAAGTGTTGGAAGCCAATGAATTTCTATTGTATTGGTCAGCAATAAAATGACATCATGGATGTCAATCAAATATTTAAGCTGCATACAGTCCTTCCTAATATTTTATAGTTCTTCTATTGTCACAAAATGTCCAAGCATTGGAATGGTCATAGAAACACCCTCTTCTTCCTGCTTAGTAAGGTTTGAACCAAAAAATTTTAGCAAAATACAGTCACATGCCTCTCAAAATAATTAACAAAGAAATCAATCCACTAAAGGATATAGAAACTACCACACCAAGAAAAATGTGCTTCAAATTCTATGTTGTTGCATTACCTTTTAGTTGACATCCATTCAGAAAATCATCATGAGTATATAAACACTAGCACAGAGGATTCAACATAGCCACATGATCATGGCTAATTAATGTGATATGTCTAACACCCCAAGCCTGCATATTGAAAAAAAACACATTACCTTCAAAGACAAGTACTGAGTGGAAGATGCATTCTAATATAAATTAATGGAACCTACCATAATATTACAAGCAACCTGACACCCAAGTGTACCAGCTACAAGAAGAAGGATAAGGATACCCTTCGGAGTTCCTATACAGTATAAAGTCAGAAGATCCAATAACATTTCATCAAGTCCATTATTTTGAAGATTGATACCTCCCTCTGATTGTTTTCTGTTTTTTGGGCATTTACATTTGAGGATGGATCATGGTCACTTACAATTTTGGGGAGGCCAACTCAATGAAAAGAAATTAGTTGGTTTGTGATGTGTTATTATACAGTTATTTCTGTCAACATTGAGGGTTCTGTTATGTTATAGTATCGGCACTACTATCGTTGATATTATTATATACCGGAAACAAGTGACAGTGATCTGGTTGTGATGATGATCTTGAACCACTGACTTGATGGATCACAACTAGAATCCCGCCTCAAACAATTGCATTTGTTAGTTACAACAGATGGCATGGATGAACCATCAAGACACACTATAGTTCCATCTTCTATCTTTGTAAATAAATGCAACTTAGAATCAGACATCATGCTCCATTGGGTATTGTCACCCATACAAAACATACCCAACCTCGCTGCCTTCCCTAGTCCAACAACTTCCACATAGAAAATAGTTCCTTTGAGGACGATGTTGCCTTGGGGAGTATAATTCCATGACTCAACTTCTGTACAGGGGCCAAGTGTAATGACTAACGCAAGTAATGAACACCTTTGGAGGTACAGTCTTGTAGAGGGATGGTATATCATTTGATAAGGAGAACGTTGAGACAAACGTGGAGCCACAAAACAGGGTGATTAATTAATCACGGACGAGGCAGCTTGATCCCTGCAAAGGGAGGAGAAAATGATAATGATATTCTACAGATAATACAACATAAAGTCATTAGACTTGCAGTGAAGGCCATGTTAGAAATGGTAAACATTATGTGTTATTTAGATATGAATACCTGCTCGAAATTGGGTGAATTTCCTACGTTTTCACAAATAAAGTATGATCAACCACTATTATCTCTTGATTCTTGTTTAGGTAGTATTTCATCAGAACATGCATCCTATTTATTATATGGAATTTATTTCCAATGGATTTAACTAAGGTTTTAGGTGTGCATTTTTTGCAGATACTGGTTAATTAAAATATTCAAACCTTGAAATTCACAATTTACATAACATTTCATATCACAACACATTATAAATGCCTCCAAAATAAAATGAATGAAATAGAGATGGGAACACCTTGATTAATTTAACAGGCAAAATACCAAAACAAAGATGTCCCTGAGGAATGAACAAAGGGCTCCTTTCTGGGCAGTCCTTGTTGGAATTCACTGAAACAAAAATTCCTGATTTGGTTTTGAATTATTTAAGGTTTTTTTTTTTTTTTGTAATCAGATTTTGCATTATTAGCTACCTTGCAGACTTCCCTCTCAACATTCCTTATTTATGGTAAGAAAAAAAAGGCTACCTCTCAAGTT
>CM076575.1:1910138433-1910248406 GCA_034641835.2 Pinus albicaulis | reverse complement strand
TCTAATGCATGTGTTAAATTGATTCACCCCCCCCCTCTCAGTTTAACCAAAGATTCACCGTTGTGTTGGTTTCTTTTCTTTTTTTTAAGCATCACTATTGTTGGAGATTGAGAATTTCTTGGTGGATCCATAGATCAATCCTGCCATGATGAATAACCGTATTGCAGAATTGTACCTGAATGAGAGAAATAATCTCGATGGGCCAAAATACACAAATTTGAGGTTCAAATTGTAGACACTGCCTAAGGGTTCGAGTGTGTGGCAAATCACAAATGGTGATGAATTCAAGCCGACCATAGTTGGAGGTGGAACAGCTGCAACAATCCAAGATTGGGAGAAGAGGGAGAACAAAACGAGGGTGTTTTTGAATATGTCAGTGAAGGAATACATCATCCCTCATATCAAGAGTGTAAATATTCCAATGATATATGAGCGACTCTTAAGGAATAGTATGAGACAAAGAACACAAATCGAGTATTATTCTGAAGAGTAAGATTCTCTCCATCATAATGGACTAAATCGAATTGGTTGCTGCATATATCTCTTGAATCAAATACGTGAGAGACAAGTTGATCGTGTCACAATTACCTTGAATGGTATGACTAAAGATTATCAAATGTTTATTACATGGCTTACAACAAGGGATAAAGTTCCCACCTTTGAATAATTGACAGGGATCTTGATGCAAGAAGAAGAGAGGAAGATGAACTTGAAGCCCCAAAGTGCAGATATTGCATTAATGGAAAATAAAATGCCTTTCAAAGGAAAGTTAGGAGCAGGAAAGAAAGATGGTGGCACAACTCAGAAAATACCATTACAAGGTATGTCTCTGATCAAAAATGACTCAGGAATCAAGTGTTTTTACTATGGTAAATATGGTCACATTGCTAGGAATTGTCACAAGAAGAAGCTTGATCAAACTCAACACAAAAAAAAGAAACATGCAAGGCACTTTGTTGATGAAGATTAGAATCAAGACCTCAAACTATTTATGTTTGATCCTGCTCTCTCTGCTGAGAATGATGAAGCGGAAACTTGGTTTGTGGATTATGGAGCTTCCACGCACATGACAGGTAATAGACATTGGTCTGAAAACTTTAAAGAGACAAGAAATGGTGCTAATATCTACCTCGGTGATGATAGAGGATGCCAAATTAAAGGGTATGGAAATATTCCTGTGATATTGCATGATGGTAATATCAGGCGCATTCAGAATGTGATGTATGTGCCAAGAATTAAAAAGAATATGATCTTTGTCTCTATGATTATAGATTAGAATCTAAAGGTATAGTATTTTAAATCTTATTATGTTATTAAAGATCTGCCAGATCATTTGAAGCCAATTGCATCAGGGATACAAGTTGGAGGCTTGTACAATTTGAATGTTACAAGCGCACCACATCAAGCATTAACTTCAACATCTATGACAACAGAGAATTTTTGGCATCAAATACTTGGACATGTCAATTTTCATGATTTATTGTTGATTCGGAAAAAAGGTATGGCCAATGGTCTCCCTATTTTAAAAAATGCACATGTTGATTGTGAAGGATGTGCAATTGGTAAGATGCACGGGGATTAATTTCCCTCAAATTTAGATAGAAGGAAGAGAGATATACTAGAGCTGCTACACATTAATATATGTGGGTCGATGCAAACCAGTTCATTAGGAGGTGCTTATTATTTTTTATTATTTTTTGATGACTGCACAAGATATACTTGGGGATATTTTCTCAAAAATAAAAGCCATACTTTTTAATATTTTAAAGAATTCAGAAGCATGGTTGAAAAAGAGACAGGGAAAGTCATCAAGATTCTCTGCTCAGATCAAGGGGGGAATACAAGCTTGGGAACCTCATCAAATATTGCAAGGACCATGGAATATTTTAGCAGTTTATAGTGCCCCACACTTCGTACCAAAACGAGGTTTAATAGAGAAATAACCAAACTTTGGTGGAGTGTGCACGCAACATGATGGAAGGTAAGAACCTATCTAATGGATTTTGGGTAGAAGCTATAAATAATGCAGTTTATTCAAAGAGTAGGAGTCAAATGAAGAGTATTGATATTAAGACTCCATTTGAGGCTTTATATGGTTTTAATCATGTAGTAATCATTTAAGAGTATTTGGTTCGAAAGCTTCTGCTCATGTTCCAAAGGAGGATAGGAAGAAATTCGATTCTAAGGCCATAAAATGCAATTTGTAAGGTATTGTTCTGAGTTTAAAGAATATAAATTGATTAATCCATCTACTCACAAGGTGTTTGTGAGTAGATATTTTATATTCCATGAGTAGGTTGATGAAGGAAATAGAGACAAATGTTATAAGGAGTGGCGCATGCCTTTTCTCATTGAAGATGGTATTGATGAAACAAGGGGCAGTCATGTGCAGAAGCAGCAGCAGCAAAAGCAAGAATCAAGTGATGTAGTTGCAGTCAACAATCCAAGTCCATTGAGGAGATACCAAGATAGATTTGAGGTCAGTCCGCTACCAAGGAGATCAAGTAGGCAGACTCAATTACCAGTAAGGTATAAAGACTATGCTCTTATGACCAACATTTTAAATGTTGTTGAGCTTGTAAGTTATAATGAAGCAAGTCGGTTTGACGAGTGGATGTCAGCCATGAAAGAAGAATATGAGTCAATAATTAGAAACAGAACCGGGGATTTAGTTAAACTTCCTGAAGGAAAACAACCCATAGGTTGTAAATGGTTATATAAGCCTAAGTTTAAAGTAGATGGTATTATAGACAAATATAAATCTAGGTTGGTGGCTAAGGGGTATTTGCAGAAAGAAGGTATTGGCTATGAAAAAACCTTCGCCCCTTTTTTTAGTTAAACACCATTAGAATGTTAATAGCCTTAGTTACAAAACATCATTGGAAGATACACCAACTAGATGTGAAATCTGATTTCTTAAATGGTGAATTGAAAGAAGAGGTATATTTAACACAACCTAAAGGGTTTATTGAACAGGGGCAGTAACAATTAGTTTCTAGATTAAGGAAAGAACTGTATGGATTTAAATAGGCACACAGGTCGTGGTATGAAAAAAATACTCTCTCTTTTTTCAAAATGGTTATAAGAAGAGTAAAAATGACCCAAATTTGTATACTGTGTTTGATGAAAAGGGGCAGATTGTTTTGATTTATTTATATGTTGATGATCTGACTGTGATTGGAAATGCTGATAAGTTTATTAAAGAGATCAAAGTGCAAATGTCACAGATTTTTTAGATGAAATACTTTGGAGAACTACACTATTGTGTGGGTCTTGAAGTCTAGAGGGACTCTAGCCAGACTTTTTTTTCTCAAGGAAAGTATGTCAGGGTTTATTGAAGAAATTCAAAATGGATCAATGCAAAGTTGCCTCATTACCTTTATAGCAGAATGTCAAACTTCAGAATGATGATGGTTCTAAGGAGGTGGATGTTACACTATGTAGACAGCTAGTTGCGAGTCTGATTTATTTGACTACAACCAGACCTTACTTAGATTTTTCAGTAAGTGCATTGAGTCAATTTATGTCAAAGCCTCTTGAGATTCATTGGGTGGCAGTAAAAGTTGTCTTAAGGTATCTTTAAGGAACCTTAGACCTTGGTATTAAATGTATTGATTCTCTTGATCTTAGATTGATAGGTTTTTTCAGATTCAGACTAGGCTAGAAATCTAGATGACATAAGATCCATAATAGGTTATGCTTTCAGCATTAGGTCCAGGGTGATTTCATGGAGCAGCAAGAATCAGAATATTGTATCCTTGTCTTCAGCAGAAGCAAAGTACCAAGCTATGTATGCAACCACTTGTGAAGCGATTTGGTTGAGGAGACTTCTTCATGACGTTGGAGAAGAACAAAAAGATGTTACAGTAATCCGATGTGAAAACCAAAGCTCAATCAAGCTGGCGAAAAATCATGTGTTTCACACAAACATAAAACATATTGATACTTAGTTTCATTTTGTTAGAGAGAAGGTTCAGTCTAAAGAAATTTTTATTGAATATTGTAATATCTATGAGAATACCGCAGATATTTTCACCAAGCCCCTTGGAAGAATTAGATTTGAATTATTTAGGGAGATGTTATGAGTGCAAGTGAACCAAACCCTTTCTCCATTAAGGGGGAGTGTTGAAATTAATGGAGAATATGTATTATTGGAGAGAGTTTGTTTCACAGTTATGTGTGTATCCTAGATTAGGATTAGTTCCTATTTTCTAGGTGTCAATTCCAAGTCTCCCTATTATGATGTAAACTTATATATTTGTGATTCTAATGATTAATTTATATAGCGTTCTCTTCTTGGGAAGTCTTCTGGTGCAACTTGCTCTCATGTGTGTTGCTAGTTTCAATATATAAGTTTCTTCGTCTTCTATTTTTAACACCAATAACATGAAATTATTAAGCTACATAAAATAGAAAAATACAATAAATACAATAGTGAAAGCTTTAAAAAATGATAAAGTCACTAGATCATAGGCCCTAGCATTTATAGAGGCCATTGATATTTTTTCAACATTAGACATTGCCATAACATATCTCCCCATATTAAAATGAAGATTTCATCTTACTTTCACATAACATATCTCCCCATATTAAAATGAATATTACATCTCACATTTCTCAATGTAATTAAGATAAATTCAAACCACATAAAATCATTTAAAAAAACCTAATGTGAGACTCATTTATAGATATTAATAGTTCATACTAGAGGATTATTTATTTACATCATAGAAGAGTTGTGAGTTCGAGGAAAAAGTTTTTTGGGTTCATGGTATAGCACTTGTGGTCATGGAAAATTATTTATGAATAACGTAAAGTACCAATGGATTGTAAACTATTTTTAAGTTTATGGAGATGGAGTTATGCTAGAAAAAAAAAAATAATTAAATTCAAATTCATAAAAATGAATTTGTAAATATGGCTAATATTTTATAGAGATGGTATATGATTTATAGATATAACAAATATTTTTGTGCATGGAATATATATATATATATAAAATAAAAATTAAGACATGGGAAATAAAGAAACTCATATTATATATACCTAGAATGCAATTCCCTTTTGTCCAATTGTTAATTAATCAACTCATATTATGGAAAATCCAACTTTTCGGTACTTGTATAATAATCTTGTACCAAATAAGAAATCCAACCTCCTATACAATCTCCTCCATGGTTTTTATTCTATTATCATTTTTGCAATGCAATCTAATAAGAAATCCCAAAGTTTGAGTTGACCTAATTAAAGAAGTAATTGTATCTATCACGTGTGTTATAATTTTAGCTATTAATTATAAAGTAATGTTATCTATCTCTTAATTATAAAGTAATGTTATCTATCTCTTAAGTAATTGTATCTATCACTTGAATTATAATTTGAGTTATTAATTATAAACATAACTAAATGAATAGTAATTGTGGATAGATATTAATTTATGATAAATATTAAAACTCTTATTTTATAATACATTCTACATTGCTAAAATTATAAAATCATAAAATTAACTAAATTATAATTTTATTTTAAATTATTAATAAAAAGAATTTATATATAATTTAAACATATATTTTTTCGATGGGGTGACTAATGGAGCAAGCGAGGCAAGGGAGGTTGCCACCGCACCACTTAACCAATAGGCAAGAGGACATGGCAACACGCCCCTGAAAAATGTAACAAAGTAGAAAACGATATTAACTCTCTCAGCTTCGAACCAAATGAAAGGACGTAGATATTATGACAAAGGTGGCATTATGCATGTGAGGAGAGTGGAAATACTACTTATCATGCTTGTGTCAATTCACTTGTGGGATTTCGTAACCCAAAGAAAAATAGATATAGTGTGGTTCGCAAGCCAGACTGAAGTTGGCTATGAGGTTATAAGGGAAAGGGGGGTGTACAAACCCTAGAAAAATTGTAGAGTGTGGTGGCACTCCTCACCCAAGTCCATTGGGACAAGGAAGTCAATTTTGGTAAAATATAATTCCATAGAGTGGGCTATTTTTGGGAGTCACCTTAGTGTACGCTTGGAATGGATATTACCTTGCTCTCATGCGAGGAGTTGGAATCAAAATAAAAATTTATTATGTGTCTCAATCAATTAAGGTGGAGGATCCTTTCTTCTCCTTTAGGTAATATCTATTCTGGCACATGACACCTTCCTTTTGATTTTTTATATTGTTATTCCCTTCTCAATCTCAGGGGACCTCCTTCACCATCACCTAGTTTTTGGGGCACATGGTAGTTTTAATTTTACTATTTATCTTCCATTTGGATAAAAATGGAGCAAGGTGTGGAGACTAAAGGGAATTTGGCCCTGTGATTCTTTGGTGGGGAGAATTTACATTGGGTATGGTCTTTGTTATTTATGTCATGTAGTTTCTCAGGTTTATGGTCTTCTTGGGTGGTGGTGCGTTTTCGGTTGGGTTTGATATCCTAGCTAATATTTGAGCTTGTTGGTTATGGTTTGTGATATTTATGGGTGGGAGGTGGTTCATTTTTCTATGGGACTCCCTTGTCTTTGGTAGGTATATTGACTTTAAAACTTCTGGTGGGTTGGGTGGAGGTTGTGTCTTTGTTCTCTAGTCTTTGTGTGGGTTAGCTAATGGCTTTGTCTTCTTTATCTGATCCTTGGTCTAGGTCTAGGATGGTGTAGCTCGCAGCTATGTGAATTTGTGGTCAATTAAATTCTGGAAGTTAGCATAGGGTGGAGTTTGGAAGCTATATTATCCAGTGTCTACCTTGTTGGAAAGAGTGCATCGTTGGCAGATTTATGGGCCATTTGTCCTGTAGTTTTTTTTTCCCATTCAAAGGTGAGGATGGACCTGGGGGGGAGAAGCTTTGTCTATCCAACACAATTCATATCTCATAGCTTAGGACCCAAGTATTTTCTTCTCCATGCCTAGATATATAGCGTGAGTGAAAAGAGGGGATACATATTATGAGGAGCATGCCTGCAGAGGTAACTCCCATTTACATCACAAAGTAGCAAGTTTTGTAGCCAGATATAGGGAGCATATATGTACCTAGGATATTTGTGGAACAAAAATCACCCTAGACCCAAGTATTCATGGAAGAGTAGCATATTATATTTAACTCACCACCTAACCGTAGAGATTATAGTACCATTAAAGACTTGTATCCACTGTTTATACCATTATATTTAACAATGTCAACAACACAATTACTGAAATCTCTACATCACCAGAAATAGGTTTCGTCGTACGCTGTGGAATAATACTAGTGTTCTGATCAAAACCAAGAATTCTGATATATATATATATATATATATATATATATATATAGTCATTATCATTCACGATGGATCAAGTGTCGCAGAGACCCACTGCAAAGTTCTACTAATAAATCCTTTACAAATAAGTAATAAAGCAAATAAAAACAAATATAAGTATATAAAGAAAATAAGTGTAATTAATATATATATATATATATGAATTATATTTATTTAATTTATATATTTATATTTATATTAAAAACAAATATAAATATATAAATTAAATAAGTATAATTCATATATATATATATACACACACACACACACACACACACACACACTTGTAACTCCTAAATCATGTGAGTTAGAGGAACAATCAAATCGTGTGTTGTATATCTCCTCCTGGTTGTATGATTTCATATTGAAGTGCATATCCACTTGTCTGATTTCATGTATATTATATATCTCGCATATATTGTAATCAATGTTCTTATTGTTAGCAATTGAGATAGAGAGAAATGTCACAAAAAATTCACACATCGATATCTTTATTGATCACAACAGTTACAAATATATAAGACATACATCACTAACTTTGACACATCTAGATCACAAATATACATAGGAAATAACAACATCTAGATTGACGCTTGGAAACTCACAATGACAACTATACATGACATGGAAGCATTACTTCCAACGCCCTCCCTTAATTCTTACATGGAAAACATTAAAAACACATATTACAACAATAAATGTATTTTTGTCAGATTTTTCTGATATGGTCATCACGAGCACACATATCCACTTTGAAATCTTATGGTTTCTGCTCTTTTCTTCACCACACTTTCGAGCTTCCCACATGATCCATTTAAGATGTATTCACTTCATACCATCGTTGATGTAATTTGCAGAATCGACGCTTCCCAACCTCAAATTTTTATGAACCAAGGATAGGAAAAAAATCATCGTAAACAGATTCACCAAAAGGAAACGAACATATATGCAAATCAACAAGACACACACAACACTCCAACATACATAACACAAGAAAACCATGCTAAATTAATATGATTTCAAAAACTCTATCCAAATCTATTTACAAAGTAATAAAACTCAGGGGTCTCCCACAACTTCCTGGGATTCAGGCCATAACAAGCTCTATACCGTGTTAGAAATTTAGATAGAGAGAAATGTCACACACAAATTTGAACACTTAGCTATATTTATTGATTACAACATTTACAAATATATAGGACATAAAACTTAGACACAACTAGATCACAACTATACATAGGAAATAAAAAAAACTAGATTGATGCTTCGAAACTCACAATGAAAATTACACATGACATGGAAGCATTACTTCCAAGACCCTCCCTTAATGCTTACATGGAAAATATTAAAAACACATTTTACAATAATAAATGAATCTTTGTCAGATTTTTCTGATATGGTAATCACTAGCACGCATATACACTCTGAAATATTATGGTTTCTACTCTTCACCACACTTTCGAGGTTCCCACTTGATCCATTTAAGACATGACCACTTCAGACCATCGTTGATGTACTTTTCAGAATTGACGCTTCTCAACCTCATATTTTTCTGAACCAAGCATAGGAAAAAAACTGTTGTAAATAGATTCACCAAAAGGAAATGAACAGATATGAAAATCAACAAGACACGCAACCCACTCTAGCCTACAAAACACAAAAATTTCACGCTAAATTAATTTGATTTCACAAACTCTATCCAAATAATAAATATATTTACAAAGCAATAAAACTCAGGGCTCTCTCACATCTTCGTAGCCTTTCGTGAGGGATTCAGGCTATAACGGGCTCTGATACCGTGTTAGAAATTGAGATAGAAAGCAATGTCACACACAAATCACACTTTGATATCTTTATTGATCACAACAGTTACAAATATATAGGACATAAATCACTAACTTCGGCACATCTAGATCATGACTATACATAGGAAATAACAACATCTAGATTGACGCTTAGAAACTCACAATGGAAACTACACATGACATGGAAGCATTACTTTCAACACTTATTGCAGTACATATTAAGATGTTATTCCTACATACTAGAAATGTGTATGTGCACACTTAGGTAGGTGGGTATACACATGGTAGATTGCATATTCCTTCTAATCACATTTTCAGTTTATGAGAATGGCACATTCCTTTGCTCTGGGTCTATTGAGATATGAAGGATTGGTGTGATAGGCTATCCAAGAAAAGGCTGTTTTTTTTGGTAATAAGTTATCTATGACTTTTAGTAAAATATTCTAGTGATTGAAAGTTCACAATAAGCATGAGATATACTTTCTGCAAGAATTTGTTTTGTTTTGTATAAAAAGATAAGCAAAGGAACGAATCTGGGATAAGTAATAGACCATAGATTGCAAATGTTTAGAACTAATGATGGGTGGATAGTGATAAGATGAAAATAAAAGAGAAATCCATGACAATGTAAATTTTTTTAATTTAATGAAAGGTGGTGTGTTTTTTCTCTTTGATACACGAGGTAGATTGCAATATAAATTCAATCACTATCTCATATTACAACAAGGTGGTTTGTCGGCGTAGCAAAGCAAATTGCAATATATCAAGGGAATATATATAGTATGGTTTTTATGGAACAACATCGATGGCAATATATAAGTATTTATTGCAAGCTGTAATACACCCACTAATCTTTAATACATCAAATAACACCTATTTTATAAATTATATATATTATTTGAAGGGTATATAAACCCTTAGTTATTGTAAAAGAAACCTCTTCATTTTCATTTTATTGTAAAATCCTACACAACGATTGTTGTATGTCAATTTTTTTCTAAGAAAAGGATAGTGTATGTCTTTTTTCAAATGAGAAAGGAATAGAGTATGTTGGTGTATGTCAGTTTTTTTTTTTAATGAGAAAGGAATAGTGCATGTTCGTGTGTAGGGAAGCTTTCATATTTTGAAATTGAGAAAGGAATAGTGCAATTTTTTGTGTATCGAAGTTATGCATATTTTCAGAAACATATTTTAAATTTTTCATCAGATCTCCAGAGTGAGTGAAATTGGGGTTGGTTTAGTATTTTTAAAATATTTTGGAACGAAAGATTTTTTTTTTTTGGATCTTAAGTTGAAGATGAAAAGTATTTTTTCTCTGTTTCTTTTGGGATTTTCAGATAGTTGAAGATATAAAGCACTTTTTCTGGGAGTGTTTGGCTCTTACTCACATCCGTTCTCTTTTTCAAAATATTTTCCACACTAGCTCTTTGGCTTTTACTCACATCCATTCTCTTTTTCAAAAGATTTGCCACACTACCTCTTTGGCTCTTACTCACATCTGTTCTCTTTTTCAAAATATTTTCCACACTACCTCTTTTTCAATTTCAAAATATTTGCCACACTACCACCCTTCATGACTTGTTAAGTCAACAAAAGTACAACAATCTCATAACTCTTTTTCAAAATATTTTCCATACTACCTCGTTTTGAAAATATTTGCCACATTATCAGCCTTCATGTACATTCGCTCTCTTTTTCAAAAGATTTTCCATGTTACCTCTTTTTCAATTTCAAAAGATTTGTCACACTACCACCCTTCATGACTTGTTAAGTCAACAAAAGTACAACAAACTTGGAACTTTTTTTCAAAATATTTTCCACACTACCTATATTTGAAAATATTTGCCACACTATCAACCTTCATGACTTGTTAAGTCAGCAAAACTACAACAATCTCAAAATTATTATCTTACTTCTTTTTTATCATAAAAATAAAATATTTTCTTTATATTAATATTTCATGACTTGTTAAGTTAGCAAAACTATAACAATCTCAAAATTATTCTCTTGCTTCTTTTTTATCATAGAAATAAAATATTTTCTTTATAAAATATTAAAGAGCCTCACTAATTACCATTTTAAGGTCCCATAAACCATATTGATCTTGTTAATCTCAAAACTATTTTCTTGCTTCTTTTTAATCATAGAAATAAAATATTTTCTTTATAAAATATTAAAGAGCCTCACTACTTACCATTTTAAGGTCTTGTTAGCCCTTCGTAATTTGTAATATTGGCAAGAACAAACAGCAGAGGACAACATCAAACTACTTTGGAGCCCAGGACCTAGCCTTCCTAGACTCAGAGAAGGCTCTCTCTATTTTACGATTTAGGATTTAGCTTGATGATTATAATTGCAGATAATAGGCTATTTACAAGGATGGGGGTTGTTTGATTGGTTTATTGTGTGGTTGGACAGATAGGGTTGTAGAGGCCATTTCATTGGGCGATGGAGTCAAAGGCTGGAATGCCACATCAAAATCAAGAGAAAATCACAGGGCAAGCTAACTGTGTTGAATGGATCTTAAGAGTTGTATGAATTATGAGGTGAAAGAAACAGTAAGGTTCAGTAGTGACTAAAGAGAAATTAAGAATTGTTTAATCAGACTTAACCAGAAAACATTTAGATTGTAAATGCAGACAGAATTAAGGCACTCCAACAGTGAATCTTAATCTAAAATTTATGATTTATAATTAGATGAGCAGATACACAGCAAAGAAAACAATGGAAACATTTAAACAGAGAAGAAACACATCACCATTTTAGCACAGCTCAAGCATCCTGTAAACGGTCTTTGATTGTTGATGTCCAGCTCCAAAATTACAGTGCTCCAATATTAGTTCTTACAATACAGGTGCTAAAATATCCAACCCCTGATACTGCTAAGGTATGCAATGTTTATCTAAAAAAGAAGTTGGTTTCCCTAACTTAGTCGGCAACCTTTCATTGATTACAATAAAGCATAAAATGACAAGTGTGGCCATGTAATGCCTGATTTAGACATCACTGACAACAACCACCTCTAGAATTAGTTATGGACAACTCTTCATAGATCCAAACGCTTCAATGGCTCCTCGGAAGATCAAACAGTAAGCTCTGAAGGTCGTTGTGATGATTTCAAAGAGGCAACCAATGGAGGCTCTAACATCTGGCTTTGTTTTACAGAAAAACATGCGTTGGGTAATCAAATATGTGCAGTGTTGGCCACTTTCATTTATTGATGTTGGTGCTGATGTGTTTTGCTGCCCCTTCAGTCTCTATCGTTATAATTATAACAAGGTTGCATGAAACGCCCTTTGCTGCCCGACTTGACTTGTTGTGTCTTGTTGCTACCCGAGCCCTTTTGGCCGGGTTTCACCTTATTTCTCGGTAGAATGAGTTTTAAGCCCAATATTCTCGGTCATGGAGCAATGGTGATTGGTGGATGGGGATGCATTATGGAGGATCTGGCATGATGGCATGGGCAACAATCATACAACGGAAACGGTTTGGGAGGACAGTGGAAACAAATTTTAGAGGGGGGTTGAGGGTGGTAAGCAATATTGGACAAGGGGGGTGCGGAATAATCACGAGCGTGACACGTAGACAGATGGGTGGTATGGGATACTGTCCATTCCGGACCCCCTCCTCATGATAAAGTTTGAATGCCACGAGGATGCTGAAAATGGATAAGGGCCATCAGATATAGGGAGAGGAGTGGAAAAGGAGGAAAGGTGGAGGGTGTTTAAAGGTTGAAAGATATAACACACGGGTGGGGCCCGACACGAGCCCTTACTACCCAGGTCCTTCCTTTTGTGTTTTAATTCTTTTTCTAACAAAACAACGCAAAAACACATTTACCCAAACTTGAAATATCATATACTTTACTTTTGAAGGCGTATCGCATCTACGCTAACCACCGCACTTCGCATGTCACAGTTTCTAACTTTTACTTTTGCACTTATTCAATTAAAATTGTGATTTGCGACTTGGGTCCCACCGCATCGCGCATCGCACTTCACCAATTATAACACTTACCTTCGTGCTTATTTATTAAAACTTGCAATGTTCGGTATGTGGGCCAGGGCCACATCATCTACCACGTCACCTGCCACATCACCTGCCATGTCACCCTGCCACATCACCTGCCATGTCACCCTGCCACGTCACCTCATATCACATATTGACGAATTTAACATTTGTCCTTACACTTGTTTTCTAAGATCTAAGATCTGCGATTTGGGCCCCATCGTGGCATCGCATATCGCACTTTGCAGTTTTAGCATTTTACCTTCGTAACTTATCTTTTAAGTTTTGCGATTTATGATTGCGATCGGGTCCCACCGTGACATCGCATATCGCAATTTGCTGACTTTAACCTTTACCTCTCGCTCTCGTCCTTTAAACGCAACGATTTGCGATTGAGATTGGGAAACGAACCCCACCATATAATTTTCGGAGAAAACAAGTGTTTTTAGTTAAGAAATGGAAAAATTCGCCCGAACCAAGAAATGAAGGATTTCAAAGCACTTCGAGGTGTATATGAGAATGATATCGGTCCCGCCAGCCCCACATATCACACTTCGGCGTCTCTAATATTTACCCTTGGGTGCTTATCCTTTAAATTTTGAGATGTGCGATTGCGAAGAGGGGTAGATTTTTAGACTTAGGATATAGAGGAATTGTGGGTGTTTTATGTGATATATATGCATGTATCAAGCGACCGGTTGTGAGGGGCGGAGCTATAATCATGGAATTTTGGAATATGTCAAAGGGGTTATAGATAAATAATTCCCAAAGGTTATGCATGTGGGTTTTGAGGTCTAAATGGGATTCAAATCATTTCAGAATGTGGAGGAAATGAGAGGGTAAAGAGGGTGAATGAAATGGAATGAGGGCAGAAACGAAGTTTGATCACCATCACACCTTATCAGCAACACTTTCTTCCTTCTACTGAACGGAAAGGCAGATTGATTTCTTTGAAGCTCTTGATAGTCAGGAGTTCCCTTTCTTTCTCTGAAAATAAATGATAACTAAGGAATATTATTTTCAATATGAGAAAAATCTAATCAATAATCAGTCACCTTGTGATACTATGAAATTACGGGGTTCTGACAGTGGCTCCAGCTGGGGATGGCAGCTCCTTTAGGAGGTGTCAAGAACATCATAGGCTAGTAGCCTGATCCATTGGGTTCATCACAAACTTGCAACTTAATCTACTCCAAAAATTTATATGGCCGAAAACCTACTATTTAAGGTCAATACTCTCTGCAATTTGTAGTCTAGGACACACTTGCACTAAAACTAGAAAGAAAACTGAAACTAAAACTAGAAGGATGCTCAGAGTGTTGAGCTTATTTGAATACCTACCTACCCTAATCTATTGAAAAGCCTACCCTTATAAACAATACAATAATGTCAGTGCAGCCAGTCAAGCAATTTTTCTTATATATTTGTTCTTTCATTACTCTTTACCATTTTCAGAGACAAACTTGACAATGGTGTTCGATAGAAATTCCCGGCATGATATTGTTTACATGGATCTTGGTACCTTTGAAAAACAACTGACATGCCTGAAATGTATGTTGGCTTTGTGAAGAACCACTCCTCCATATAGAAAACCACTAGATCAAGATACTCTCGATTTATTTCTGGGTATTGTGACTCAACCACCTTGGCTTCATATCCCGGTACTGCAGATGTGTTCTCCTAGTCTACAAACAACTCAGAACATGTTTGCATGCTACCTGATGAGTGTTGTGCCACTACTTCTACTGAATCAGACCATGGGGAATATTTTCTGGTCATATGATATCATAACAACTTTTGAGAGCATTATGAACACAAGAAGATTGACTTTGAAAGCAGAGACCCTCCAACACATATGTTAATGGTTCATGTGGTGCTTTAGGTTGTAGAGTTTGTTCTTTTGAGACCTCATGTTTTCTCTTAGGACCATCAACCAAAAATTGATCCCAATTCTCTTTCATAATCCGAAATGCATTAAATCATAAGGGAAAAGAATTAATCTTGATCAATTCATCATATGTTTCAGGTTTTGTGATTTCATCTGCTACTTGACATTCAAAAGAACTCAAAGCTTGAACACCTAGATCTAAAACAGATATTCTAGCATCCCTGATTTCCTCATCTGATTGGTGAGAGAGATCTCTTCTCCTATGATTATCATCTAGAAAGCGATCCAAATTACCTTTCGTAATCTGAAATGAATTGAAACATAAGGGTAAAGACTCAAGATGTATTGGTTCTTCCTCTATTTCAGATTATGTGGTTTCAAGAAGACTCGGGGGGATAACTTATGGATCTGAAAAAGGTTTAGGATCATCCCTCTTTTCCACCATTGACTCATTAGAGCACTCCTCCTCCTTCCTATCTGCGTCATGCTTGTAATTCTCTCTTAAGAGTGAGCCAAAAGATAGAGGAATGAATTTTGTAATTACTTGACAGCTTTCTGCATTTTCTTTCTTGCAATCTTGCTCATCATGCAGAGTTTGCTTGTCATCTTTTCATTGTGACAATTGAGTTTGTTCCTCCTAAGAACATATTGTTGGCTGCTTTGAATAATCAGCCTCAACCTCGACCTTATAGTCTTCCTCTTGATATTCATATTCGAGATGGGTACCTTTGTATGCAAGGTCATCTATCATGTACATTGTTGTTGAGGCTTTCCATGCCTCCTTCTGATTTTGGACTTCATCCTTGGCTGTGTTGTGGATAGAGTACATGAAACAATCATATTATGTTTTAGGGTGTCTAGGATGGGCCACAAATTGCTTGGGTACATTGATGTTTTTCTTCTCAAGAAATAATGGAACGGGAGGTATCTTAACATCAAGTTCCTCTTTCCCGCTAATCATATGCATCATTTCATTGACTGTACTTGTCAACATATCTAGCTTTATCTTTGTAGATATCAATCGCTCTCTTCCTATTTTGTCCTTCTTTATTGCCTTTAACTTTGCTTCTATGTTCAGTAGGTTTCCTTCCACATAAACTGCCACATTTTTCATTTCTTCCAGGGTTGAAGGCTCCCTTTCTCTTAACCGGAATGCCATCTCTAGGTCAAATGCATATGGGTAGTGCAAGAGAGCCCATCTTGGGGGTGGCTTTATCTTAGCAAGTATTGAATGGTATACCTTATTGAACCTAGCTGAAAAGTGTTGCATTGTCTCCCCTGGCTATCTTTTTAAATGGTTATACTCTTCCATGATGAGAAAAACATTTCCCAGGACCACCCATCTATCCAAGAAAACTTGAGTGAATTGATGAAAGTTGCTAATGCTTGCAGCTGGAAGATATTTAAACCAAATTTCAACTTTTCCTTGCAATGATAGGGAAAACATTCTGATACGCACATCATCTTCTCCCACCTCAAACAGATCAAGGAAATCTTCAAGATTTTGAATGTGCTTTTCAACAGTGATCTTTGCATTTTCTCCATCAAATCTTGGTAGATTATTAATAAAATTTGCAAGGAGGTCATGTAGGATAGGAGGCAAAACCAGAGATTTGTATCTTTTTGGGACTTTTACATGTATAGGCAATAAAACAGGAGGTTGCTTATAATAATTTGGAGCTTTTGCAAGAACGGCGATGAAGTACAAGGCTCATGTGCCATTGGGTTTTCTACAAGTGCATCAGGGATATGCACAGGTGTAAAAGTATATACATGGTCTACAATTTGGGGCTTAGCTTCTTGAGGCTCATCAAACTGCCAATGATCAATGGATCAGGCTTAAAGTAGGATTGAATATAGTTACAGATAAAAACAACAATTTCTTGAATCAAATTTCGGTTTGAATACTTTCTCCTTCTAGGTTGACTAGTCATGTTTCAGGTCCTTCCTCCAGTGGAGTCTTTGAATGGAACTAGTTTGAATTTGACTCACCAGGTGGATGATTTTAACTTTCTTGCGGCTGGCTGTTGTCTACCATCAATAACCAGATACCGATCTTGGAAAATACTATAATCATCTAATTTTGAGTGGGGCTTCTGAGTTTTGAAGAAATACTAAGCGTTTTCAATAATTCAGTCCCCAATATGGTCGCCATTATGTTAGCCCTCCATAATTTGTAAGATTGGAAAGAACAAACAGCAAAGGACAACATCAAACCACTTTGGAGTTGAGGACCTAGCCTTCTGTTGTGCTATACAACAACCCCCCCATTTATTTTTGATAAATAGGGACCCTTTAGAAATAAATAGAAAATTATTTTTATAATTTCCTAAAATAAAAAAATTTGAAAATAAAATTTTATGTTTTTCCTTAAAGCACATCGCATATTAAATATCTTATTTCAAAAATAATTATAAAACGTAAAATATGCAAATTGCGAAATGCGCTCGAAGCCTTTCCGAAGAAATAATTAAAAAAAAAACCTTGTAAAAACATCAAATCATCGTTTTATTTTATTTTCCTTTTCGCATCGCACTTTATTTAATCAATGAAGCTTTAAGAAGAAAATTATATAAGTTGTGATGCCCATGGACCCGATAAGAAAATAAACCAGGAAATATAAAATCTTTCGCTATCGCGGTCACTTTAAGTTTTTCGCAATTTGTATTGCGCGCAACTTATAATATATACTCAAATGCTATCCTATAAAAGTTGCGATCTGCGATTTGCGCAGATCGCATTTTGCAGCCTTTAAGGGTCAAGCATCACGAAATATTATAAGGAATTATTGCAATTTGAATATTAAATGAATTCAGCGTGTGAAAATATCTTGTGTCATATCAAATGGAATTTAAGATCTTAACGGCTTTAAAACGATTGATAGATCTTACGTGTGAAGCTATGTGAGATATTAAATTATGAATTATGAAATATGATTGATAGATTGACATCTTCTCGCGTGTGTTTGAATTAAATGATTGATTTACTCTCATAATACTCCTTATGTGTTAAATTCACTTCGCTCTTAGGAAACCAATTACCGGATTGAAGAAGTTCAAAATGAGAAAAAGGGGCAAAGAAATTTCTCAAACGTCGTCCACAGAAGACACAGATATGTCTTCATTATTTTTAGACACCGTCTGTAACAAATACTACGGCAATTCGACATGGGAGGCAATGTATAAACTCTTCAAAGACGAAGGACCAAGGGTGATAAACAAAGTTTCTGCAACATGCACTGATTCTATCTCTGATGCAACCCTTTTTGACGTTCCATGCTCGTACATTCACAGGATAGTTGCGAGACCAAAGATTCTTCCTTATACAGACATGGTTAAGTGGGAAATTGACCACTTGAACATTGAAGATAGAATGTTCAATAATGCGAGAGGAGAAACTATAGGTTCTTTCAAATTCAATAGTCAACAAGAGACTAGAAAATGTTCCTTTGAATTTGTTGACTATTGAAGATGAAAAACACACTCCAAGTGTTAGTCTGGATGATGAAATGAAAGATATATCTGAAAATGAATCAGGTCAATCACAGCAGCAGTCTGATAATTCAGATCAATTTGAAAATGAATCTGAATCTAAGAAAGAAAATTTAGAAATTGACCAAATTATTCAAGAGATAGAAGTGTCGGAGAAAACAAGGAACAATGGGACAAAATCAAATTCAGAAACAGTTCAACATAGTCATAGCATGTTAGATCAGTCCAAGCCGTCTCAAGTAAAAGATCTGATGAATGAATGGGAAGAATTTTCTGAAGCAATAAATACTCCCAAAGAAAATCCCAATACTGATCAAGCATCAAGTTTCCAAACACAAAAACCTTCACAGAAAATAGTTGAGACTGTCAATCCGCTATAAAGAGTTCCAGCAATGCATGACAAAGAAATCATACCGGCCTACCCTACAGATTAGATAGTTCTACAAATTGAAGATATTCCTTCATTAGATATTTTCTACAATCCTAGCTACAAGGATGTAGTTAAAAGAAATAATAGAAGAAGGATTGATGAAACAACTCCAAAACCAACAAATGAATAAGTTGATGTACTTTGGAAGGATTCCTCAGATCATCCCACTGAACATCTAACCAAGTTATCACAATATGCAGGGGCATATGCCACCGCTACTATTGATAAAGCTACTAAGGTTAGAGTATTTTTGAAACAAAAGGAAGCCAAAGTACAAGAATTAGAACAGTTGTTAAATGAAGAGAAAGCCAAGTCCATTGAGCAGATCAAAATAAGCACAGCCCAATTTCTTGAAGATATTAAAAGCCTCAAATCAAAGTATCAGACAGAGCTTAATGAAAAGCAAGCACATCTGGAGAGAGCAATGGCTGAGTTACAGAGTCAACCACAATTAGAACAATTCATCAAATAAGCACTTGATGTAAACACCATGTTAAAGAAATAACAAGAAGTGTTTTGTCACCAAGCTTCCATGATTTATTCTTATTATGATTCCAATAAGATAATTTTTCATCAAATAGTAATTCAGAAACTGGAATGTGAAAGATTGAAAAGAAAATAGAAGAACACATTCAGTGGCAAATTTTAGAAACAGGAAAGCAAGCTAATCTACCACAAATAGATAAGCTTCACAGAGAACTATTATTCGCATAATGGAGAGCACAAATTAATCAAGCAGAGAATGCAACGACCAAGACATCCAAGAAATCAAATGAGATTATTCAGTCTATATGTGATCAATTGTTTAAAACAGAACTTCTTAAAGAAAACACGTCTAATGTGTTTTCAGAAACAAGAGAAGTAGAAATAAAGTGGAGATAGAGAGCAGATACACAAGAGGAAAAGATAAAAAAGGTTAATAAGTTTGATCAGGAAAATTACTGGAATTTTCTAATCAAACCTTACCATCAACATCAAACTCTTCAGTCTCTGACAGATTCAACAAAAAGATCTCAGTCAGTAATCTCAAATTCCATTTTCAAGGGACAGATTTGATCATGGATATCACAGCCAACTCAGCTTAAAGCAATTCTAGATATTTGTCAACTTCGTGATCACACTCAGAAAGAAGGGCAGGATTCGCAAAATCAGGATTGTTAGTTTAAAATTTCTTGATTATTGTTTAAGTTAAGCTTTTAGAGAAAGGTTGTTTGAAACCTCCTCTACATTTTTGTAATAATTTAATTTTAGTTTATAGTTAGTTTAGTATTTAAACCCTTCTCGTGCATTTAGAGAAAGGTCCAGAATTTTATTGAGAACATTTGCAAATAATGCTTAATTGTTAGTAAGTTTGTGAATGCCTTGATAAAATAATGGAACACAACCTTTTCAGTTATATATCATTTTGTTGATCACTATTGATGCACTTTTGTATTCTTTGAAAGACTTATTGGTAGAAGAGTTGAATATGGTCTATTATAACTGATCAGATGAATAGGATAATACACATCTGTTACTATTATCATGTATGCTAATTCTGTTTTGAATATTAGTGATGAATCCAGCTTTCATGAATTATATATGAAATTGATTATTTCTGTTTAAAATATCAGTTGCACTATTGTACGATATAAAGATAGAAATTGGTTTGTTTTATATATGATCATCAGATATATGCGATGTATTTTACATCTTCTTTTGATGAACTATTTCTCAAGAGAATCATCTTACAAGAGTATTAATCCTATTAAATTTGTGAAGATCTAAATCATCACAGATTGAATAGATATCATTTTAAATCGCATAAAATTGGTATTATCCCAGGTTAGATTAAATTATACTTAATTCAAAGTTTTTCATTCTAGAATAAATTTTTTTTAGTTTTTAGTAATTCTTTAAGCAAATCTTTTGAGAGAAATCCAAAAAATCATACAAAGACCCAAAATAGGGAAACTGGTCCCATTAAACCCAGTCGGAGCCACTATCCCAAATGGAAAAGGAACTGCTTTAAGGTCTGGACCGAGTGGTTATCCCCTTTTTTGTTGCCATAGATTTCTGAGGCCTCAACATTTTTGGTGCTAGAAGTAGGGCGACTATGAATGGCATATAAATCTAAACCTCAAAATATAATCCCTCATAAGAGCCGATCTCCCCAAAATCATTCTACAACTTCCCGATCACATTCTAAATCACCAACTCATAAATCAGAAATAGTAGAAACCTTTCCATCATCTCCTGAAGTATCTCGACAGTCATCTGCTTCAAAATTCACTCCCAGGTCTCCTGAAGTTCAGTCTTTAATTCAGAAATTAGAAGGACTATCTATTTCTGTTGAAAATCCTGTTAACCCACAAGCTTCTGAAGAAAGTGTTACTTCTCTATTTAGAGAAACTTGTGTATTAACTAGATCCAAAAGTGAGAAACTTGGAATTTTGCCTTTTGAATTTCCAATTGAATCAGTTCGCAAAAAAGTTTCTATATCCAGATCTAAGTTAGATACAAGTGAAGTTACATCAAATTTTCCTTTGGTTACTTCTTCATATCCTCTAACTCCATCTGCATCTTCTCAGTCTTCCGTTTCCTCTACTCAAACAATCAGTGCTATTACAAGTAGTATTGTTCCAGTTGTAAGTTCTTCATTCATTCCCCCTACTTCTGGATCTACTTCTGTATCTTCACAAACTTCTAATCCAATTATGGCCAATCGACCTTGGACAAATCCTGGTGTTGTATTGATAGCAAATCCAAATCCTCTTCCAGATCATCCGGAAAAATGGTTACCTAAATATAATCCAGATGATGGTCTTCCTGCGGAAGAACATATCAATAATTTTATGTTGGCCATGAATCTTAATGGAGTTTCTCATGAAGATATTGTAGTCAGATTGTTTCCTTATACTTTACAAGAATCTGTGGGGTCCTGGTATTTTTCACTTCCAACAGGATCCATTGTCAATTGGGAAACTTTTGAGTAAGTTTTTCTTGCAAAATTTGGACATGATAGAACTATTGCATCCCTAATCAATGCTCTTTCCAATCTTAAAACAAATTCAGGGGAAAGAATCAAAGATTTCAACTCCAGATTTAACAAGTTATTAAAAAAAATTCCAACTGCTTCCAAGCCTGTTGTTGATGTACAAATAGAGTGGTATATTTCTTATTTGCCTTCTAATATAGCTATTTTTGTAGATAGAGTTGGTAAAGCTATCCTCTTAGAAAAACATGAAAGAAGCTCTCGCTGTAGAGAAAAGAATCTTAGCATTAGAAAAACATTCAGAGGTAGAAGACAGGAAATCCAAGAAAGTGACATTTAGTCAAGATTCTAAAAATAAAGTCTCGAAAGATCCATTTGATCTTGAAGGTCTTCAAAAAGTACTAAAGACTATGTCAAATGACATGATTGAAATAAAGAAACAGGTTGTTGAAATTTCAGCCCCTAAGAAATCATTTCGCCCATTTAAGAAAAATCCTTCTTCAACAACTCAGCCTCCAAATGTGATTTCGAATGCTGAATCCGATCAAGATATTGAAGATCCCTCACCATCTGAACAAGAACCAGAGTCTGAGGAACAAGTTGAATTGAATGGTTTATGGGATTTCATTCTCCCCACACAGGAAGAAAGTGAAGCTATGTTTGTGTCTACAAGAAGTAAATCTTCTTCTGATTCAACTGTATCAAATCATAAATAGAAATCTCTCCCCACCAAGGAGAAAAAAATAGCCAAAAAATATAAAATTGTTCAGATAGATCCTATTTTATCAGATCCTAATACAACTTTTAAAACTTTGATAGTTTCAGATACAGTGGAATATAATATAGTTGAAGATATGAAAAATACCAAAGAAAATATTTCATTACATGAAATGACCAAACTCAAACAACAACAGAAAATTTTGCTTAGAGAACTCAAAGAAATCCCTGTAGATCCTATACAACCACCAATTATAGCCCAAGATTCTAAAGATATGGGAAAACCTCCATCATCTCCAAATAAAGTAAATCCCAATGATCTGGTCTTAATTGGTGATAGATCTATTTTTCATACTCCTCCTTTACTTTTGACTTATGAGATTTTCAACAAAAATGTTCATAATTGTCTTATTGATTCAGTAGCTTCTTCAAACATCATGCCAAGAACAGTATGTACAAAATTGAACATCACTCCTCAAAAATCTGTTGTACATATAGTTCAATTGGATAGAACAAGAGTAGAAGTCATTGGAGAAATGCTATCAGTATCCATTAGATTATCATCCAATCCAAAGGTGCTACAAGTAATTGATATACTAGTCGCAGACATCCCTGAATTTTATGGTCTTATTCTAAGCAGGGATTGGTATGAAAAGTTACATGGATATTTTGCTACTAATTGGTGGCACATGTGGTTACCATATAATGGTAAACCAAATCAAATCCGAGTTGAACGCGAAAAATTTATGAAACATACAGTCACCGAACTAGAAGAAGCAAATGAACCTGTAGCTTTTACCAATAATATTATTGGAAATTATTCAGCTGAATCGTTTCTTGGATCATTCAATGCCCAGATTTCACCTTTTGTAACAAACACTGCTATGTCTCAAATCGAAAACTTTTCTCAAACATACACTTCTATATGCATTAATTTTAGCAATAAAAATCCAAAACAGTCTTTATTTTGGACTTTATACTTTGATGGTTCAAAATCAGAAGATGGTGCAGGATCAGGTTGTGATTTAATCAATCCACAAGGAGAGAAAACAATGCTAGCTTGCAAACTTGAATTTCAATGCACAAATAATACCGTTGAATATGAAGCATTGATACAAGGCTTGTATAAAGCTATTAGATTGAATGTTAAATATTTGCAAGTATATGGAGATTCTGAAATAATTGTTAGAAAAGTTAGAAATACAATTCTGGACATTTGAAACATTATCAAACTTTAGTTCAGAATATTACTTCTCATTTTACTGCATTTAATATCTCCACAGTTCCTAAATTACAAAATGCAAGTTTTGATTTACTTACTAATGTATCATCTCGACTTATACCATCCGAAGAATTTAGTCCAAATAGATTTTCAATTGAGTTAATTTTTAGGCCTTCCATTCCTGATAATGTAACAAATTGGAGAGTATTTAACAATGATGCAGATATAGTAGACTTTCTTACATCAAACAGAGCTTATGAAGGTCAAATCGTAGATGAACATGAACATGATTTACAGATTGAAAATAAACCAAATACTAATCCAATTCCCAAATCTGTAGTCAAAATGGAAGATCTTTATGATTTGAAAGATAGATTTAAGAAGATGACCAATTCAAAAACTCAGAGTTCTACTTTAAAATTTGAATTGATTAATCTTGGTACACCAAAAAAACCTCAAAACATCAACTTGGGTCTTGGTTTAAAACCTGAAGAAAGGATGTCATTCATTAAATTGTTGAAAACATATAAAGATATCTTTGCATGGGATTATTCAGATCTTAAAACATATGGTACTTCCATAATTCAGCATACCATCCCTATGATTTCAGATGATAAGCCTGTTCAACAAAAACTTAGAAAAATTCGTCTGAATTTAGAAAGTCAAATTAAATCTGAATTAAATAAAATGCTCAAAGCCAAAGTCATTTTTCCTGTTAGACATTCAAAATGGGTGTCAAACATGGTCCCAGTTAGAAAAAAGAATAGAGACATTAGGATTTGCATAGACTTTAGAAATTTGAATAAAGCTTGTCAGAAAGATAATTTCCCCTTACCCACCATGGAACATATATTACAGTCAGTTGCAGGATCTAAATTGATGTCTTTTCTCGACGGATTTTCAGGATATAATCAGATCATGGTACACCCTGATGATAGATTAAAGACAACATTCAGAACAAAGTGGGGAACATACGCATACCAAAAAATATCTTTTGGGTTGATTAATGTTGGTGCTACATTTCAACGTGCTATGGATATAGCTTTTAGAGGACTAATCATAGCTCGGTTGTTATATATTTAGATGACATTATTGTTTATTCTAAGCATAGAAGCAATCATGTTAATCACCTAAAACATATTTTTAAAATATGTATAAAATACAGCATTTACTTGAATCCTAAAAAATGTTATTTCGCCTTATCAAAAGGTAAATTATTAGGGTTCATTGTCTCTAAAAAAGGAATCCATATCGACCTTGATATGATTCAAGAAATTGAAAACATCCCTTTACCACATAATAAAAAAATGATGCAATCATTTTTAGGACAAATTAATTTTGTAAAAAGGTTTGTTCCTGATTTTTCCCAAATCATCTTACCCCTGCAATCAATGATCAAGAAAAATTCAATTTTTAAATGGGGAAAAGAAGAGAGAAATTATTTTGAGTTGATTAAAAAAACCATCATTGAAGCTCCTTCTTTAACAACTCCAGATTTTCTTAAATCATTTGTATTATATACATTTTCTTCTAATACATCATACGCAGCAGTTTTGACACAGTTAAATTATCAAAGAATTGAAGCACCGATTGCATTTTTTAGTTCTAACCTTCAAGGTGTTGAGTTAAATTATTCAGCTGTGGAAAAACAAAGTTATGTTGTGTTTAAAGCTTTGAAACATTTCAGACCTTTTCTCCTAAAAACACATACTAAAATAATAGTACCTTACTTAGGAGTAAGGAAATTATTAATACAACGAGAAGTAGGAGAGAAGAGAGCAAATTGGGTTACTGCACTTCAAGAATATGATGTAGAAATACATCCTGCTAAAATTGTTAAAGGACAAAGTCTTTGCAGGATGTTAACTGGATTCTCTCATTTACCAACAGAAGAAGATCAATCAAATGAAATACAACTGTTTGAGGTAAGCCTAAACGATTCTCAGTCACAATATGCTTATATGAATTTTTTCTTGAAAAATGGATATGCTTCATTATATCTCAATTATATAGCAAAGCATGCTCTTAGGCTTAAATCAAATCAATATCAACTCATAGATGATGTTTTATTTAGGAAGAATTATGATTCTGTATTATTGAGATGTTTAGAAAAAACTGAAGCTGAAAAAGTAATGCAGGAATTACATGATGGACCAGCTGGAGGTCATTTCGGAAGAAACACCATAGCTCATAAAATATTGCATGCTAGTTACTATTGGCCAACTCTATTTAAAGATGCACATAAATATGCGAGAAAATGTAAAGTATGTCAAACCGCAGCAGGAAGAGAAAGGAAAGCAGCATTTCCACTACAGCCAGTAAATATCCAACAACCATTTGAACAATGGGGTTAGATATTATAGGTGAAATAACTCCTAACTCTTCGAAACAGCACAAGTATATTCTTACTGCAACTAATTATTTCACAAAATGGGTAGAATATATCCCATTAAATGTGGTTAATACACAAAGTATTATAGATTTTATTGATCAGATCATAATCACCAAGTTTAGCCTCCCATCAAATTTGATATTTGATAATGCATCTTACTTTTCCGGAAATGCCATGATAGAATTTTCTTTGAAAAGAGGTTTTAAATTAAAATACTCAGCTAACTATTATCCACAAGGTAATGGATTAGCTGAATCTACAAATAAAAAACCTTATCAGAATCATCAAACGAACTATAAAACAAAATCATAAAAATTGGCACAAAGCACTATTATTTTCTCTTTAGGCAGATAGAATCACCCAAAAAACCTCAATAGGTACTTCTCCATTTGTGTTAGTTTATGGGAAATAAGCAGTTCTACCCACAAACGTAACAATACCATCATTTGATTTAGTGCAATTTAATGATGAAAATCATTCATCTTCCCTTCAACTTAGACAAGATCAAATTCTTTAAGTTAGAAGAAGGAAGAGAAAAAGCCAAACAAGCTCATATTCATCATCGACAAATAATAAAAGCCTCATTTGATTCAACTTCTGTCGGTCTAAAGAATTTTCAAATTGGTGATTTGGTATTGAAATGGGACAAAGCGCATGAGGAAAAGGGTAAACACATGAAGTTTCAAAAACTCTGGCTATGCCCATTTCAAATAATTGAATAAATAGGCCCATCAACATTTATGTTACAAGATTTATCAGGCAAAAAGGATTCTTTTCCTGGTAATGGGAAAATTTTAAAAAAATATTTCTCATAGAAGGTAACCCCTTCTATCCTTGTATATTAAAATCTATTGTTTTTCTTGTAAAAATAAAAGCTTGCTTAGTACTGATAGTTGGCCTTTCAAAATAAATCTCAGATGACTTTCTTTTGATTTTTCTTTTCATTGATAAAAAAATGAAAATGTTAAGGAAGGAAAATCGAAAGATTTAGAGGGACAAATTGATTTTATCTTTCTAAAAAATGAAATTTCAATAAAACAGTTATTTTTTTTTATGAACTGTCATTTTTATATAGCATGAATATTCTTTTATCAGTCAAGAAAAGAAAATTTAATATAGTAAGAAACCTTCTTGCAAAAAAGCAATCTAAAACTCAACATTAGCATCCAGTATCTTAAAAAGACGTATGATTCATCCCATCTGGAAAATCTTATAAATTTTCAAAAGGAATTCAAAAGAAAATAAAAATATATGATTTGAAAAAAAACTTAAAAGATAATAAGTCTCATCACGAGCTTATTTACCATGTTCATAAAGAAATAGTTAAACTGACATTACTAATATTGTCTACCAAAACAGTGTAATGACTTGAGATTATATCATAAAGACAAGGGATCTCATCAAGAGCCAGCTTGATCAGTTTAATTACTATTTGTGAATGGCATTGTCATTATTTGATTACCAAGCCAAGACAATGGCTTTTAAGTAGATAAAAATATATAAAAGAAAGTTCTCATAAATTAGAATTACTTATGAAGATTATAAGAAATACTGGATGGGAAAATGGATCATAGCTGGGTAAAAGGTAACCCTGCCAAAAGCTTAAAATTGCCTATTGGAACAAAGGCTCTATCTATGATCAAAGAGTAAATTTATATAAATCTGATTTGTAAGGTTATTTACTTTATCCTTTTAAACTAAGTAAGGACTGATATAGATTTTCATACGTATATCTTTATAAAAGAATTCTCATGAATAGTGAATAAAAGAAATTTTCATTGCTTGGCAAAGATATTATTTATTTGAAATTTCGTTCCTTTAACTATTTTATTTTAAAAAAGGTTTATAATTTTCAAAAATTTTATCAGAGACATCTGGTTCGTCCAAGTGAATCGCCAACTATTGTGCTATACAACAACCCCCCATTTATTTTTTATAAATAGGGACCCTTGAGAAATAAATAGGAAATTATTTTTATAATTTCCTAAAATAAAAAACTTAGAAAATAAAATTTTATGTTTTTCCTTAAAGCACATCGCATATTACATATCTTATTTCAAAATGAATTATAAAACGTAAAATATGCAAATTGCGAAATGCGCTCGAAGCCTTTCCGAAGAAATAATTACAAAAAAACCTTGTAAAAACATCAAATCATTGTTTTATTTTATTTTCTTTTTCGCATCGCACTTTATTTAATCAATGAAGCTTTAAGAAGCAAATGATATAAGTTGTGATACCCGCGGACCCGACAAGCAAATAAACCAGGAAATATAAAATCTTTTGCTATCACAATCACTTTAAGTTTTACGCAATTCGCATTACGCGCAACTTATAATATATACTCAAGCTTATTTATCTTATAAAAGTAAATGATGCAGTTTCATGATGTTATTCCATTGCAATTCAAGCATCACGAAATATTATAAGGAATTATTGCAATTTGAATATTAAATGAATTCAGCGTGTGAAAATATCTTGTGTCATATCAAATGGAATTTAAGATCTTAACGGCTTTAAAACGATTGATAGATCTTACGTGTGAAGCTATGTGAGATATTAAATTATGAATTATGAAATATGATTGATAGATTGACATCTTCTCGCGTGTGTTTGAATTAAATGATTGATTTACTCTCATAATACTCCTTATGTGTTAAATTCACTTCGCTCTTAGGAAACCAATTACCGGATTGAAGAAGTTCAAAATGAGAAAAAGGGGCAAAGAAATTTCTCAAACGTCGTCCACAGAAGACACAGATATGTCTTCATTATTTTTAGACACCGTCTGTAACAAATACTACGGCAATTCGACATGGGAGGCAATGTATAAACTCTTCAAAGACGAAGGACCAAGGGTGATAAACAAAGTTTCTGCAACATGCACTGATTCTATCTCTGATGCAACCCTTTTTGACGTTCCATGCTCGTACATTCACAGGATAGTTGCGAGACCAAAGATTCTTCCTTATACAGACATGGTTAAGTGGGCAATTGACCACTTAAACATTGAAGATAGAATGTTCAAGAATGCGAGAGGAGAAACTATAGGTTCTTTCAAAGCAGAGGATTTAGCAACAATGTATCACCTACCAACCCTACAATAGAAATACGACAATAAATATGTGCAGACTTTCAAAGAAAAACATCTAGATCTTATCAAAGTCATCCATGAATGGAAGGAAAATGAAGCGAAATTGAAGCAAGCTAAGTCTGGTATGTACCCAATTGCAAACATTCATAATCCTTATTGTTATGCCGATGGTCTGTTATGTATAATATTTTCCAAGCCTGATAGTACTAGATTTTGAAGAGATTGGGTTCCCCTAATTGATGCAATCGTCAATTCATCTATCTTAAATTGGATAGACATTTTATCCAATTACCTAGCCAAGCATATAACTGAATATAGGAATAAAAGAAGTGTTTCACTCAGAGAAATACCTCCTTTTTATATGTCTTCCTATGTCATGGATGCTATCTATTTTACTTCTAATTTTCCTACCATGGGTTGGAAATGGACTACCAAAAACCCTATCCCGATTCATATCTACCACAAAGAACTTTTGGATTCTGAGTTCCACTTACACTTCTAAAAAATCTGCTATGGATTCATATTTCCCATACATAAGATGATTTTCAACAAAAGTTCTCTTAGGGTTTTTGAAGAAGCCAATGTAGATATTATTTCAGTAACTAGATGGTTTGCCGAAGAAAAGTTCACATATATTAGAGTACTTGGGAGTTATGCTCCTCCCCATGTTTTACCCTACTATGTTCCAGATAAATTACTTGCGAAAGAAATAGCCTATCAGCTTGTCAATGGTGTCACAAAACAACTAAAGGATGGTAAAAAGGCTATTTGGCCTACTTTCCCTCTACTGTGCGGCATACTTTGCTGTGGCTAATATTGGCCACACATTCAAATAGGTTCCTAAGATTCAGTTATTGAAATTGGCATTTATTCCAGGAAGATTATATGATCCCAATGATGTGATTAAAAATTACATCGTAGATTTAAAAATGAAGCCTTTTGTAAAGGAAGAAGATGAATTTGATGAGTTCTTCCAAGGCATGGAAAATTTCTCTGATATTATCAAATACGTTTCTAGTAAATTAAGTCAAGAGGATGATGAAGCTTTTCAAGCATATAGAAACAAGAGACTATAAAATGTTCCTTTGAATTTGTTGATTATTGAAGATGAAAAACACACTCCAAGTGTTAGTCTGGATGATGAAATGAAAGATATATCTAAAAATGAATCATGTCAATCACAGCAAGAGTCTGATAATTTGGATCAATCTGAAAATGATTCCGAATCTAAGAAAGTAAATTTAGAAATTGACCAAATTATTCAAGAGATAGAAGTGCTGGAGAAAACAAGGAACAATGGTACAAAATAAAATTCGGAAACAATTCAACATAGTCATATCATGTTAGATCAGTCCAAGCCATCTCAAGTAAAAGATTTTATGAATGAATGGGAAGAATTTTCTGAAGCAATAAAGACTCCCAAATAAAATCCCAATACTGATCAAGCATTAAGTTTCCAAACACCAGAACCTTCACAGAAAATAGTTGAGACTATCAATCCGCTACAAAGAGTTCTAGCAATGCATGACAAAGAAATCATACCTGCCTACCCTACAGATTAGATATTTCTACAAATTGAAGATATTCCTTCATTAGATATTTTCTACAGTCCTAGCTACAAAGCTGTAGTTAAAAGAAATAAAAGAAGAAGGATTGATGAAACAACTCCAAAACCAACAGATGAATCAATTGATGTACTTTGGAATGATTCCTCAGATGATCCCACTGAACATCTAACCAAGTTATCACAATATGCAGGGGCGTATGCCACCGCTACTGTTGATAAAGTTGTTGAGGTTAGAGTATTGTTGAAACAAAAGGAAGCCAAAGTAGAAGAATTAGAATAGTTGTTAAATGAAGAGAAAGCCAAGTCCATTGAGAAGATCAAAATAAGCACAACCCAATTTCATGAAGATATTAAAAGCCTTAAATCAAAGTATCAGACAGAGCTTAATGAAAATCAAGCACATCTGGTGAGAGCAATGGTTGAGTTACAGAGTCAACCACAGTTAGAAAAATTCAACAAAGAAGCACTTGATGTAAACACCATATTAAAGAAAGAGCAAGAAGCGTTTTTTCACCAAGCTTCCATGATTGATTCTTATTGTGATTCCAATAAGATAATGATTCAAAAAATAGAAATTCAGAAACTGGAATGTGAAAGACTTGAAAAGAAAATTGAAGAACACATTCCGTGGAAAATTTCAGAAACAGGACAACAAGCTAATCTACCACAAATAGATAAGCTTCACAAAGAACTGTTATTCGCAGAATGGAGAGCGTAAATTATTCAAGCAGAGAAAGCGGCGACCAAGACATCCAAGAAATCAAATGAGATTATCTAGTCTATATGTGATCAGTGTTTGTGAACTTCTTAAAAAACATATACGATGTGTTTCAGGGGAACAAGAGAAGTAGAAATAAAGTGGAGACAGACGGGATACAGAGCTGAGTCAAAGTTAAACAGCGATCGGGAAAGTGGAATTTTCTAATCAGAGCCTTACTATTAACATCAAACTCTTGGGCAGTCAATATTCGGCAAAAATATCTGGGTCAATCTCGAGAATGTTTTGTTTTAAGGGAATGATTTGACCACGAATATCATGATTGATCATCTTAAAGCAATGCTACTTCGTGATCACACTCAGAAAGAAGGGCAGGATTCGCAAAATCAGGATTGTTAGTTTAAAATTTCTTGATTATTGTTTAAGTTAAGCTTTTAGAGAAAGGTTGTTTGAAACCTCCTCTACATTTTTGTAATAATTTAATTTTAGTTTATAGTTAGTTTAGTATTTAAACCCTTCTCGTGCATTTAGAGAAAGGTCCAGAATTTTATTGAGAACATTTGCAAATAATGCTTAATTGTTAGTAAGTTTGTGAATGCCTTGATAAAATAATGGAACACAACCTTTTCAGTTATATATCATTTTGTTGATCACTGTTGATGCACTTTTGTATTCTTTGAAAGAATTACTGATAGAAGAGTTGAATGTGGCCTATTATCATTGATCATATGAATAGGACAGTACACATATGGTACTATTATCATGTATGCTAGTTCTATTTTGAATATTAGTGATGAATCCAACTTTCATGAATTATATATGAAATCAATTGTTTTTGTCTGAAATATTAGTTGCACTATTGTACGATATAAAGATAGAAATTGGTTTGTTTTATATATGATCATCAAATATATGCGATCTGTTTCTCATTTTCTTTTGATTAACTATTTTTCAAGAGAATCATCTTACAAAGTAATAATTCTATTAAATCTGTGATGATCTTAATCATCATAGATTGAATAGATATTATTCTAGATTGCATTAAATTAGTATCATCCTGGGTTAGATTAAATTAGAATTAATTCAAAGTTTTGCATTTTAGAATAAATTTGTTTTAGTTTTTAGTAATTCTTCATGCAAACCCTTTGAGAGAAACCCAACAAACAAAGAAAAAACCCAACTCTGGGAAACTGGTCCCAGTATACCCAGTCAGAGCCACTATCCCAAATGGAAAAGGAACTGTCTTAAGGTCCGGACCTGGTGGTTATCCCCCTTGTTGTTGCCACAAATTTCTAAGGCCTCAAAATTCTTGGTGCTAGAAGGAGGGCGACTATGAATGGCATATAAATCTAAACCTCAAAATATAAGCCCTCATAAGAGTCAATCTCCCCAAAAGCATTCTACAACTTCCCGATCACATTCTATATTACCAACTCAGAAATCAGAAATAGTAGAAACCTTTCCATCATCTCCCGAAGTATCTCGACAGCCATCTGCTTCAAAATTCACTCCCAAGTCTCTCGAAGTTCAGTTTTTAATTCAGAAATTAGAAGGAATATCTATTTTTGCTGAAAAGACTGTTAACCCAGAAGCTTCTGAAGAAAGTGTTACTTCTCTATTTAGAGAAACTAATATATTAACTAGATCCAAAAGTGAGAAACTTGGAATTCCACCTTTTAAATTTCCAATTGAATCAGTTCGCAAAAAAGTTTCTATATCCAGATCTAAGTCAGATACAAGTGAATTTACATAAAATTTTCCTTTGGTTACTTCTTCATATCCTCTTACTTAATCTGCATCTTCTCAGTCTTCCATTTCCTCTACTCAAACAATAATTGTTATTACAAGTAGTACTGTTCCAGTTGTAAGTTCTTCATTCATTCCCCCTACTTCTGGATCTACTTCTGTATCTTCACAAAATTCTAATCCAATTATGGCTAATCGACCTTGGATGAGTCCTGGTGCTATATTGATAGCAAATCAAAATCCTCTTCCACATCATCCCGAAAAATGGTTACCTAAATATAATCCAGATGATGGTCTTCTTGCGGAAGAACATATCAATATTTTTATGTTGGCCATGAATCTTAATGGGTTTTCTCATGAAGATATTGTAATAAGATTGTTTCCTTATACTTTACAAGGATCTACGGGATCCTAGTATTTTTCACTTCCAGCAGGATCCATTGCCGATTGGGCAACTTTTAAGCAAGTTTTTCTTGCAAAATTTGGAGATGATAGAACTGTTGCATCCCTAATCAATGCTCCTTCCAATCTTAAAACAAATTCAGGGGAAATAATCAAAGATTTCAACTCCAGATTTAACAAGTTATTAAACAAAATTCCAACTGCTTCCAAGCCTGTTGTTGATGTACAAATAGAGTGGTATATTTCTTCTTTGCCTTCTAATATAGCTATTTTTGTAGATAGAGCTGGTAAAGCTACCCTCTTAGAAAACATGAAAGAAGCTCTCGCTGTAGAGAAAATAATCTTAGCATTAGAAAAATGTTCAGAGATAGAAGAAAGGAAATCCAAGAAAGTGACATTTAGTCAAGATTCTAAGAAGAAAGTCTCAAAAGATCCATTTGATCTTGAAGGTCTTCAAAAAGTATTAAATACTATGTCAAATGACATGATTGAAATAAAGAAATAGTTTTTTGAAACTTCAGCCCCTAAGAAATCATTTCGCTCATTTAAGAAAAATCCTTCTTCAATATCTCAGCCTCCAAATGTGATTTCGAATGCTGAATCCAATCAAGATATTGAAGATCCCTTACCATCTGAACAAGAACCAGAGTCTGAGGAAGAAGTTGAATTCAATGGTTTATGGGATTTCATTCTCCCCACAGAGGAAGAAAGTGAAGCTATGCCTATGTCTACAAGAAGTAAATATTCTTCTGATTCAACTGTATCAAATCAAAAACATAAATCTCTCCCCACCAAGGAGTAAACAATAGCCAAAAAATCTAAAACTTTTCAGACAGATCCTATTTTATCAAATCCTAATACAACTTCTAAAACTTTGATAATTTTAGATACAATGGAATATAATATAGTTGAAGGTATGAAAAATACCAAATCAAATATTTCATTACATGAAATGACCAAACTCAAACAACAACAGAAAATTTTGCTTAGAGAACTCAAAGCAATCCCTGTAGATCCCATACAACCACCAGTTATAGCCAAGCTTCTAAAGATATGGGGAAACTGTAGAAATTTGCTGAATAAATCACTTATTCAATGGAGATTAACCTGATCACACATCAATTTCGAATTGCATGCATAACACATAATCTCTTCTACAATTAATTGTCACATGCGGAAAGAATAGAAGCGATAACACATCAAATCATCACACACATTAACACAGTATGTATGGGGAAAGCTTATAGCTGAAAACCCCTCAGCTATTCTGTATATTAGATGGAGAGAACATGTAGCAAATACATAGTAAAAACTCCTCACAAGTACTCAATACTATCTCCCAAAGCTACACAAAAACTAGCTTGGTTTTGAACAAGTCACAGGTTCAAAACACACCCACTAATTTCCCTGCCTCTATTGCGCAGTCAAGGCTGGTCTAAATAGAGATCCAAGTTCGAATCTCACTGGCTCCAACTGCGCAATTGTCATTGGTAATTTCCTCCAAGTGTAGTGCAAATCTCATGCACAACTAATGTCGCAACTGATAGCTAACTCAACCCTTTCATCTACCTCTTTCACTTGTACCAACAAAATATCCATATTACCTTTGATTAAATGATGTGTTCTTTAGTTGAATGTGGATTAATAATTTTTCCAATTAGATCACATCTTCAATTCACCCAACTCATCTCTAGTGTATTAGCAGGTTATTAAATACAACTAGTTCAGATTAACGAACACCATCTCCAATCATTGTCCTCAACTCCTTAGAACTTCCTTCCCATGAGCTCCTAGCGAAGTCAACCATCATTAGCTCATAACCCTTAGGAAAAAGTGTAAATCATACAGCATTTTATAAGCCCACATAGGAGATTCAAGCCCAGAAGATGCTCAGAAGGTAACTAAAGTTTAGGTCCAAATGTAACAGGGTAAATAATATTTAATTGTTCTATTACAGCAGCGGTCAAAAATAGACTTAGAGCCTAAATGCTAAAAATAGAGGTCCATCTATTTTGCAAACATGACAATCTCCAAGAATAACATCTGCAGCTCTCAATTCCCTTAGTCATATGTCTAAAAAATAGACATAGTCAAAAAATGAACTTTAAATAATCACATATTGGTCCCACCTAGTTTAGGTGATCGCTTTCCAACTAGGATCGGGAAAGATGTTGGGGAGGCCTCTAACATTTTATTATTGCCATTTTTAGCCTCCCTCTCAACAAAGAAAGGACTTTCTTTGCATGGAGCATGCACCCGACTCCACGTGCAATCGCCCTCGACCTTGTAGCATATCGACTCTCCCATGCATCTGCTCTAACTACTAAAGCCAGAGACATGGCTCCAAACAACTCAATGGATCTTGATGTATCTATCATCAATCAAAGTCCTAAATTCCTTGTGTAAATGCACATGTCATTAGGAACCAGCATTGTGATGGCTCACTGCACCCATGCACTCCCACGCCTTGGCCTCGATCAGCTCAGTGTAGACAATCACTTTGGTCTGCCTGCCTGTCCTCAGTAAGTCATGCTTTATTCTTGTGTGGGCACCTGTCCAGCCCGAGGTTCAATCCCATGCAGATCCACACCATCTCTAGATCTGCTCGAGAAATCTCTCCATGGGTTCAATCATGCATAATAGCCCCACCTCACACACATTTATTACTTATTTGCATACGCATCTGCCGTCGGCACGCAATTTCTCTGCATGGTGGTCTTCCTCCATGATCTATCTGTGGTACTCACATCTGGGGTTCACTTTCATGCATGCAAAACTTTCTCCCTCTCAAGCTTGATTCACTCTGTCTTTCGCCTTCACATTACAACACTTTTCTCCCTCTAGACCAGGTTGCATGTCTTCCTTGGCTTCCCAACGGTAGGAAGCTGTTAGACATCCCATACTTCAAGTCTATATAGAGATTCTTTGCAGAATCCCAACCTTCTTGACTTGTCTCGTTGCCCCAACCCAATGCCCCGAAAGGAAAACTTTTCCTTCTCTAAAGACTTCAACTATACCCTTTATCCTCTGTGTACATTGCGGCCCGATATCGATTCTTTGTAGACACAGTGCATGCAATACATCTTGTAAAAGAATGAGTTACGACTCCCTGAGAAAGGTTGTAATTTTGTGCCGATTGCATTGTACTCGTCCACTGATAGCCCAACTCAACATGCATCTGGGGACAACTCTCACCGGTCTTTGAAAAAGATTTGCATCTCTAGTCATGTGAAAGGAAGCACCACTTGTCGATATACCACCACAGTCCCAATGCACTAGACAACATGCATGCGATGATAGGGGAGTACAACTCAAATTCTTGGAATAAAGGCCTCACAGTGTGATCAATGACACAGTGTTCTTCAGCTATTCTTTGGGCAGTTAGTGGCGTATCCACTTAGTGTATTCGGTGAAAACACTTCCACTTTGGACATGTCACGCTCTTGCACCATCCGCACCGGATTGAGAAGCCTTCTCCTTTCCCTTCCCCTTCCTTGCTTTGAAGCCAAATATGAGTCTTCGCTAGTTACCTTTGATGAAGATCCCAGCCCTGTCCTTCGATCTCCTCTTGGAATCGAATACAGTCGCTCCATCCCAGCTTCTCTGACCATTGACACAACTCCGCCCGATGAATGCCAAGCCTTCGGAGAAGATGCAGGAAGTCAGGTCCATATGTTCTCATCTTTGACAGGTCACCCCACACTTCCAACTCATCTCTGCATTAGTGAACTTACGTGAGGTATTGGCTTGATCTTGTCGCCTTTCTCCATCTTGATGTTCACGAGTCTATCTTTGGCGCCCGACTCACTTTCCAGTCCTCTTGATTTGGTATAGATTCGGTAAACTTTCCACATCAAATATGGAGAAGCCTTTCCATGCGAAATTTTGGATACAATGTGATCCTTTACGCCTCAATAGATCATTCGACATTTGCTTGTTTCTTAGCGAGCTTCCCTAACGGCAGCATCATTAGAAGTGAGCTGGAATCTGTTTCTCACAATTCCAGCATTGTTATCATCTATCGGCCTCCAGGTCCTTATGCAACATAATTCGAACTTCCTTCCAAGGCATATTCGTGTAGCCGTTGAAAGACTTATTTCGCCGCGGCACAGAGAACCTAAATCACCATTCGAATTTCACCACAGTGATAACTCAGTAACCAGTCTACACTTGAGAACAAATTATTTCCAAATCGAGGTGCTATGAAGCTTTGAGTTTCACTTTCAGAAAAGGAGTGATCAATTTATCTGGCCGTATGCGAGGCTTTGTCGGAAATAAGTTTGCAATCTTTTTATCAATATATCTGTGTTAATATCGCTCACATTCATCATAGAAATTTCTGAATAAATGCTTATTCAATGAGATTCTTTGATCACACATCGATTTCAGTGCATACATAACACATAATCTCTTCACTAATTAATTTGTCACATCACGGAAAGAATAGAGGCGATAGCACATCAAATCATCACACACACATTAACCTGTTATCTTTCTCAGGAAAGATTATGTGAAAACCCTTAGATATTGTGTATATTAGATGGAGAGAACATCGCGATACATAGTACAAACTCCTCACAAGTACCGATTACTATCTCCCAAAACACAAACTAGCTTGGTTTTGAACAAGTCACGAGGTTCCAAAACCACCTATGACCTACTACTCTATTGCCAATCAAATTTGATTAAGTAGAGATCAAGTTGAACGAATCTGGCTCCAAGCTAGCAGCAATTTTCATTGGTAATTTCCTCCAAGTACAATTTCAAATCTGTGCAACTTCAATGTCACTTAATGATAGCTATCCTATTTTCCATCTACCTCTTTCATATGCATCTTATTTATTATTTCCTTAGTTGTGATGTGTTATTTAGTTGAATAATGAGTTAATAATTTGTGAATTAAATAATATTTAATTCACCCAACTCTATCTCTAGTGTATTAAGCCGGTTAAACTAAATACAGTTCAACTAGTTCTTGAACATATCTCCATCAGCGTCGTATCAACTCCATGGAACTGCTTCACTTGAGCTCTATGAAATGGTGCTACATTTAGCTCACTTAACCTTGGGAAAAGTATATGAAATCCTTAAACATTTGCATGCCCACCTCCAGGAGTCAGTACTCGAAATTAGCTGAAGTTTAGAGTCCAAATATTAATAAGTGTAAATAATATTTATTTACATTACGTACTGACACCCACCCGGTCTAAAAATAGACTTCGACCCCTAAATGCTAAAAAATAGAGGTCCATCTATTTTTACCAACATGACCAATCCTCCAAGAATAGCATACTCGGCTCCGATCCATGATCCATATGTCCTAAAATAAGACATAGTCTAAAAATGGAACACCGACAAAAAATCACATGTGTGGTCCCACCTAGTTTAGGTGATCACTCGGAGAAGCTAGGATCGGGAAGATGTTTCGGAGGCCTCCTTCTTGTTCATGTTGCCATTTTCAGAAAACATCCACATGTCATTCCCAAGCCAAGTAAATCCCAATGATCTTTTTTTAATTGGTGATAGATCTATTTCTCACACTTCTCCTTTACTTTTTGACTTACAGTTTCCAACAAAAATGTTTCTATAAGCGTCTTATTGATTGAGGAACTTCTTTAATCATTATACTAGAACATTATGTGCAAAATTGAATGCTCACTCCTCAAAAGTCGACTATACATATAGTTCAAATTGGATAGAAACAAGTCGAAGTTATTGGAGAAATATTTATTAAACATCTATGGATTTATCTAATCCAATCCAAAGGTAATACAAGTAATTGATATTTTGGTGCAAACATCACTGAATTTTATGGTCTTATTTTAATTAGGGATTGAGTCTGAAAATTTATGGATATTTAGCTCAGGTGGTCACACATGTGGTTACCATATAATGTAAAACCAATCAAATCGGAGAATTGAATGTGAAAAATTCATGGAAACATCTGATCCATAGACTGAAAAGCCAAATGAACCTGTAGCTTTTACCAATAATATTATTGGAAATTATTGACTAAATTGTTTCTTGGATCATTCAATGCCCATATTTCACAACTTTTTCAATAATATTTTATTTCTCAGAGTGAAAACTTTTCTCAAGCAGAGACACTTCAGATGTAATTTAACCTTAGCAATCAAATTAAAAAACAATATTCATTTTGGAATCTATACTTTGATGGTTCAAAAATCGAGAAGATGGTAAAGGCGAGGTTTCATTTTAATCAATCCACAAGGAGAAAACAATGCTGAGATTGAGACTTGAATTCAATTCACAAATAATACTTGTTGAATGACGTGTTAGGGTCTATATAAAGCTATTGGATTGAATGTTAAATATTTGCAAGTATATGGAGATTCTTAAATAATTGTTAGGCAAATCGAGAAATACCAAATTCATTGTATTTTTGGACATTTGAAACATTATCAAACTTTTACAGTTCGAGTTTTACTTCCCATTTCTTGCATTTAATATGCTCTGATTACTAAGATTTAGCTAAAATTACTTTAATTTACTGCTAATGTAGCATCTCCGAATTTATACATAAATTTATTCGAGATAGATTTTCAATTGAGTTAATTTTTAGGCCTTCCATTCACGATAATGTAACAAATTGGAGAGTATTTAACAATGATCACGGTCTAATTTAGACCTTCTTACATCAGCGGAAGCTTATGAAGAGGATTAAATCAGTAGATGAACATGAACATGATTTACAGTTGAATCAAAACCAAATACTATTGATTACTACCGTCTGTAATCAAAATGGAAGAATCTCTATAGATTTGAAAGATAGATTTGAAGATGACCAAGTTCAAACTGAGTTCTCACTTTAACCATTTTGAATTAGTTAATCTTAGAATTTTCTGGAGAAAAACCTCAAAACATTAACTTAGGTCTTGGTTTAAAACCTGGAAGAAAGGAGTATACATTCATTGATTGATGAAAACATATAAAGATATATTTGCATGGGAATAGGATCTTAAAACATATGATAACTTCCATAATTCTCATACATCACCTATGATTTAGGATGATAAAAGCATCGACAACAAAAACTTAGAAAAAGTTAATGAATTTAGAAAGTCAAGTCGTCCAGATAAAATAAAATGCTCAAAGCCAAAGTCATTTTTCTGTTAGACATTAGAAATGGGTGCTGAAACGGTCGGTTGAAAAAATAATGGAGACATTAGGTTGTATAGACTTTAGAAATTTGAATAAAAAAGCTTGTTGAAAAGATAATTTCCCCTTACCCACCATGGAGATGGATATTAAGTCCGATTTGAATCTGGTCCAAGTGTCTTTCTCGGCGGATTTTTTCAAGATATAATTAGATGCTAATTTTTGATGATAGATTAAAGACAACATTAAAATTAAAGTGGAGACATGGCACTGCCAAAAAATTCCTTTGGGTTGATTAATACTTACGGTGCTACATTTCAATGTGCTATGGATATAACTTTTGAGGACTAATCAATAGCTTGGTTGTTATATATTTAGATGATAATGTTTATTCTAAGCATGAAAGCGTCATGTTAATCACCTAAAACATATTTTTGACAAATATGAAAATACAACATTTCCTGTGAATCTAAAAAATGTTATTTAAGCGCTTATCGAGAGAAGGTAAATTATTAGGTTTAGTGTCTCAAGGATTCCATATAGGCCTTGTGAGTTAAAATTGAAAACATCCCTTTACCACATAATAAAAAAGCGATGCAATCATTTTTTAGGACAAATTGATTTTGTAAAAAGGTTTGTTCGATTTTTCCCAAATCATCTTACCCTTGCAATCAATGATCAATTTCAATTTTTAAATGGGGAAAAAAAGAGAGAAATTCTTTTGAGTTGATTAAAAAAGCCATCGTGGGCTCCCTCTTTAACAACTCCAGTTTTCATTTAAATCATTGTATTCTATACATTTCTTCGATACATCATACCATACTTGGAGTTTTGACAGTTAAATAGTCAAAGCATTGAATCTTGATTAACAGTTCTAACCTTCAAAGTCTTGATTCAATTGACCGACTATGGAAAAAACAATGCTTTATGCTATGTTTAAAAACTTTGAAACATTTAAGAACTTTTCTCTAAAAACACATACTAAAATAAACTAGTACGCCTTTCTGTTGATAAGGTAATTATTCATCCAACTAAGTAGGAGAGAGAGCAAATTGGGTTCTTGCACTTCAAAAATATGATGTAGAGATACATCTTCATCTTTAGTGTTAAAGGACAAGGTCTTTTTCGCAGGATGTTAAATGGAACCTCTCATTTTTACCTATGCCATGAAGATCGTCGAATGAAATATATTGTCAAGGTATGCCTAAGCGATTCTCGGTCTACAATATATTTGATCTGAAATTTTCTTGAAAATGGATATGCTCAACCTATCTCAATTATACATCAAAAAGTGTGCTCATGAAGCTTAAGCAAATCAATATCGACTCATAGATGATGTGGTATTTAGGAAGAATTATGATTACAACTGTATTGAGATGTTTAAGAAAAAACTAAATTTGAAAAAGGAAATGAAAATGCAAAGAATTACGTGATGGACATATTCTAGATATCGGTTAAACATATAAATGATAAGCGAGTTCAAGACATAGTCTTATTAACATATTCTAAAATAAAAATTCTGATTTATCATTTGATTTTAGAATAACATACAAGTATTGATGAAAAACATAATAGAATTTACAAAGAAACAAGTGAAAATACTATTTGTTGTTAGCCTAACACATGATCCTATAATATGATGCTTTATTGCTTTAATCTTCACCAACACGACTGAAGATAATTTAAATCACCTTAGGTTGAGAATAGTACAATTATAGAAATTTTTCAACAATTCATCCACACCCAATACTTCCAAATGAGAAGTATTTATACAAAAATTCTTTACAAATATCTTAAAAAACTTAGGAATTATTCATGGAAAAAATATCTTCTTGTAATACGATGATGACAACTTTCTAACCTTTAATGCTAGATGTCCCTCTTTTTATTGAAATTATTGTTTGTTGTCTTCCAATTTGGTCTTGCTTTCTCTCTTTGTTGTTCAACAAAGGATAAAGCTAAACGAATCAATCATCAACACTACAATTTGGTGATTTGTATCTTCTTTGTAATTCTTTATTTGGTACGCTTTGACTTTCAATTGATCCCTTTTTCACACGATGCTCACTTTCATTTGATGCTCTTTCATATGACACTCTTTCTGTTGTTTACTATCTTGTCTTTAAGCGCAAAAATGTATAAGCTGTAAGAAATGTGAAAACAACATGCTGTTTTATTTTCTTGCTTTCATCTTCTTTGCTGTCTGATTTCATAATTACAAATGGTCAAGGCCTCCCAAAGTTAAATGCTTGGCGGTTTTTATCATCTTATTACATTCTCTATGACTTCAATATACTTTTGAGAATGTGGGCTTGTTGATAAATATATGTTTCACCTCATCTTAAGTAAAAAAATTCTCAAATTCTTGTGAATTACAACCACCCCACTGTTTGAGTGTTTTCATGTGAGGTAGGCTTGGTCTTGAATCTGCTCAACGCTTTCTCTCATTTTCTTGTATAGTGATCTTATTTCATTAGTTTGTCATGAATAACTATTTGGTTGTGTGACCTTTACTGCCTTGGGACATGATATCTAATCTGTAAACATTGTGATACTTCTCTAATGTTTTTGGCATTTCTCTTCTAAGCGTATCATCAATTCTTTGCAGAAGTTACGCTAACTTCTAGGATGGTTTATGTTAAATGTTAATCCCAATTTCTTAACTCTTATCACGATTTCTTAGAATTTAGAAACTTGATGATTTAAAGAGCTTCTTAGTTCTTACCAAGCTCTTATTTATATTTTGAACAAGCTACTCTTTAAATTTACGGACTAAGTCTTTTTTTGCTCATATAACACGGATTGATGGCCAATATCATTATTGCTTCAATGATATTGACCTCAATATCGATTTGAGCAGGTTGCTTCAATGTTAGAATCTTTTTCTAACTTCTTCAAGCTGCTCATTTAATCTGTTTTGCTCTTTGTTCTTCATTCTATGCATTATCTTGTGAGTTTTCTTTTCATCTTGAAGACTTTTAAGCTATTCTTTAAGTCTGTTTTTATCTCAATCAGCACGAATGAACATGTCCTGCAGCTTTTATAACTGCTAGCTTCATCTGAATCTTTGTCTTTGCTTGTAGTTGAGATTTTGTTGCTGAAGTTGTTGATGGTAGCAGATAATCTTTAACCATAGAAGTTGTAGGGAGCGATGATTATGCCTAGTGTGAAGGTACAATGTAAGTAACTACGAGACCAATGTTTGGGCTGGTTTTTGCTGATTCTTTCTCCAAGACCAACTTGTCCATTTCATTCTCCATTTCCTTTATTTGATCATTGTAAGTGAGATTCATCATCTTATCTTTCTTTGATTTGTATCTTGTGTATTTTCCTTTTCTTGAGGGATGTTATGTGGGAGGAAACTTTAGTTGCTTATTTATTGCAAAATTCTTGCCATTTTTCTTCTTTATCAATTCATCCACCACTTTTTACATTACTAGGGAGAAAATCCTACTTAATTACTAGTTCTTCAAGTTTAATTCTAGCAGTGTCTTTTGCACGTGAATATGCTTTCCAATTTGAGTTGATCTGATGTTTCAAAGTGTTTTGTAGCTTTTGTACACTCATTTGGCCTTGGTGGTCATTGTAGAATGGAGTATCCCTTCTGCATATGAAACTCAGTTGGTCCAGGAGGATGAATATCTGGGCCCAGGAACTTAAAGAAATTTTTCTTTTTGTAAATGAGAAGATGACTTTGGGAGTTTAGGCCTTAGGTTGAAAATTTCGCATCTTTTTATTCTTATAGTCAAAGTTTAAATGAAACTATTAGGATTCCAGGGTTTATTTTAGATATTGAGAATGTATTTGAGTTTAATTTCTTTGTTTGAGCGATTTCTTTATTGTATATTTCTTTTGATCCATCTTTCTATTTGGTTTTTTAGATGAGAAGCACCAATATGTTTCTTCTGAATAATTTGAGTGTTTGAAGTTGTAATTGTTGTTATTCTTCAATTATTGTAGGAGGTTCATTTCAGCTGATCTTTTACATGTATCAATCACCTCTATTGTTTCCACCTTTATTTGTGGATTTAACTTTGGATTTTCTGGATCTCGTTTAAATTTTGTCTCGGTGGATTGTCGTACAATGTGTGAGTCCTTCCATTGTTTCTTCTTCCGTTATGTCTTGTCTATTTGGGTTTGCAAAGTTTGACTAGTATCACTTTTCTTCTGCTCTATGGAGGGTGTTCTCCAACCATTTAAGTTAAGTTGGAGAATTTCTCTATGTTTGGTTTCCTTTCATGTAAATAGGGAGTCAATTTGCATTTAACTCTCATTTTACTTATAAATCCATGGGGATCATAATACCATAGAATTTTTTATTGAATTTGAACTCTATATAAAATGATTTTACAACCTCGAGATGCATCTCTATATTTGGTGAATAAAAGGGCCGAAAGCCTAATTTTCAATTAAAATGTGTCTTCTTCTTTTCTTCTTAAGAAATTAATTTGCATATCGACTTGAGTGCATTTATGTTGCTCAAAGGAAAATACCTCATAAGGGAGGTATTTGGGTAGTTTATATGGAACAAGACTTGATCCATACTCTTATTTCAATAAACTGTTTTGATACCAATTTTGATGATCACTATCTATTAATAACTTTAATTCTTTATTGGTTTTCTAATTTCTTCACTAATTAAGGCTTCCTGTTGTTATTCAAATTGATACTGTAAATGAATGAAGATGGTAAAATATGTATAAATTAAATCATTGATCTTTCCTTATCAAGGGAAGTCCAAAAAATTCTTGATTATTGATTTCCTAGCCCATCAAGTTTAAGGTTTATACTAAATTTCTCAATGAAAAGTATAAGAACATGATTGTTCATGAATCTTACCTTCAATGAAGGTATTGGACAAAATAAAAATGAGCCAGCGGAAGACGTGAGGTGTAGTAAGATACTTCACTCTTGCAACATTGGCCATCATTCTATCTTGTAAAATAGCCAAGATAAAGACAACATGGAGATGATATGTCACCAGTCAGTCCAAAAATTTGCAGTGTATGGAGGATTTATCTTTGGAATTCTACGGAAAGAAGGGATGAAAAGTTTGAAATATCAGACCTCTTGGGAAGTCCAGTCAGTGCGTCAAGTGAGACTCGATGCTGGATAAGGGTTTCATCGAGGCTGATTTACCTCTGTATAGATTGATTGAATCAACAATAATGGCTAAATGGGATTGCCTGGGTTGTTATGACTCTCGTCGGGAAATAACGGGATTGACGTTATAGTCACTTAGGCATTGGAGGTCTTTGGGTAACATATTTTGGTAAATTAGGCTCACATGTAAAACTTCTTATTTGATCTATGGATTTCTTAGCTCGCGAGTGGAGCTGTGAAAGTTAAATTCATAACTCAGTGTCGGATTATCTTAAAATCTGGATTTACAAGTAAAGGGAATGTACTCTGTCTACAGCTAGGGGGTTGGCAGTTGACCTTCTGATGTTTTTGAAGCCATTGCTTTCTTGATTTAACTCATTTATTACTCTTTGAGTTATAAAAAAACTTATTTCTGGCCTATAGAGCACCTTTGAAAGTTTATAAAAGTTTGTGAGAAGGTTTGGACCAAGAGCAGAGACATCTTTTTGTGTACAAAGGTATAAACTTGCTCAGAGTCTTAGCGCAATCTAATGGCACAAAACCATTACAGGACTGCAAGTTTTGAAAAGATGTCACAGGGTCTCTTATGGAAAAGGAATTTGGAAGGCAAGAGGAGGCCTTCTTAGAAATTTACAAGCTTAAAATTCTTTAGTTACTTAAATCTTTGTGATTTTAAGCAGTCTTTGAACCTTAGAATATGAAAAGATTACTTAGGTGTCAGAGAAAAAATATTTAGATGAGGAAGAAATATTTTAAATTGTAAGGAGCTCTCAATGATTAAATTCTTGTGTTAACTATTTAGATAGAAGAATGAATCTTTTCTTTTGAAAATGTTGGAAAAATAGATTTGGTTTTCTGAAGGTTAAGAGTTGAAGAAAGCTTTAAAAGCTACTTCAAATCAAATAATAAATTGGATGTTTTGTAGCAATCATTGTGGCAGATGGTGGATTTTTGTTTCAATTTGGTTTAAAAATAGAAGTGAACCAACAATTTTTTAGGTCTACAATGGGGAAAATTTTAAGAGCCTAAATTTATATTATTATATTAATAAAATAGTGAATCCCTATAATTTGTAGGAAAAAATGGAAAACATTTGTTAACAATATAATATAACCATATATAATTTTTTTGGCGAATCTATACAGGGATTACCTATTGTATCTTGTAAAATCATAATGAATCACACGTTTCTGATGGCCAAATCATGGCCTGCAAATGGCGATCTCGTTGTCTAGTGGATTCAGGAGGGTGTTGGTTAGGCTGAAAGTCATGATGGTTGAACTTGAAAAGGTTGGAAGGCAGGAATATAGGTAGCATGGCATGTGGTGACTGCTGAGGAAGTGGTTATATGGTTTGAAAGCAGTTCTAGTTCTCTAGCGTAATGTTCTTTACATCATCTCACTTCTGCCAGCACTCATATTGGATTTGGAGGAAGTTTGAAGGAAGCATAGAGGGGTATAGTGGTGGAAGTACAAAGAGAACTTCTGTGATGAAACCATTTTTTCTAACTTACAGTGCCCAGGGCCTCCAGATCTCTTGTCCATTGAACCAAACTAAACATTAAACCATGCGATAACGAATGATTGAAGTTGATTGATCAACAGACTAATCTAAACTATGTTTTTATCCCATATTTATCCCCTTAATGTACACAACATTGAGCATGCACCCAGCTCTGTACCTTTTAAATTTTTAAAATTATTTTCATGCTCTATAACCTGTGATAAAGAGATTGATCTAACAATTTTTAAAGAGTTTGTTATAAATGTTGAACTATAAATTTATGCTTATTTTATAAATAAATTTGAAAGACAACCTCTGAAAATTCATAACCACAATGAAGAAAACTTGGTAATTTATATTATAAATTAAGGTTGTATTCCCTAAGATAGTCATAAAAATGAGTTATTATGTGGTTGAGTTTGAACATATTACATTGATATGCAATATATCTTGTTACGCTTCACCACGACAAAGTGATGATGAGAAAGAAAGACAATAATGTTATGAATTTTACATATCTACAACTATAAATTCTGCTTAGATTGCTTCTAGCTAGGCTATTATAATCTTATAATTAAATACAAATTCCACAAATCCTTCATTACCTTTAATAAATGACCATGAGCACCCTTATAATAATGTGGTAGCAATCATTGAGTTAGCTGTATTGAACTTCATGTCCATAACACTCTACACATTGTATGATGTGTATTGTATCATATTTACCGACTTCTAACTTCTTTTTCTCTCTCTGCAATTTTAAAGAATAATAAGAATATTTGATCAGGTTTTTCCCATTGGGTTTCCTAGCATCGCCAAAAATATTGTGTCCTCTTGTCTTGGCTTGTCTTCTAGTTGTTACTATTTATCGATGTTCATATCAACATTTATTGTCAGTAATGATTTGTAATGAAGTGAATTGAGCCAAAGTTGAGTATTACTCTAATAAGAAAATACAATGGTTGTAAAAAGTCTTACCTTTTTTTATTAATATGTTTTCGACATTAATTACAATTCATTTTAGATCTAAAATATGGGGATCAATCAGCCCAAAATGGACATAAACTATCATATGAATAGTTACTCTCATGTTCCCTCGGATGATCTAAGAACTCTTTGAAATAAAGCCATTTATTGAATACATCACAGTTAAATATGAACTAAATTCTCTAAAAAATTACAGGTAAATTAAATTAGTATCTTGCCCTACATCAAGACATGACCGTCTAAAAATTAAATGATCATCCCAACAAGTGGAGCAAAAAATGTTTTACCGTCAGGTTCTCTGGTCTTTAAATCTTTATCCACTCTGTGTGATATGACAGTCATCTATATCATGAACAGGTCTTTATGATTATATCAATCATCCCATTGATACACTAATGTTGACTTCATACATTATTAGTAGTGGTTAGAAATTGAAAAAAAAATAACAATAAAATATAATTCAACAAAGAAATGAGGAGTGATATGAAAAAAATATCCAATGATCAACAATGATGTTATGACAGTGATTAATCCAATGGAAAAATAAATATCACACATAATAAACTTTAATATATTATGGTTAATCTGAAGATGGAACAGAAAAATATTAAAGCATGAAAGGTTCAGTCCATGTGTGAAGGTTAGATTACCTAAAGGCGAAATGGGTTTTGGGGACTCGGTGATTCCAGTCTATAATAAGATTCTATAATGGTCAATAGGCCTTTAGAAAAGAAAGTGAGATGAAGGGAGACTTGATCCTTTTCATTAAAGATGTGTACACAACTGTTGGCTTGGGATAAAATGGAAGTTTTGGTCATATATAGTATCAGAAGAAGATTGTGATAGTGGGATATTCTAAATTCTGGGTTTCATGATAGGAGAAGATAACAAAAATAAAAAATAATATATGGACAATCATCGATTTGGAAAAAAAATTAATAGGTAGTTGATCTTAGTTTTATTGAAATGATTTAAAAGATAATTTTTAAATGGGTTCAAGCATGTAAGGTTTTATTCAACCAATTGATTTATTGCCTGCTTTCCAAATCTTTGAAATTCATAAGAGACCTTTGACATAGGAGAAGGTTCATGGCTCTATGGTAACTGTTCGGTTATGATGATTGTGGACTGCGTGGTCTAATACAGACACAGGCATGACCATTAAGCCTATGTAGGAAGGTCACTGGTTCTATGAATGCTACAGATTAACATAGAAAGAAGTGGTTTCATGGTTTAAATCGATGTGAAAATGCAGATTATTTTTCAGCCACAGAATCTGATTATGATGTTTCTCCAAATCTCTTTCTTCTAGGTGCTTTGGCACTCTATAGTAATGTGAACTATTGGATATTTTAGTCCATTGACCTAATTTTTTTGGTCATGAACATTAATAACATTATATTACCTTACATAATAGGAAAGAGGAAAAGATATTGGGAACCACAGAGTCTATTGGTAGCTTTTCTCTATAATATTGCTAACGTAGTGGTATAGAGCCTTTAGTATAAATGTTTTACTGATTGGGTTTTATTAATTTGATAATACATCTACATCATTCCTCATTCAACTTATATGAGAGAGAAGTTGCTGAGATATAGAAGAATATATATATGACTCTAATGCAACTATGAAATGTTTCCTATATTCATTTAAAAATTGTTACAACCTAGATTTAAAAAATATTTTATTAATCATTTCTTATGAGTATCAATCAACTCAATAGACCTTAAAAAGCTCTCTGAATTTCACTTCACTATGAATAATATGGATTTCTACAAGATGAGGCTGTTATTATGAGATAATCAGAAAGCACAATGCTTAGATGGTCATGAGAAAAATAAGATTGTTTTATGATACTTTCTGAATCCATTTCATCCACCTTGTTAGAATCAACACGTAGAAGTGTTTGAAGCCAATTAATTTCTCTTTTTAATTAGATAAAGAAAATGACATCATGGATGTGAATCAAATATTTAAGCTACATACAATCCTTCCTAATATTGATAATGGTTTATCTCTTGTGCAAAATTCCAACATTGGAATGATTTATAGAAACACCCTCTGCTTAGGTCTTTGAGTAAGGTTTGAACCAAAAAGTTTAGAAAAATAGATCACGTGGATCTCAAAAATAAGGAAACACTAAATCAAGCCACTAGTTGAAAATACCATACCAGAAAAATGCGTTACCAAGTCTCTATTAGCCATTTCATTGGATCGATATCATTCAAATGATGTGAAGTATCCCCAACGTTGGCGTAGAGGATTGACATAGCCACATGATCATAATTAAATTATAATATTTCTAGCACCCCAAGCACACATATTGACACATTACCTTCAAAGACAAGTAGTGACACCTACGTAATAATTACGACATTTGACACCCCAGTGTACCGGCTCGAAAAAGGCATTTTGTAGATGAAAACCATTTCAAGTCTAGAGATGGTAGAGCACACCATCATAAGTTTCATTTATAACTCTTCTTGATATAGCCAACCTCGAAGTAAAATTGTCACCTATAAGGTAATTAACATATCATTTCTCTCATTGATACAATTAAGCTACTCAAACTAACCTCTTTGGATCCATATCGATTAAGATTAGCTCCCATAGGTCCATCTTGCCAAGTATATTCAATTCCCATCAACTAATTCACGAATGAGTTGCAATTATCTAGCATGACATATCCAAACTTTGTGACTTAGTTGAGGAATGGGAAAAACTTGATAACAAGCAAACATGAGATGATTTATTTATTTTATAGGTAATGTTAGTTCCTTTGTGGTTTTCCTACTTGGTGGAGTAAAGCAATATATCGCAACCAGACATTTGCCAAATCTCCAATACCTCCTTTCTCTGCTTAACACCAGAGCTATGGCCCACACTAGGCCTCACCTCTACAAAAAATGGAATAAAGTTGCCAAAGTAACCAGCAAGATTAGTTGGAGGAAAGTTGTGGGTCACTAAGTAAAAGCACCTATACCAAATCATATAGTTTTCAGAAATTCAAGTAAAAAAAGGCTATATGAGGAAAATAACACAAGATATGTTTACATTTCCATTTTCTAATGAAACAAATACTTTTTCCTTTAATTGAAATTAAAAAAGAATATTTAATTGTTCTTATTGTATAATATCATCATAAATTTATTCTACTTAAATAACATGTGTTATATATACACAAAAAATTATTAGTAGCACAACTATGTTAGTATTTTTAAAATAATTTATAGATTTATATAAAAGAATGTGCTGTTGCATGTCCATGAACTCACTTCCAACCTTCTACGTTGGGATGCTTCACAAATCTCTTAATAGTCGTAGTCTAAAAACAACATCGGAGATTATGTGAACCAAAAAGTAAGGAACACCTACATTTGGCCAAGTCTTGTTTTTACGACAGATCATTTAATGTTTGATGTTAATTGAAGCAGGGGATGCAGACATCCAATTGAAAACAACCTAAAGATCACATTGACCTTCACGAAATAAACGCAGCATATATATTTTTGTTTTTATGAAAGGGGGCTTGCTAACCTATAGTTGATGTTGTGGTGCTGACTATTACAACATTGCTAATAAGGTGGATTTGGAACTAAAAAGTACGATGAAATATTTTTATTAATTATGAAAATATGGGTAAATCTGTAACAACAGATAAAATATTGTTTGCTGGGTTCAGTGCGAGATGGAGGCTAAGATGAAAAATTTAGGAAGTTTTGTTTTGAAACTTTCATATACCTATGGTGAAGTGGAATACTCATGCCTGATTGGCGAGAATTTAGAAATTTGAACATCTGGCCAGAACTTCATATGTGATATATGCCTGTCTAAACAATGTGGCCTGAAACGTATGCATCAGGGGTATATGGCAAATCCGAGCACATCAGAAAGTACTCATCTTTGCTCTTTGTGCTAGTAGTACAAGAATAATACAAATACATGAATACCTTTTTATATGTAGGTGTGTGTGAACCATACGGGTATGATAGGCCACTCCTTAAAAGGCGATTTAGTGTGGATTTCCCATAAAAAGTGTTTTTTCTTTTAGAAAGAATGCATACACATAAGGGAAGGTGGGTTGAAGATCAAAACTCTAATATCATTTCGATTACGAGGAAAAAAGTGTATAAATCATGCTTAGGGGGCTCTTCATAAGTGTGGGGTGTATGATATGTTAATAACCCTTGGTTGTGCCATGATGGATATTCACACTCAAGATAACTTTCATACTTTTATGTGGGAATTTCTAGACCTTGTCTTGATGCTTATGTGGTACACTTCCTTAGATCCATTGGAGATGTTATTTGCACAATTATTTTCATGGAATGTTTTGACACCTAAATGAGCCTTGGGTGCATGTTTCATAGAAAAATATTTATCTCACCTCTTGAAATCCCCTCTCTACACTTTTGTTTTTGTTTAACAAAGTCATCATGTCACCCTGCCTATGATCCACAAATAAATCGTTGAGAATGAGCCTGCAACAAGTAAAATAACAAAGGAAAATAGTAATAATATTTGGAAGGATCAATAATGTTGTATTCCATTGGGTCTTGAAGTCAAATAAGAGAAAATTCCAGGTGGGCATCTATGTTAGATGAATCTCACTCGTAACACTATTTTGAACTCTACAACATATGCCTGAACTGTCTCACTCTTTATTATTTTCAAACCTAATGAGAGGAAAGTTCTTACCTTACCAATATTTGTGGTCAAGGACCATTAGGAAAATTCATAATAATCTTGAATATAACGAATAAAAATTTTACCATCTCATAAAGTGCTTTTGACTAAGGTTAGAAAAATGAAGATGTAAGCATTTACCAATAATGGAAAATACATGAGAAGATGACCAAGTGCCCAGCTTTACTCATTCATATTTTTAGAGGGCATTTACAAGTATTTAGATTTTGGTCTATGATAAGCGAGATCAAAACTTCTATAATTTATCCTCGTTGCAATGAATTTTCTTATTTTAAAGCTATTCCTCTTGAAACATGCCACATTAAGTTCCAAAATGCCTATGCATGCCACAAAAGTAAATTTCAGGAGTGTGCCTTCGGTTCGGTATGCATGCTTAGAGAATGTATACCATCCATCTTGCGATATTCCTCTCTCACCATTCAGCACTTTTGATATGTTAATACATCATTTAAATATGCTACTGTTGTAGCAGTCCAAAACCATCCATTGAAATGGCTATCCAGGAGAAAAATATGCCATATGACATGTAGCAAGCATATTTTAGAGTTTCGGTAGATATTTTGAGTCAATTTCATCCCACTTGTTAGAATTAGCACATAGAAGTGTTGGAAACCAATGAATTTCTATTATTGGTAATAAATAAGTAGCTTATCATGGATGTCGATCAAATATTTAAAGTATCTTGATCCTTCCTAATATTTTATAGTTCTTGTTGTCACAAAATGTCCAAGCATTGGAATGGTGGCACCTCTTCTTCTGCTTGTGGGTTGGATGCAAAGATTCCCAGCAGAAATCACAGGCAGGTCATACTCTCAAAATAAATTTAACAAAAAAGTAAATCCTGAGGATGTGAAACATACCACACCAGAAAAATGTGCTTCAAATTCTATGTGCTTGCATTACCCCAACAGTTAGCATCCATTGAGAAAATCATCATGAGTATATAAACACTAGCAGAGGATTCAGCAGCCACCTCATGGCCTAGTGTGATATGTCTAACACCCCGACACGCATATTGACACATGCACCTTCAAAGACAGAAATCTTGAGTGGAAGATGCATTCTAATATAAAATTAATGAGGACTATGTAATATTACAACAGCTTTGACTACCAGATATTGCAGAAACCACAAAGAAGAAGGATAAGGATACCCTTGAGGAGTTCTTTATACGATATAAAGTGAGAGAAGATACGTATGCATTCTGTCAGTCCATTATTTTGAAAATTGATACATATAATTGTTTGTTTTTGGGCATTTGTTTGAGATGGATCTAATTCATACACAATTTTGAGGAAGCCACTCGTGAAAGAAAGTGGTTGGTTTGTGATGTGTTGTCTCTTGATTATTTAATAGCATTGGAGTTCACATTATGTTATAGTATATTTTCTTTATCGTTGATATTATTATATCACAGGAAACAAGTGACGATGATCGGTTGTGATGATGATCTTGAACCCATGACTTGATGGATCACAACTAGAATCCCGCCTCCAAACATTGTTTGTTAGTTACAGATGGCATGGATGAACCATCAAAAGACACTAGTTCCATCTTCTATCTTTGTAAAATAAATGCAACTTAGAATGGAACATCATGCTCCATTGGGTATTGTCACCCTTACAGCATACCCAACCTCATTGCTTCCCCTAGTCCAACAACACATAGAAAATAGTTCCTTTGGGGGCGATGTTGCCTTGGGGAGTATAATTCCATGACTCAACCTGTCTGAGGGGCCCAGAGTGTGGCTGAGCTAGCAGTAATGGTACCTTTTGGAGATACCGAGTCTTGTAGAAAGTTGATATATCATTTGATAAGAAGCAGTTGAGATGGCGACAGGAGCCACAAAGCAGGGTGGTCATTAATCACGGACGAAATGACATGATCCACAAAGGGAGGAGAAAATGATAATGATATTCTACGGATAATACAACATAAAGTCGTGGAAGACTTACGATGAAGGCCATGTTAGAAATGGTAAACATTATGTGTTATTTGATATATGAATACTGCTCGAAATTGGGTGAATTTCCTACGTTTTCTAAATGAAATCATGATCAACCACTATTATCTCTTGATTCTTGTTTGGTGGTATTTTCATCAGAACATGCATCCTTATTTATTATATGGAATTTATTTCCAATGGATTTGTAGGTTTAGGTGAGCATTTCTGAATCTTTGGTTATTCAAAATATTCAAATGCCAGAGTCTGAATTTTTTTGTTTATATCACAACATACATTATAAATATCGAGAAATAAAATGAATGAAATAAGAATGGGAACACATGATTCATTTAACATGACCAATACAAGCAAAGTCTCACTGAGACAGACAAGGAAGGACTCCTTTAGAGGCCCGTCCTTGTTGAATTCTTTGAAATAAAGTGTCAGATTTCAGTTTGAATTATTTAAGGTTTTTGTAATCGATTTTGCATTAGTAGCTACCTTGCGAGACTTCCCTCTCAACATTCCTTATTTATGTTAAGAAAAAAATGATTTGCCACTAGCGATAACCATCGGATGAAAGGGAAAGCCTCTGGCTTAATAGAATTGTTGAAAGGGATGTGCACCCTTGTTGGGAAATTTAGTGATTTTATAAGAAATTTAGTTGATACAGAGCATCTAAAACCAAAAGGCATGTAATTTTTGAGGTAAAACATACTATTACACACAATATATTCCAATTATAAGAGGTATACCAAATATACTTAGTTTCATATTTGAGTTTTCATAGCCAACTTTTATTAACAATCCCAGCATTATGAGTATAGAACCAAGTATGCGTCTTTGTCTTGCCATTTCCCAAACGATTGAGTTGTTGTTGCCCTTCCAAATAGTCATCTTCCAACTAATGTAGTTGGAAGAGACATTTATGGATAGATTTAGAGGCTTACATTGAAAGAAAATACTATTTTAAAAATATCCATGATGTGGAAAATAGTATATACTCAAAACTCAACCATCTAAAATTCATATAAATGGATGTGAACTACTTGTAGGTGCTTGTTTCAAACCTTCTTGAGGGGGTTTAGCTGTATTGATTTGCAATCCCTCGTAGCCATGTGATTCTCTTTGATGTGAATACGGACATGTTTGAGGATGGTGATAATCTAGTTTTCGGCTAAAAATATCAAATCTGAGGTCCCTTTGGATAAAGTGTGATGTTACGTGACATCTTTCAAGAACATTAATATGATGACTTGATGTACGAAAAATAGATGAATATTGGCTTCTATCATGAGAATAAAATGCGTGAGTATTGTTTCTTGTGCATATGTTACCAAAATTAGTACATGCATACATTAGACATAATGTTAAGATTAGAGAATGACCTTACACAGTGGTTGAAGTAACAATAAAGTTTCATCATAGCTCCATGTCCTCCGAGAGAACTCACGATCTACTAGTGGGGTCTTGTAATCTTGAGTCTCTAAAGAGATACAATAGGAAATATTTTACCATGTTCAATTGATTTATACAAAATATGATGCTTCAATTAACCAAATCTTGAGATCCAACTTCATTTGAACACGCCGTCAGTTGTACGGAACTTAGGTGTAGATAGTTGAACTTTTTTTCTTGGGATGCTTTCATGTCTGATGCCTCCTGAAGGAGTTAATCCCGTGTAAGAATATTTCCTAGTCCAAAAAGAAACACACATTCTAAAAGGAAGTTTGAATTCATTTGGATTAGCTAGATTGGCATTTTGATTCCTTAAGTTTTGGACCATGCTTTGGGAAAAGATGGAAACCAAGTTGAAGAGGCCTACAAAATTTTATCCACAAACCAATGCAAAAACTAAAATTGTGAATAAGAGAATGATACCAACTCTTATTAAAATATGATCGTAAAAGCCCAAAAATATAGGATGTGTATCTACACTAAATTCAACATTGTTACAATAGACCAATTCATTATCCATAGACGAATGCACAAAATAAACTTGTAAATAGGATAATGGTACAAACTCTTATTATTGTATAATAAAAAAATCCCAAAAACATAGGATGCATACCTACACTATATTCAACATTGTTAAAATAGAGAAATTTATTGCTTAGCTAATTAGTCCTCTTCTCAAACAAATTTAGGTTTTCTAACTCAAACTCATTTTGACATTGTTCTAACAAATGTAATGATGCAACACAGAGTAGACAATACTTTAAGCAAAGCATCCAAATTGATCGAAAGAATACAACAAATCCACAAGAAGACACAAGAACAACTCCCAAAATTTTAGACAATGTATAAATCAAGGCATGATTAGACTATAACTACTCAGAATTTAGTCGAAAGAGATAACTCAACTTGTTGTTGCTAATATTGTTGGGCATTTTACTAGTTCTATGTGAGTGGGGGCCTAGTTTGAATCCCCCAGTGAAGTGCACTAATCTATACCAAAAATTTTACAACAAATGCTATCTAGTAATGCGAGGAAGCATCCACTAGGTTTCCCCATATAGTTTTCCTTGGAAAAGAATCACTGTTAAAAATTTGTAGGTTGAAGATTTTATGTGGCTACGTTTAAGCAAAGAGAGATTCCAAGGACAAGGGAAAAAGTTGAAATGTTGTCACTATGGCCCATTCAAGATTTTACAATGGATTGGAAGCATTCTTTCAACTTGTACCTCCCATTATAAATGAACATCCTTTCCATATTGAATGATGAAAAGTTGTTGTATTTGAACCATCAATGTCAGATGTGGACGAATATGTAGAATAGTTCTAGCAGTTGAGGAGATATCTAGTATGAAAACTGAACTTGTACATGATATCATATTGCAAAGAAAGATTCCTGCTTATAGGAAGTGGCCAAAGAGTACTTACAAAATGGTTTAGAAGGTAAAATTCTAAGCATAGCCAAGTAATATTAATGGAGAAGATGACCCAAAAGAAACCACACTCCTCTTCAACATAATAAGTTAGTGTTGAACCTGAAACCTCCCAAATAGAGGAGGTATGGCCAATATACATTCCATAAATTTTCTCAGTGTAAAGTAAATCAGGAGGGCTAACTATGAGATGACCAAATAAAGTATTCACGAAATAATAAATTACAAATTTATAATCCACCAAAATATATTATTAATTCTCACGAGAGCCATCAAGTACTATAGAAATAACTAAACCTAATCAAATAGCCAATGAATTGGACAGTAGAGAAAAACAAAGAGAGTTGTTGAAAAGGACATGAGATTTTGCAAAGGCAAACAGGATGGAGAAAAAAGAAGGGGCACATGGGTCATAAACATAAACATTGAGCATCTTCTAGAGGAGGCAGGAAAATAATTCTGTCCTAGGGAGTTCACAGAGGTATATTATGTAAGAACAAGAAACAAAAGACAAAGTAGCAAACTTTTTACTTAAGAGGATTTTTTTGGGTTAAAAGATCATGTGTATAATCATTGGCATGTATGCATTAGCAGCTTGTAATTGAGCTATCTGATACATATTTATTATATAGACAACATGGCTCCATTTCTATATCACCCAGAAGACACAAAAGATTTAAATCAGTAACAAAAGAGGTCAATAAAAAATATCTGTAACACAATTAATTGTGTAAAATGAAGAATTGAAAATCGTATCATAACTCCAATTTATGGAAGATGTAAGGAAACAGTTCGATCATAATAAACAGAAAGAAATAAAGGCTGAATAAAATATCTTGCTACTAACTATTAGCATATGTGGATAACATAGCATCCAGAGTAAATTATATTCATGCTGATCATAAATACATGATACACAACACCTTTACAGTGAAAAAGTAACAATTATTTGATTCAAAGAAAACAACATTAGAGAAGTCCAGATTATCATAAACATATAGAAATAGGTTAGGCCTAGATTACTGTGAGGTCATCCCCAAGGTTTCTGAATGTCTTTCCCCTTAATAGTCATTCTTTATTTTTTCTTGTTTTCACTTTTTGTTGTTTGACTCCTATGCTCAGTTACTACAGCTAGATATGTTCAACAGAGGCATCCTAGGGCGATATATAAAATTTTACTTATCCATATATTTAGCATAAATGTTTACATTCATAACAGGTATTAGGCTCAAAATATTCTTCAAAATAAAATCAGATTACATCTATTACAGCTTCAGGCAGAGCCTTTTTGCTCTATTTTTGACATGTCAAACTACCTAAATGACGATTTCTTAATGCATTTGATTCATCTGATCTCAGATTCAAATGGAGACAGAAACCACTCTTAAGATAAATTATATCAATTAAGTGAGAATGAATAGAGATTATATAAATAAACTGTATATCCCATTCAAACTACAATCTTATATTGCATGCTGAAACTCATTCTCTTCCTCTTAGTCTTAAAAGAAACTACCCTAAGGAACAAGCATAAAGTAATTAGACAATGCAATCTCCCCACATACAACTGTAAACAATGCATGCCCAAACCAATACCAATGGTTGTAAAATATCACAACAACACTAGGTTTAGAGGTTGACTTGGAGTGTATAGAATAAAACCCATTTGCCAGCACCTCTTGCAGAAGGAATAATCACAACTCAAATAATAGAGCAAATCAATTGACACAACTGACTATAGAGGAAAATTTTCTAAAGTGTGGAACAACACCTCTTAAGACTAGTACTTGGCAAACATGGCTTTTACCGGTATCAGAATTGACCAAAGCTCTGGTTAGGAACTCAATGGCAGTAGAACCCACTTTCATAACTCTCCACAATATATTCTCTCATTGCCCTTCTTTGTACCAGAAATCCAGAGGACCATCCACGAACCAACCATGTAGTATAAGGTTGGCTAATGCTTGTGTGAAGCTTAAGACTATTGAGGAGGCAATGTTGTTTTATAATACTTATATGATCCTTAGTCCCTGCTTTGAGCCATGTGATTATCTAGGCCATCCAAAGTCATGAATCTAATGCATCGGCCTTGATTATCTTTAGATATGCAAGATCTAATCAACAGCTTTGTCCAGTAACTATTTACTGCATTACAGAATGTGACTTCCCTACACAAAACTTCTAAACCTAATCTTTTAGATTTGAATGAATTTGAGCAAATTTTACACACAACGCATATGTACCAATTTCACCAATTTTACACACAATGCATATTCACCCATATGCATTCTTAAAATCTCAAATCTGTTTTACAATTTTCACAGAGAAGATATGTACCAATTTCTCAGTTTACCCAAACCAGGCCTTGAAGAATACCATATTACCATCTCCTAAAATATTTTATACCCAAAGTTCCTGCTACTGCGCTACCTGATACAATGCACACTATCTCCAAAGCATAAGAGGTTAGGTTCTCTTTGACAATGAAATCTACCCAAATATTAATGAAAGGCTTCCATACCCAAACCAATAAAAATGGCTTACATTATCATAGAAACCCTTGATTTAGAGGGTGGGATGGGGTATATATACTAAACCATTTCAATAAGCACAACCCAACCAATAGAGCTAATAAAGTTGACACAACCCACTAAGCTACAAGGTTCTGAGCCCTAGAAGAGTACCTCTTAAAGTTAGCACATGGAAATCATCGATGTTATGGCCATTAGAATTGACCAAAGTTCTGGTAGAAACGCATGGCAGCAAACCCATTTCCTTTACCGTCCACAACTTCATCTCTTATTCCCCTTCTTCCTAACAGAGGGTCAGAGAAACCATCTCGTCCACTCTAAACCAGAAAGTTAGCACAAGTTTGAGAAATATTTTTCTGAACCTAGGCACTATTAAGGAGGCACTATCATATTCTGATCCATTCATCGTCGGCTCTTCACCATGTAGTTTTGTAGGGCATCCTAAGCCATGACTCTGACTCCTCCGAATCAGTAATATTTAGCCCTGAAAGATCTAATCAACAACTTTGTTCAATCAACTTAGCTCGACTTCCAGAATAGACTGGATATCACGCTGCATTATTAGATCTTGGTTATGAGTGCAGATGAATCTAAAGAAAGGCATTGTAATAGGATGGAGCCCAAATATCAACCTAAAGTCGTCCCCTCACTAAAATTTAAATAAAAACTGATAGATTGCACAAAAATTAAACAACCTGTTAACATTTCAATTAATCCAAGTATTGCTAAAAGGAAGACTATACAACCATCCCAATTAGCCAACCAGGCTTAAAATAAATAATGGGTCTCCATTCCAATCCTTAAATACACCCACTCTGAGCAAACCGATAGTTTAAATGCACAGATTTCCTCTGCATGTGATTCCTAGTGCAACAGGAAAATTAACCGAATCTGTTACTGTTTCAAATAATTCTCGCCTTGCTGAAAGTTCTGATGCGAGGTTGCAAAAGAGTCAATAACCACACATTGAAGCCCCAACCAGTAAATCCCCAAAGCCCCAACCAGTAAAAAATGGGGCGAATGTAAATCCAATGCCCCTCCTACCTAGTAAATCGCGGGCGAATGCCATTCAAATCCGCTCCAAACCAAAAAATCGAGAGGCGAATCCATCCTTTAATGTTTATGCACATTTATTTTTTTGGGCTAACAGGGAATAATTAATTATTTTTAAAATAATTATAGGGCTAACTATATAAACCTATATGAAATGGGTTTTATATAAAAAATTTCGCCCCTCCAAAATCTAAAACCCCTTAAAATTCGCCTTTGGGCTAAAATTCACCCATAAAATTTTCCCTAGTCTAAATAGCTCTGTCTGTGTGAAAATGGTAATAGAAAGGATGAAAAGGCGCAATTTGGCAGTTATATGCATTTTAAACCAAACAATGTTTACATTAAAGGGCGGTCATTTCAAATGAACAACTGGTTTGTGCGCCGGGGAGAAAACTGCTCAGTGGTTTTCGCAAGCTCCAGAGGTGTTTAGTGGTAATGTTTTGATTGGTGTGATCGAATAGAAATCCAACATGTAGCAGGGAGGAGAGCCCCGCAAACCACACATTTCGCATGGTTGGGAGTAAGTTAACAATCAAGCAAAGGAATGTGCGGTAGGGTTTAATGGTCGTCAGATCTGATCGGTGAAGATCCGATGGTTTGGATGATGCGATGAAGTCGTCGGGTTGTAAAAGGTGTGGGGCCCGAGAATTTATGATATGCGGCTGGTTAATGTGTGATATGGTCGGGTTTTATAGCCAATGGGGTAAGATAAAAATGTATACAAACTATGTTTAATATACATGGCGTCGAGATATATAACATGTGGGGAATTTACACCATTGGTTATATAAAAAATATGGGTGGGGAATAATATACATAAAGGAATTAATAAAAATATGGGGTAAAGGTTTATAAAGGGATTTAATACATTATGTCAAATTTTAATGATGAAATGTAACTGCAGGATATGTATAATACAGGGAAATATAAAAATACATTAAGTAAAAATAACATTGGGGTAAGTTTTTATAGTGGGACACGATATGTGTTTTCAAACTTAGGATTAATGTATTTTTATGGGTTTTTAGTGTATTTTTAAATGAAAATGGAATTAATAAAGGGGTTTCACTTTTCTTAAGTAAGACGTGTTTTTAACTTAGGAAAATGGGCTTTTTGCAAGGGGGAAAAGAGTGAAATAAGGGGAAAGAATAAAAATGGAGGGGATGTGGTATTTTTACACGGTAATGATTTTTTTGAAGGGGAATTAGTAATGGAATGACTAATTATTTGTTATCCATGCTTGTGAAAACTGCTTCTGCCTACCCATCTGCTACCCTAACATTTTTTTTCCTTCATTTACATGGGTGCTTATTAGCTTGCAAACCCTTATTCATTTTTCATTTAAACAACAAACTAACTAATTTTATCCTTATTTCTTCCTAAGGGCTCAGATTAAACTATTGAGCTCCTTATTATTCTCTACCTAACTACTGATCTACCAAGATTAGACTGGTTTGGCTAGATCTTTATTCTCTATCTAACAACATGGAATTTAAAGCATGAAGGGTCAAGATTAAGCAGTTTGACCTTCATGGATTGTGGCATTTTAACAAGTTGCACACAATATTTATTTTGCAGTAAAAGTAAATAGTAGTGGCATTTGGATTTGCATCAATTTCATGTTTTATTTTTGTCTCTTTTTTGCCTGGGGTCCATTTTTATATTCTTTTTGATCTTTTTCCTTTCAAATCCTTTGATTTTTCTTTTAGGACTTTTTTACCCTCTTTACATTTTTTAATTTTATTTTTCTAATATGGGAAAACAATTTGCAGAAAGAAAAGTATGTACATATTACAAGACTAATCAAAGTTAATTCAAAATTATGAATCCTATTATTATAGGACCATAACACAACCCACACCACACCATTCACATTTGGTAGAATTAGAACACCAATAAAATCACCACAAACATTGATTTCTCAACAAACTCAACTATCAGAACCATTAACAACTAGAAGGTGGCTTATAAAATTGTGAAATTGAACTCATGTCCTCGTGTGAATATAAGATCAAAATTTGAAAATATACTCCAAGGACCTTGACCATTTGGAATCAATTTCGAATTTTACATACATAGCTTTACCTCACGTAGAATATGGTCACATTGGAGATTTTTTTCAATATACCTTACGTTACTTAGATGGGATGGGAAACCTTTTTCTTATTTATGGCACAACAGGCTTCACGATTGTTTGCAACCAAATCTATAGCATGATGCAAAACTCAAATCTACCATGAGTCGATTGTCATTGCTCGATAAATTTCTACCCCAAAAATTAAACCTCTGCTGCCCATATCATCTCCACGCTACATTCATTGTTCATTGAACAACGTTCTCAATATTTGCTCTCACCATCTCACCTAGCTCACTTGGAATGGCTCTCATCTGATTTTCTGCCACCACTCAGATCTATAAAACCCGACAAATATAGTTGTGGTGAAACATTACATAAAAAATAATATTTACTCACACAACACCTACCCGATTTATTTATAGAGGAATAAAATTCAAGACTTTCTCACATTTTCCTGGCCTTTCCGCAAGGGAATCAAGCCAGAACATGCTCTAATACCATCTTAGAAAATAAAAGATAGAGTGAGATATTGTTCACACAACAAAAATCACACATTGATTTTATTGATCTCACAAACATTACATATATAGGAATACATGATACTTCTAGACCTGAGAATGGTGGATCTAGATTACTAAAAATAACTAGTACAACTATTAAAATTGGAACTCACACAATTACAACTCATGACAACTTGGAATAAAAATGACACACATCACATGGAAGCATTACTTCCAACAAAGAATCCATCCCCTAGAGAATACACTATGATTATGTCATTGATATACCTCTAATTGGTTAAGATACCCAAATGTCATTATCTTTTAGTGGATATGGCAAGAAATCTACCTCATCCAACTCCATTTTCCACCCCAATAACTAAACCCTACTCTACAAGGAAAAGACCCTCTAGCGGATGTTTTTGAGGGAACCCATAGAAAAATACCCCATACATTTGTTTTTAGTGGAGGTTACTAGAGGAGGTTGGCAGGCGGAGGGTTTTGCGGATGTTTTCCTCTCGGTGCGCTTATCATTACACGTCGCCACGGTGCTCTAGAACCGAGAAAGCACCGATGCGGACCAAAACATTGGCACACTGGACACCGTGCACTCCATACACACCCGCTCGGTGCGTTTTATTATTCTATAGCACCAGTGGGTCCCAACTCTTCCGCGCCGGTGCATTATAAAACACCGTGTCAAAACTGAAACCAACCGGTGCGGTAGAAAGAAACTGCACTAGTGCATCATAATACATTGCATCAAAACACAAACCGACTAGTGCGTTTGTAAGAAACAGAATTGGTGCGCCTATAAACCACGTGCACCGGTCAAGGGTTAAATTAAAAAAAAAATTACAGCAAAATAACCTGGATTTTTTAGTTTTCGAGTGCTCTTGAGCTCTCAATTACTGGTGCACGCCCTACCATAGAAAGCACTGGTGAGCACGAAACATTGACACACCAGACAGCTTGCGCGTTGTACACACACATCCGGGGCGTCCTATTACTATAACGCACCGGTGCTTCACCACTCTTCCGCGCTGGTGCATCATAAAACACTGTGCCAAAACATAAATGCACCAGTGTGTTCTTATCCAAGAGCACCGGTGCACCTATAAACTGCACGCGCCAGAATAACGTTACATAAAAAAAAATTAAGGCCAAAAACCGGTGCTTTACGACTATTCCGCACTGGTGCTTTACTGATATTTCGCCCCGGTGCATCATCAAAACTTCGCACCAAAACTAAAACATCTCGGTGCGGTGTTAGGGAACTGCCCCGGTGCATTATAAACAATGTGCCAAATTTGACATAGCTCGGTGCAGTTGTAGGTAAGCATACCGGTGCACTTATAAAACCCCGCGCACCGGAACAGGGTTAAATAAAAATAAAAATAAAATTATGGCAAAAAAACCTCATTTTTCACTTTCCTCAGTGCTCCAAAGCTCTCAAGCACTGGTGCCATTTCCCCTTGTCTGAGCCGCCCTGACATCGGTGCTCTCATTGCACCCATTACACGCACTGCTGCTCTACATTGGCCACCAATCTCTAGCTTGCATTTTGAAAAACGGTGGGAAAATTTTCTTTTGCAAAGTTTACAGTCAATATGCCTCCTCGATGGCGAAATGTACAGGTATTTTTCTAGTTTTTCCATAATTAAGCCTTTTAGCGGATTAGAAATTGAAATAACCTTAAAAATAACCATTAAAAAAAAAAAAAAAAAAATTGTCGCGCGATGCGCCGGAGCTATTCGGCTCGCACCTTATAGCGGTGCTGCCTGTAAAATTTACAGGTCGCACCGCCACCGGTGCTAATGGTATTCGCACCATTTCCAGGGCAGTACCGAAAGGCTCCCCGAATAATTTTAAAATAAAACAATAAAATAAAAGGCGGTGCACTCATTTATCCAGGCACACCGTTGACCACAGGAATCACAGTGCGGTCCGTTGACGAAATTATCCGCCCCGGTGTATGTCAGCGCATCGCGTTATGGATTCCGAGAGGGTCAACGGTGCGGCTGGGTAAAAGACCACACCATCGACTATGTAATTGTCATGAAGTCGGTGACCAGTGTGCCTAATGAAATACAATGCAACGATCTCGGTGTAGATGTCTATTTTTCAAGCACCGTTAACTTTATCAAAGTTCAGAATAGCGGTGCACTGACATGACTATACGCGCCGAGGCGTATATTTTAGTCAGCGCACTGCTATTCTGAACTTTGATAAAGTTAACGGTGCTTGAAAAATAGACAGCCGCATCGAGGCTGCTGCATTGCATTTCATTAGGGGCACCAGGACCGGTGTGCTACATTCTTAAGACACACCACGACCGATGTGTGACTATTTTTATGGCGCACCGACTTGTCTGTTTTTTTTTTTTTCAAAATATATATATATATATATATTCCTAAATACATGTATGTTTTAATAAAAAAAATATATTTAATATGGCAATGATTCAGAGAGAAGAGGAGGAATAGTAGCAACAACAAGCTGAACAATATGACATGATTCGTCAATGGGAGGCCCAAGAGAGGGAGAGAGATGCATACCCTCTCCCTATTACTGCAGATACCCAGGATATCCTTAGGTAGGTAGGCCTCCTCAAGTTCTATGAGGAGGCTACTTCCCTAAAGGCCCATAATGTGTTTTTGATATATCTTATCTGCAGGTGGAATGCCCATCGACAGGCTTTCCAGGTTGGTCCTGACCAGTGGTACACATCCACTGAGGAGGATATTTATTTTATTATAGGACTATCGAGGAGAGGGGTGGATTTTCCCTCATTCCCAGATGTGCTAGCTAGTTGTGTAGCAGGGAGTCAGTTAGTTTACCCCCAGAGATACATTGGAGCATGTATTGTCTCCTTCAGAGTTTCAGGTACCTGGAGGTCAGTTACGTATAGGTGCTTTTGGTAGACAGGACGTATAGTGCCTCTCCCTTATCATTTCGACCATTTCTCACAACACTAGTGAAGGGAAACACATTAGTTGCTCGCTTTTATATTATGTTTATTCTTTAGTACAACAACCACGACTTGTCAAGTGGTCTGCCATTTTTTTGCGGCAGTTTTGTACGGCCTTAGATAGATGTTGTGCTCATGCACAAGGGAGGGTCAACTTCCCTTTTGCTTCAGAGCTGTTTTGTTTATTTTTTGAGAGGTTTCCATAGATGAGACCTAGTTTTGTTCGACAGCCTCGTAGGCCGATGTTTGAGGCCAGGATGCACATGTGGGGGCAGATGATGCCCAAGAGGGGAGAAACTTTGTTTCCAGCCAGGATATCACATGATTCACTAGACTTATTAGCCAGTGTTGACGGGCTGCATCCCTTCATTATGGTCCCATGTCCTTATGCTGGCTTAGATTGGCGAGGATGTCCCAACATCCTCTTCACAGCTGATGAGCCGCCAGATGATAGAGATAATATTACTATTTTATTTCTATTTATTCTAACATGTTCTTTAACTTGTTTTTATTAAATTGTGTAATAAATTGTCTAATTATTGTTGTGTACTTGTATATATTTTGCAGACATTGGCTCTTTTGATGGCGAGGAGATGCTGGGTCCACCACATGATTCAGGTGTGGATCCTGATGATCAGGACATGGCTGATGTCGAGGATGAGGCCGATGTAGCAGAGAGACATGCTCCTGCTCATGGTGCATCGGTGCCGCCTTTTTCTAGGCGTGGTCGACCTGAGACCAGATATAGGATGGAGTTGGCCAACCAACTCTGTGCATTGATTTTTGATGCGGGCATCAGGCCCGCTCATTACAAAGACATACAAGCTGATGATAGGCTATTACAGATGTGGAGAGGCATGCCGCATGACATGTACGGCCTGATGCGACATGTTGTAGGAGCTACGACAGTTGTTACGCGACTGAGGAGGATTGTCCATAGCTATAGGCGTAGTTGAGCCGTGGCACGTGATGGACAGTCCGCGAGCAATGATTCACATGCATCTCATGATCGTTCACCTCGCAGCGTGCCTGATGAGCATGATGCTCCACTGGCAGCATCTGACAGTCATCATGGAGATGAGGCTGGACCATCGACCACGTCCAGTCAGCAGCCTGTAGCTGCATCCATCAATACTAGTCATGATCATGAGTAGACTGGATCATCGACCGTCGAGGTTGCACTATTGACTGAGCAGGCCTCCACTTCTACTCCTCATATTGATGTTGTACTACCACCAGCAGATGCATCCATCAGTACTAGTGATCATGATCATGAGTAGGCTTGATCATCGACTGTCGAGGTTGCACCCAACTTTACTGAGTAGGCATCCACTTGTAGTACTGCTATTGATGTTGTTATACTACCACCAGCGCCTGATCCATGACATTTATATCATAGTTGTATATTTTGAACATTATATATATATATATGGTCCATGTATTTTATGTTCATGTTGTAGTTGTTTTTAATTTTTGTGTTGGTGATCATCATGATGTGGCACATATTGTTAGGTCATGTTAGATATGTTCATTTAATGTTTAGCTTGCAGATAGATGTGTATATGTGATAACATGAGTTATTTGACATATTGAGATGTATATTTGATGTTTGTGTTGTGATGATCTTAATATATAATGTTAATTTGATGTTTGACTGTGTTTATTAGTCGAATATGATGTTTGTATGATGGTTATCATGATCGTGATGATGTTTAATAATTAATTTAATATTAAATTACCATGATATTTATTAAATATTATGTTGTGATTGTAATTTAAATTTAAATTTTAATTGTATGTAAAATTGTAAAATTGTATTTGTATTTGTACTTATTGTAATTTAAACTGTAATTGTATGTAAAATATTTATTAATATAAAATTTTAATTGTAATTGTAATATTTAATTTATTATGAAATGATTGTAATTGTATATATGAAAAATTGTAAACAAATTTAATTGTATGTAAAATTCTAAAATTGTAATTGTATTTGTAATTATAATTTTAATTGAATTGTATGTAAAATATCTATAAAATTGTAATTGTAATTGTAAATGTAATTCTATGTAAAATTGTAAATGTAATTGTATATAAAATTCTAAAATTGTAATTGTAATTTTAATTGAATTGTATATAAAATATTTATAAAATTGTAATTGTAATTGTAAATGTAATTCCATGTAAAATTGTAAATGTAATTGTATCTAAAATTCTAAAATTGTAATTGTAATTTTAATTGAATTGTATGTAAAATATTTGTAAAATTGTAATTGTAATTGTAAATGTAATTCTATGTAAAAATGTAAATGTAATTGTATGTAAAATTCTAAAATTGTAATTGTATTTGTAGTTGTAATTTTAATTGAATTGTATGTAAAATATTTGTAAAATTGTAATTGTAATTGTAAATGTAATTCTATGTAAAATTAAAATTCTAATTCTAATTCTAATCGTAATTCATGTATGTGAAATTAATGTAAAATTGTAATTGTAATTTTAATTCTAATTGTAATTGTACTTTTAATTGTAATTGTATGTAAAATATTTGTAAAATTTTAATTGTATTAATGTGATAATTTTAATTGTATTAATGTGAAATGATTTTATTAAAATATTTAAATTTGTAAATTTGCAAATAATTGTAAAATAAAAAATCTAGAATAATAAGAATTTTTTTAACATAATAAAGTTTAGAAAAAATGAAAATAAATTCATGTACTTTATAATTATCATTATTTTATTATGATCTTACATACAAAAAAAAAGAACTTTATACAGTCCAGTGCGCTTATCATCTTAACACGCATCGGTGCGTCGTATTAATAAGACGCACCGATGCATCACAACTCTTTCGCACCGGTAACGAATAAACGCAAATAAAAAAACGCAACTCTATTTTCTTTAAGTGAAAAAAAAAAACAACAACTTGAAAAATGGGCGGCAAAATATTTTCAAAAATCTAATTTCATAAAATAATTATTTAAATACTAAACACTTTTTATTATTTCACTATTTTTGCTAAAATTTTCAGCCAGATTTTTGCAGGGGACAGACCTGGAGCAAGAGAGCAGGAGGGCATTGTGGAGCAGAAAAATACGTTTGAATAGAAGTATTCAGACTATCAGAAACCAAAACTCTAGTGATTCAAACCCTGTATCATAGAATTTGAAACCATCTCGTGATTAAATTTGATTTTTTTTTTACTTTTTTTTCTGCAGTTTTTTCCATTTTTACCCTAAACCCTTCATTTTTTTGTTTTTTCCCTTTCTTCTCCCTGTTTCTGTGATTTCAGAATTAGGTTTTTTCATTTTAGATTGACGTCCAACCCACGGGACGACTTTCATAATTGGATCCCAATCCATTCGGATATTGCGTGAATTTTTGAAAAAATGAATTTTTCTTTATCGGTGCGCCCTGTGTACTCTACAACACCGTTGCACTATATTATACAGCGCACCACGAAAGTACTATAGTAAAAAAAATGAAAACATTTTTTCTAAATCCGTGCGCCAAATCTGAAATAGGGCACCGATGCTCCATTTAACTAGGCAACCACCGTACGGTGTATTGCACCGTTTTTTCGGTGTGTTTATAATACCCCAAGCATCGTTAGGTATATTACACTATTTTTTGCGGTGCGTTTACAATACCCAATGCACCATACAATGTATTATACTATTTTGCGGTGCGTTGTTAATATCCCCACGCACCGGCGGCGGTGCAGACCTCATGAAAGACGCACCGGTGTCTTGAGATTTATTTTTCTACCTGAAATGTTGAGAATTTATTTATAAATATATTAATGAATAATATGGTATAGGTTTCAGATTGATAAAGAAATTTCTAACAAGAGATCAAGTAACAAAAATACTGTTAACACATCAAGAAAAGCAAAAAAGGCAAGTTCTTTGTAAATTCTTTATAAAAACTATTATTTTTGAACAGTATGTAAGTTTAACTAATATGTATTGTTTACTGCGTATCATGCAGAGCCACAAAATGACAAAGCTCGATATGATTATTTCTGATATAGGACCAGAAGAGCATAAAAGTTTAATGGAAAAATTGCAAAATGATGAATCAAGTGAATGAAAAAATACTATCGATCCAACATGAGTTTATTTTTTTAATTATCATTAATAATATACTTAAAATTATTAGATAACATGTGTCAAACAGTCTACTAATTCACATCTGTTTAATGTTCTACAGGGACCAACAACTTAGAAAAGGAATGTTATTCTAAGAAAAGAAAAAAAATAGAACATGCAAATAAAAATCAATTGCTCTTTAGCTCATCTGGAGTGGTGCTGGAAGTTAACGAAAGGGGAAAAACTTTTACAAAAGTTTGAGGGATCTAGTGGAACGAATGTATAGACGTTCTTTCCAACAACAATAACATGGTTCAAATGTAATATGTAATCATTGAATTTTTCGATCATTAGGTACAATAAATAAACAATTTAGCATTAAATATTAAATTTCAAGAATTTTCTTGCAGAAAAGAAAAGAAAATGGAACCCATTCAACACATAAAACATGACGACAATGAAGAAAATTGTTGATCTCTAGGTTTGTGAGTAATTGTTACTTCCTTATAACAACTTAACTAGATTTCATTTTTGTATTTTTTAAGTTGTTTTACAAAAATCATCATTGAATGTCTTCAAACAGGTGCTAACATACAAAGAAGAACCACCAGACGAATTGATTGAAATTGGGTTAAATATGGGTTGTGAGTATATGTTGGCATATCATAATTTAATTGTGGAATTTGTAAGCATCTATCAATCTTGTTTTAATTAGCTCCGTCTATAATTAATAGAACAAAAACATCTTTTATATTAAATATATGATTTGTTATGGGGTATAAAACTTGCAGGAAACAAAGTATGGAACTGCGCCAACAGATGAAATTTTGAAAGATGGCATGGTACATGGTTTTGAAATAATGTGTATAGTTTATGAGTCAATTGTTGCTATGGTACATCATTTTTCTTTTCGATTTACATTGATGTATATTATTTAATATTGTAATTTTCATTATTCTCACCAATGTATATACACTCATTTCAATTTATTTTTATGTTTGTAGATGGAAGGTGAAGAAGAAGAAAACAATTAAGAAGAAATCTTTCGATAAAAATCACATTATCATGAACAAAGTCGACGCGTTTCGAACCAACCAGTGTGGTTCATCATCAGGACTAGGTGAGATATCAGATCAGTCGTTAAGTTTAAATAGATATAGGAGAGGCAAAGAAAACCGTTAAAATCAGCTAATTTGACTATAAAGTCCAAAACGGTTAGTTCTAATAATTAAAAAATAAAAAACAGCTAGTTTGAATATTAAAATTAAAATTTTAATTAAAAATAATATATATATATATATATATATATATATATATATATATATATATATATATATATATATATATATATATATATATATATATATATATATATATATATATATTAATAGTTTAATTAAAATTATTTAATTATTTAATTATTATTATTATTATTTATTTTTTAATTAAAAATAATATAATAAATAATTATTATAAATAAAATAATATTTGTGGTTTAAAAAATAATAATGTAATAATAATAATAATACAATAAAAAGAAGAAAGAAGAAATAAAATTAAAAATTAAAAAATATATATATATAAAATAAATAAATAAATAAATAAAATGAAATAAATAAATATATAAAATAAATAATAAATAATAATAATAATAAATAAAAATATAATAATAAAAATAAAATAAAAGAAGTTCCATTAATTTACAAATTGAAACGGGTTAGTTTAAATATTCAATTTAATAGTTTAATTAAAAATTATTACTATAAATAACATATTTTATTTTTTACTTTTTTTTTTAATTTTTAATTTTTATCAATAAACAAAACAATCAACGTCGTGAACACAACATTCCTAAAAATAATCCAAGTCATGGAAGTAGCTCTAGCAGTGACAGTAGTTCAAGCGAAGAATGATGATCACTATGTTTGGATATCAAAGCAAGGCGTTTTATTTTTTGAAATATGTCTTTGAAATCATACATTTTGTTTAATGTAATGGACATAGTGTCCCAATTGAAAGACAAAGGGATACGAATATTAACTGTCCCATTTTGTATGATAAAGACTGTCTTATTCATATATATTATATATATAATCATAAAATATGTTATAATTTATTCTATTGCGTTCTCCATTGTCATTGTCAAATGCACTAATAAAAATTTAATTTATATGAATATTGTTATAAGATATATATGTGTCGACTTTTGATGAATAATGAATTTTAAAAAACCACAATAATTCTTATATGATATAAAAAATTAATCCAAACAATACATTCAAATGCATTAATAAAAATGTAATTAATATGAATATTGTTATAAGATGTGTCGACTTTTGATGAATAATGAATTTAAAACAATCACAATAATTGTACTGTCATAGGTCGATGTTTCTAAAAAAAACAAAATGAAAACCGGTGCGTGTTAGTAACTGTAAACCAATGCGTTTATGTGTCTATACACACCGATGCCTATATGCACTGGTGTCTATACACACCGGTGTGTTTATGATCTATGGGCACTGCACAAATACTGATACCAGTTATAAATATTGGTGTGTTTGTGTGATACTACGTATCGGGGCGTTTATGTATCTATAAGCACCGGTGCATTTGTACGATCCATGTGCATCGCACGAATATTGATACCAATTATAAATCTCGATGCCTTTCTGTGATATGGTGCACCGGTGCATCATAAAGGTATACACACTAGTGCGTTGATACGACCTATGGGCACCGCTCAAATCCCAAGACCAATTAGAACGACCCCATGCGTTGTATCACCAACACTATGCCCAATGTTGTTTTATACCTTAATAGCCCAGTGCATTCTCCTTAGACTACCCCTTGGCGCCGTGTATATGTACGCACCAATGCGTTAAAGCCAGAGTGGCGCACCGATGAAAAAACATTCGTAATAACCTTTAGCCACCCATTTTCTTTTAGTTGTGTTGAGTGTCCGTTAAAATCTCCGCAAAAACCTCCGTTCCTAGAAACAAATGTGGTAGCATATGTTTTTTTGACAATTTTGGCCAATTTTATAACACTAAAAACCTCCTTTATAACCTCTATTAGAGGGTCTTTTCCTTGTAGTGCTAACCTAGCATTGACTCCCCCACCAAGAGCTTGTTCTTATTTTAGGCTGCTAAAGTTATCAATTTTATATCTATATTTGTAATTGGATTTAATTTAATATTTGAGTTTATAAGTAAATGTCCCTGATGATGGGTGGAGTATTCACCCGAAACATTGGAAAAACTAAATTCGCAAACACAGTTCTTTTCCAAAAAATCATCTTATAATATGAATAATTATGAAAATCTGCATAAAATTATTAATTAAATATATTTAATATAACATATATTGTCATGGTAGTTTATTATTTTTATTTTTTCAAAATTAAATAATGAATATTATATGTCTTTGTATAATTTTCGCAACAAGACATTTTTCTATTGTTTTTTATTGTTGCAATGAACAAATCACTGCATTAAATTTTTTTTGGTAGTGGATACATTGGGTGTAATGTACAAAATGATTATATGTAAGTTTAAAGTGATTAATTTAATTTAAAATAAAGCACATCAATTTTAGGATGGACAAGAGTCAGAGTTGTAGAGAAGCTAAGTCCTTACTATTTCAGGATACAAAGTGCCAAAGCCTTGAAAATTGCACAACAAACAATTATCATATGCTAATAAAAATGACATTAAATTCTTTTTATTGGTAAGTGTCACATGATAAGGAAGTGAGGGTGAGTGTAATGCTCCATCCCATCCCATTAGACTCTCCAAGAAGAATGGGATATGTTACTTTGTCCTAGCCTAATCTCCATGGTCTCATTATAGAAATGGGGTTACAAAAGTTTCCCTTTCTCCCAAAGTTAGAGGAATTAAATTTGGGCCACACCATCACGTTTAGCTTGTTGAGATCTTTCCAACAATATAAATTTTTCTAATTTGATACTCGGATCACAAGTTATGGCTATTTAAATTATGGCCAATATGCCCTTGCCACATTAGCCTGAAATGTCATGCGGAACCCATGGTTAGCCTATATGGATCTGCTACCTCACCCATGGCCCCACTACATCCCTTGCCACGATAACACACCTTTATGCCCTTCGCACCTTTGTGTTAGTCCTTTGGTGTTACCTGCCAAGCCTCCAAGGCATGATAGAGGTTTTTAACGTCAACTACCAGTTATTACTCTTGTTCCCCAACCTTCGTTAACCGTAGTATTTTCCACATGAACCACTTTCACATCGAGTGGTCCTCAGGATGCAATGATACCCTTTGAAGTCAATTTCCAAGAATATTTCTCATTCCTTAGCCTCCATCAATTGCATCTCAACCCTCAGATGCACACCTTGAACTCCCCGGGGTCCATGAACTGTAATGACGTCACACTACTATATGGCCTCCTCAAAATATGTCATGTTTCATCTATTTATAGGCCATATTTCCATCCAAATGGCCAATAGCTCTTGTCACATGTCTCTATGTGTGCCATGACATATCCTCATCCTTTTCATTCTGCCACCTAGGCCTCCATCCTAGGCCACTCTAGGGTCTCGGCTCCTTGTGCAAATCAAACTTTCTTGTTATAAAGGTTATTGGGGTACACCATAGAACCGAGTGTGTGAGTCTCCACATCCTTGTGCCCCGACCCAACTCCATGACACAAAGCATTCCTGAAGACTTGCGATTGCGACATCAAATTTTTTTTCCTTTAATGGAAGGCCCTCTGTTTCGCGACTCCCATTTGTCGGGACTACTCTGGGATAACTCACCCACTCAACTCCTGGGGTCCAATGGGATTTTTATCAGTTAAGAGACAAGAGAAATATTCGTCGAACGCCCTTCCAAACTTAGATAAATTCCTCTTATATTCCTCTTGAGTTGTAGCATAGGTGAAGTTCGATGACTCTTACACAGAAGTCACGATCTCGTGATGCTCACATAATTCATACATTATCAATCCCAAGGCGACTTCAACCCCTAAACTTACTGTCATTAATCTCAGACCTTCTCAGTCTATATATAGAGATCAATTAAGCAAATATATAGGCTTTTAAAGGAAACACACACACAATCAGCCTGCTAGCTATTAACCATTAACATAAACATGCTCTTATGTGAACAATTGTGAATGTAAATAAATAAAACATACAAACACATTTCAACATTAAAGGGCTCATCTTTCCCTTACAATAATATAGACAACTCACAACACATCGAGTTATAGTGCATAAAAATGTGCACTTCCTCTTGGAAAGTCAATCAATCAATACATTTCAACAACATGAGAGATATTCACACTATATAAGAAAATATGACTTCATATGGTCACTTATCTTAGTACTATGATGGCTAGAAACTAAGAGAGTGACTTCAACTCTCCTCCCAACTATAGGCCAACTGTATTGATATTCTTTCTTGCAGTTAACCACCCCTGAGCTAGATTAAAAGCCTATGGAATGAAGTACTCAAGGGAATCAACACCAACCACATGAACAATAACTTGAAAATTCAGAGTCCACAGTGCCTCCACCTGGCTTGTAGGAGTCCAGAGCACATAGTGTCTCCACCCAATACAACAAGTTGAGTGTAATCTAGAGCGTCTAGAGCTACACCATGACAACATGTTCATGGAATCCAAAACATCCAATGCCATACCCTGCAACTAGTATAGGGAATCTAGAGGACCTATAGCTCCATCCAAAAACACTATAGGAGTCCAGAGTTCTAATCACCTCCACTCACTTCGCATTATAGGAATCCAGAACCACAGTGCCTCCACTTGTCTCCTGCAAGAATCCAAAGAACAATATGAATTCCACCTAGCATTCTTCATGGGAATCCATAGAGTTGGTCCACCACCAGTCAACTAATACTCATGGATCTAGAGAGCTAGTCTCCCCCTGATTGAGAACACAGTAATCCAGAGCACACTGCTCCACCTACTATTTGTATCTCCTTCACCCATGTTGCCTTTCCCCATTGTCTACGTGTTCTCCTCGTCATCTCTATGCATCTAATTTCCATTGCTTTTTATTTTCCTTACATTTTCCTTTTCCATATTGATGTTTTATGGCATGTTGACTAGGGCCACCTCTTCCTTGACAATTGGACGACTCATCCTCCTCCTTCAAGCTCACACAACCTTTAATTTCTAGTGCCCTTTCGTGCCTTCGGTCAATAAGGCACCCATGCACAAGGGCATTTTATTCTTTTAATGCAACAAGGGAAAACAGGTGGCTCATTAATGGAGATTTTAAGCTTGTCTCTTCCTTAAGCAATCTTCCGCATTGCTTCCCATCCATAGGCTCATGAATCCGTTTCCACTCTCAGTCTAGTCATCATTCATAATTTCACATCATTTTACATAATCAGTGTACAAATCAATATCTACAAGAGGAACAAAAAGCACTGTTACAGTGAGTCATACTTCCATGATATAAGTTTGAACAATTGTCGATAGGGATCTTCCTCTTTCCATGAGGTGTTTGAATCTATGGTGTATTTTTTTCTTAGTCACCACAGAGGCTCCATTGAATAACATAGTTAAATAATTGTGAAGCTTAATGAGATACACTACAAACTCCACTTTACATTATGGAGAAAAAAATATATCTAAGCCTGGTTGTACTTTTAACAAAAAAAAATTAGTAAGCACGAGAGAATTACATTTTTTAGGGATTAATCCCTTGCGTAATTCATTTTTGTTGTTTGTGGTAGAAGAACCATGAAGAAAGCATACGTTGCAACTTACATACCCTATCAACTTCGACTAACAAGAATCTGATTGTTGAAAATATTTACATATAAAATCACATTTACAGTCAAAAATTAATTTACCATGCCAAAAAATACATTAAAAACCTATAATATAACCCTTTCTAAAAGAATAAACAAGTTATTTCAAAAATGATTTAACATAATAAAATCAATTACTAAATACCATAATATCAATACAATGTGGAATCACATATCTAACACATTACAAGAACACATATCTAATTAAAATATAACAATTGCCATGGCTTATGTCCTTACAAAGATGAAAATGTGACTTATACTACTTGGACAACTAGATCACTCGATGGGTTTGCATTGGAGGTGATTTTTGCATTGGAATTTATTTTTATAGAGGCATCATTTTTCTCGAAGTGGATAAGCAATTTCCATCGAGTCCTAAGAGCCTAGTTGCACGCCAAATGATGCCTCCATGACATATATATAGGAAATTAAATGGCGTGCAACTAGGCTATATATATATATATATCATGGAGGCATCATTTTTCTCGAAGTGGATAAGCAATTTCTACTACTCCTAATAGCCTAGTTGCACGCCATTTAATTTCCTATATATATATGTGTCATGGAGGCATCATTTTTCTCGAAGTGGATAAGCAATTTCCAGTGACTCCTAAGAGCGTAGTTGCACGCCATATGTATGTCATGGCCATCGATGGATGATAGCCTTTGTGCTAATGCTTCGTTGCTCAATATTATTTTAATAAATAGAAAATTAATTTTCTTTTATATTATTTTCACCCACTTAAAACCATGCCACCATGTATAAAAACCATGCCACCATGTTATAAAAATCCCAAACCATGTCTCATGAATGGTTTTAATAATGGAACCTCAAACCACGTGCAGTGAACCTTGACAAATGATGAAATTAAATACATAGAAATCTCTGAAATCAACTTGAAACTGCACGTGTCAAGATCTCAAATGTGTGTTAAAACCAACGTGTCAAACTCTCAAACGTGTGTTAAAACCAACGTGTGTTAATATCAATGTTGCAATCACATATGTGGCACACTTAGTGAAAAATTTTGGAATCAAACTTCCACATAAAAAATACAACTTTAAATTAACCTCCAACCTAAACTCGAATTTTGTTGGTTTGGTTTTTATTCAACTTTCCCTGTCTTGTCAAAACATGACTACCACACCATACAAAACACAGCAACCCCACAAGCCCTCATCTTGTTTGAATAGACAATCTTGTTTGCTCACATATCAAGGTATATTAAAACCACATCATGTAAGAAGGATCCATAATTGATAGCAACAACCTCAGCGTATCACATTGCTTTTGTCACACATTTAAAATTGAGTATGAATATTTGCATGATACCTGCATCTACAAAGCAGGTTTCGCTATAGAGTGAACCTTCCCTCCCTTTTGCTTGTTGAAGTTCTTGGTAGCTTTCGAAAGTTGTCTACATAAGCTTGGTGGCTTCGCAAGTAGGAGATGGGTGAGTGTATCTTTTAAGTATTTTTTTGGGTGGATTAAGTGATTTTTGACTTATTTCTTAAGTCTAATTTAGGAAAAGTATAATAATTAAAGTTAATTAATTATTTTGGATTATTATGCCAAAGTACTAAGGATAAATAATAAATTATTTAAGTGACTTAGATATGATTTTAAGTGAGAAAATTTATAATTTCAACCGTCAATTACCTAGGAGATTAGGGTTATGGATTTGGCTTAATGAAGTTGCAAAATAAGCCTAAGGGAGAGGTGAAGACACATATAAGTGTAGGAAGTGATTTTATCTAGAGTAAGAGGCTCAACTAGACTAAAGAGAAGGGAAGAAGAATGTAAGGGGATTTCTAGAGTATTCCTAGGAGGCTGAGTTCACGAAATTGAGAGGTCGAACAACTAAAGTGTAGAGGAGGTTGAATTGTGGATAGGTCGATTTATCTAGTGGGCCAATTTTCTTGAATGCATGAGGGTCGTATGAGGAGGAAAGGAGAAGGTCAATTTGATAGTGGTTGAGGTTGAGTTTCTCCAAGGTCGAATTCTCGAGGATGCTGATTTTTTGGTGGGCCGAGTTCCTTGGGCCAAATTTCTAGTGGGGGCTGAGATACAAGTTATAGCACTGCATTTTTTTGTGTATTTTTCTCTATGGGTATAGGCCCAAATTTCCTGAGGATTTTAATGAAGGAAAATATTATGGGTGTGCACTTACTGTTGTGATGTGATTGATCTCTCTTATTTTATTTTTTCACTGCAAATATTTTATTTTAGAAGTTAAATACTAGTGATTTTATTTTCGCAACAATTTGGAATTTTATTTGATATTTAAAAGAAATCTGGGAATAAAGATTATTGATATATAAACAAATCTAGGTTGGTATTCGAAGCTTAACATGACAAAATATATAGAAAAATTGAGGGAGAGATCTAAGATCACGAGGGTTTTACAATGAGTTATTCCTTTTTACAGTGGCTGAATTTTTTATTTTGCAAATAGGGTTTTTTGCTAAGTTCAATTTGTGAAATGGCATCATGAGCTTGAGATACAAAGATAGGTTGGATGGGGCCACGAATTTTATCCCATGGAAGGAGCGGATCATTATTGTTATGAAAATAAGTTTGTGGGATTTTGTAAACACAAAGATCTATATTCCTTCTAACCTTGCCCCAACAATTGATCACAATCTGAAGGATGTGAAAGGAATGGGTATTATCTTGGATGGTGTGAGGGATCATATAATTCTTCACATGATAGGGAAGGACACAACACATTATATGTGGGTAACCTTAGCTAGTATTTATCATAGTAAAAAACACAATAGGGTAATGGTGATGTGGGAGAAGTTGAACAAAATATGAATGAATATATCAGATATTGTAACCTCATATCTAACTAGGATCCAACAGGCTCGTGATGAGCTATTAATTGTGGAAGAAGTATTGAGCAATTCCGATCTAGTGAAGGTATCTCTAAAGAGATATGTTAAGCAGTGGAACACCTTTGTGGAGGGGATCCTCGCTAGAAAACAACTTCCTAATTGGAGTTGGTTGTGGGATGAATTCATCCAAAAATAAATATGGGAGAGTTTAATAACTGGTGGACAATGTAGGGGTGGTGGTGGGGATGAGGAACTTTCTCTTATTGTTTAAGTGAATAAGGCCAAGGGGAAGACCAAGCAGAACTAGGGTGGAGGAGGATCTTCACAAAGTAAAAAGAAGAAGGATATGAGTAAAGTAAAATGATTTTCATGTTGTAAGTTCAATCAATGTCCAAAAATGAAGATGGCCAAGGTAAAGACATATATGGAAACCACAACACAAATGGATGAGTTGATTGAGAAGTTTGAGAAGGATTTTTCCTTTGTGTCATGCCTTTTTGGCATTTTTACAAGAGGGATACAGTTTGCAAACAATGGATCATCTCATCACATGAAGAGATATTGAGATATTTTCATTAACATGTCTAAAGAACCTAGAGAACTACATGTGGAGCTTGGAGACAACACCAAGTATACAATAGAGGGCATTGGAAACATTGAGTTTCAGACGGAATTAGGGAGTATCATTGAGGTGAACCAAGTGATATTTGTACGAGAGTTGGAAAATAATATCCTTTCAGTTTTTTCCATGGAGGAAAGAGGACTAGAGGTCATATTCATGGAAGGTGAGTAGTTGTTAGGTTGAAAAGAGCTGATCCCAACAAGAGGCACACACTTTGGAGCAGGGAGAACAACATATATCTATTGAGAGGACAACTAGTGAAGGATCTTGTTCATGAGAGTGATATCTAGAATGAGATTTGGCATATGAATATGGGACACCTACACTATAGGGATCTTCCTATGTTACAAAGGATGGTTACAAGTATTCTTTAGATCAGGGTAGAACATGAGCAAGTGTGAAAAGAGTGTGCACTTATAAAGCATGCCATGATAGAATTTCCTCATAGTGAGACTAGGTCCAAGGGGATATTGGAATTGGTGCATTGAAATATACATTTTCCCATGTCAGTGGAATCAATCACAACGTCTAGCTACTTTGCAGCATTCATAGATGACTATTCTAGGAAAACTTCGATATACTTCTTGAAGACCAAGGGTGAGGTCTTCGGTTGGTTTCAAGAGTTCAAAGCTCTTGTGGAGAACCAGACCAAGAAGAAGATGAAGGTACTAAGATTTGATAATGGGGGTGATTATAGCTCCAATGAGTTTCAATTTTTATGCAAGGAGGCAGGATTAAGAAAAAATTTACAGTTCCTTACAACCCTTAGAAAAATGGTGTTTTTGAAAGTAATAATAGGACCGTAGTGGGAACAATGAAGGCAATTATATATGATAAAGACTTGAATATGTTTTTTGTGGATGAAGGCCTGTAATACATTTTTTTATCTACAAAACAAGAGTCCTCGTAGAGTATTGGAATACAAGACTCATTAGGAGATGTTTACAGGAGTGAGACCAATGATGAGCCATCTTTGCATATTCAACAATCCATTTCATGTCCACATTCCTACATAGAAGAGAACTAAGTTGGAGCCCTCATAAGAGAATGAAATTTTTGTTGGCTACAGTTAGGTCATAAATACCTATAGGTTCTAAATTCTAGAACATATGAGAGTCATTATTAGTCGAGATGTTAGACTCAAGGAGGGCAGGACATTTAGGAAGTCCATGATATATATCCAACAATGGTATAGGATCAAGAGTAAGAGGTTCCTAAGGTTGATCAAGGACCAAAAACACTAGCAGCAGGGACACATCTTATAGATATGGAGGAGGATAAATATGTTCCTTCGAGCTCTACCAGCACGAGGCTAAGAGATATGTTGAGGAGCACATGGAGGCACCTAGAAATAATTTCAGGAAGAGTGGACCACCAGTGAGATTTTCTAGTTATTTTGCCTTGTTAAGCAAAATCACTGAGTCTAAGTCTTCCACTTAGGTTGAATATGAGTAGGTTTGGAGGGATTCCATGGTTTAGAAGTATAGCTCCATCATGGATAATGATGTGTGGGACATAGTGATGAGGATGGAGACAATTTCGTGATCATTTCTCAATGGATCTTAAAGATAAAGCATGTAGATAATGGTATTGAAAAGAAGTATAAAGCGAGGTTCACAGTGAGATGGTTTTACCAGAAGAAGGGAGTGGAATATGAGGATACATTTTTTTTCCGCTAGATATGTATCTATTAGGAAGGTTAAATCTATTTATTCAGAGATGAGGTGGAGGATACATTAAATGGATGTGAATATTTCCTTCCTCATTGGGGTGATTGAGGACGAGGTGTATATTGTGCAACCTCAAGACTTTGAGGTGCATGGGAGAGCGTCTCATGGATGTAGGTGTTGATCGAAAAAAATGACCATATCAACATTTGAGAAATCACTAGGTCAGAGTCCCAATTAGATCCTTTTCTGTTTGTGATGGTGATTTCAACCGGTATGTGGGCCCAGTTGCCACTAATTGAATTGCTTCTTTAAAATGGAGACTTTGAAATATGATTTCCTAAATTCAAATGCAACCTAAACTAATGTGATAAGAATAGAAAAAAATGTAATTTATCTCAATCAAAACAGGGAGCGGTTCTACTCTCGAACAAGAGCAAGTTAAATGGACCAGTTTTGAATCCAAGATTAAGATGAACCAACAAGTCACTGAAATAGTTCATGTGACTTATAGAAATTCAAGTACATATGCATATATAGTTATCTAATAAATTTTTACCAAAGACTTACAATGTGTACACTTAGATTAAAACAACAACGATTGAATTCAAGATATTAAAATACTTGTTTTATCACGGAAAAATTTCATATAATACAACAAAATTATAGAAAATACAAGTATGTAATTAAGCATCTAAATAGTTATTATTCAATACATACATGTATACTTGAATCCAATATTCAATTTCAATCTAACTTTTACCAACAATGTAAAGACACCTTTACATTAGTTTTAAATAAGAATAAATTGACATGAAATTAACAACAATGCTAATATATACAATAAACTCTTATCTAGAACAAAAGATAAACCAAAATTGAATGTTATCATTATTCATCACAAAATATGAGCAACAATGTTAATCTTGATTACAAAATGAAAATTTTCCCTAATCTAGTCCTATAGGTCCCAAATTTCCTCCCGAGAGATAACTCTACAACTGATCTAGGTGGATATCAGTGGCCACCCACCTATTCCATTTGGACTCGCACCATCAATTCTTTCAGTCTTCACTGTCAGCACAACTTACTATTTTTAGCAGGGTTTTGGGTCTTGCACTCCTGGAGTTGTTTTGGGGACTTAATGATCCAAGTGGATATTGGTGGCCACCCATTGATTCCATTTGAACCCCCAACATCAGTTCTTTCAGTTTGTAAGTTTCAGCACAACTTACTATTTTTAGCATTTTTTCGAGTCCTGAACTTCCAGAGCCGTTTTGAGGCCCTAAATAACGATTTTTGGGAAAATTCGGAGCAACATGGGTATATATATCAATGTTTCTCACTCAATAGTTGTAGTCCTCAAACAGATCTTTCTAACTAGGTATGGAGTGCGTCAAATGGAGATCATATGCCAAAGTTACGTCCTCAGGAAGTTGAAACACCAATTTACCCAAATAGGACCCACAGTTTTGGCGCTTCATCTCCTAGGGTTAGCTTTTTGGATGTTTAGGGTTTTACATTGTTTCTCAACAATAAATAGGCCTTCGAGCCTCATTGTAACACAGTTCATGGGCTGGTAGCTGACACATCTCTTCTCAGAGATACGCTACCAGCGCCCTAGCTCATTTATTTCCATTATTTCTATAAGCATGTTTTAGTCATTTGTTTTGTAACACAATTTAGAGGCTTGTAGACGCCACATCTCTTCTTAGAGATAATCCCACCAACACCCTATCCATTTATTTCTATTATGGTTGTATTATAACACGGTTTAGAGGCCTCTAGTCACCACATCTCTTCCCAGAGATAAGCTACCAACGCCCTGTCTATAAGCATATTTCAGTAATGCGATTTTAATAAAAGGAAGCATTCTTTTGTTGCATCTCTGTGTTTATGGTTATATCTATATTCTACTACGTTCCTGCATAAATCTGGATCAACAACAGTGCAAGGGTTTTCCCAGTGGTACAAAATTGGATCGTCTGAAAATTGAATCCCCTCATCTTGTTCTTTCAACCCCTTTTATAATACATGGGAATTTTACAAATAGTAGTCAATTGAATGAACTCTTTCAAGAAAATATCTCAATCAAAGGTTCAATTAACTAGAAAATCCAAATGAATAATTATGCACGTCGAGTTTCATTTTTGCCACCAAAATCATGTTTTTTATTTCTTGATTTTTTTCCTTGAAGCTTGTCTATCATTCCAACCTACATAAAAAAACATAAACCTAACTAAGTCATTTCATTGTTTCATTCTAACAAGGAAATATGAAAATTTTAAGAAAATTTAATTGTTAGAACAAATCCAAGGCTTGGGAGGTTGGGATATGACTCTTAGAAAGAAGAAATAGTAGTTGTTGATCGGGTTCATGGGTGAATTTTGGACCATCGATTTAAAACTACAATATTGTATCTCACATGAATAACAGTGAATGAGCTTGTAGGGGTTTATATATTTATGTGACTCATTATAGTTTTGTGAACATGTAGTTATAGGTGTAGTGGAGTGTGTGCGTGATTTATTGACGATGATTCATTCTTAGGAAAACAAAATCAAGTTTTGTAATGTTGTGCAAAGTGGCAAAGTTGTATGAAATTATACATATATATATATATATATATATATATATATATATAAATGAAAGTTTGGCGAAAACTATAGAAAAATGAAAATGAACGAGGAAACTTACTGACATGGAATCTTCTTAAGGATTTCTTGTGGATGTGTGGTTATACAAAGTACACAATGACACATTGTTATGAAACCAGCTCCAACAATAAAATAAAAGAGATATCACTGCCTTAGAAATAAGCCACTTCGAGGGGGTAACCTTTTTTACATTACATAAATAAACAAATATTGGATGATACAAATGAAAAAACCTCCTTTATATATATAGGAGTCCATGGGGCCACAATATAATCTTAGTCGACCTAACAATAATAATGTAAGGGCACAATAATAACAATATGGGGGTTACAGGGGTACAACAATAATAATAAGGGGGCTACACTAACAACAATAAGGGGATACACTAGTATTATTGAGGGACCTAACATGCCCATATCCTTCAAACAAGTGTTTCCCTCAACTCTTGATTATTTTTGGATGCTTCTGTATAAAATTACCATCCTCCCATGTGGAATCTTCAACGAGTAAGTTCTTCCACTTGTTGAGATACTCTAAAATTGATCGATTTGGTAGTTGTCGAGTTCTTGTTTCTGTGACTTCTTCAGAACTTCTTTCGTTGTGATGTTGATCTTCTTGTTGTTTCATTCGATTATGCACCAAAGTTAGGTTATCCTTTGAGAGTTGGAGAACTTGTTGTTGATGTTCGATGTGATCTTCCACTATTTTATCATCCATTATAGATTTCATTTGATCCTTCAAACCGTCCAACTTAGCCTTCATTTTTTCTTTTAAACCATTTATGTCATCTTTGATTGCTCTTTGTAAGATCGAAATTTGTTGCACTTGGTACCATAATTTTGATATCTCATATTTAAATTCTTCCTCTTCATGCATCATAGTATAGCTTTCTGAGGGCTTAATGGGTGTCTAATTATTTTTTGGAGGCATTATATAATTAAATACTGATATCGATGCTTCAATATGCCCTTGGAATCACTTCAAACTAATTTTTCAAACAAATGTTATGCAAACTTGTTTAACAAAGACAATCATTTTTCTTGCTTTTGAGGAGCTCGATATTGAAACTGAATTATCTTTGTTATTTCGAATCTTCAATATCTGAAATTTGGTGTTGTAGTAGCCCTCCGAATCTTCATTCGAATGCCATAGGTCTGACCTGATTTGAATTTTTCAAGGCAAATTTATGTCCAATCTCCCACAATAACCTAATTATGGAATGGTTCAGTAGAGCAAACTTGTACGTCATGCCACGTTTCACTGTTTCCTCCTTCAGCTCTCAAATTAATACACAAGAAACTATAGTCCGTGTATTTGCAGCCACTTTTTATAGAATTCCAATCTGATGCTCAGAGAGATAGTTATGATGATTTTCCACGGTCATCTCTTTGAGATGAAATTCGGGAGCTTAAAAAATCCTAAATTCCACAGATCATATCTCCGAAAATATTGCGAACCAAGATCTGAAAGTTTTACACTACATTACTCAAGATTTAGGCTTTGCTCTGTAAAAATTTCAGGGTCTGAAACTTCATAGAAAATAAGTTATAACAAACATGCCAAGATGGCCTATTTAGGTTAAATTCGGGAGCCTGAAAAAATCATAACTTACACAAGTCATATCTCCGAAAATATTGTGAACCAAGATCTGAAATTTTTACAAGATGTTCCTCAAGATTTTAGCTTCGCTCTATAAAAATTTCAGCTTCTGAACCTTCATAGAAAAAAATATATAGTAAAAATGGCACGAAGACTTGTTTTAGGTGAAATTTGGGAGCATGAAAAAACCTAACTTCCACAGATCATATCTCTGAAACTATTGCAAACCAAGATTTGAAATTTTTATACGACATTCCTCATGATTGCGGCTTCATTTTGTAAAAAATTTAGCTTCTGATCTTTCGTAGAAACAAAGTTATAGCAAAAATTTCCTGATGACCTGTTGGAGTAGTGAAACCCTAGAATCCAAAGCTTTGATACCAAATGTTACGAAACCAGCTCCAAAAATAGAAGAAAAGAGATATAAACAGCTTAGAAATAAGACATTTCGAGGGGGTAACCTCCTTTAGATTATATAAATGAACAAATCTTGGATGATAAATTACATAAACCTCCTTTCTATATATAGGAGTCCATGGGGCCACAATATAAGCTTAGCCAACCTAACAATAATAATTTAAGCGCACAATTATAACAGTATGGGGGTTACAGGGGTATAACAATAACAATAAGGGGGATACACTAACAACAATAAGGGGATACACTAGTATTATAGGGACTTAACACACATCAACATGCATATTGGACTACCATGTCATCATGTCAATTCATGAAAATAGTGAAACAATGCAATACTTCGAAAGGTCATAATTTGTTATTCAGGAGTCGAAATGAAGAAAAATTTATATCGTCAGAAAGGTCTTAATAAGAAAAATATGATGGGATTATCAAAAGGGACAAAATACACATCCCAAAAAATCACTAAAAATAGGGAACCAAAAGAAATCCAAGGTGATATTTCAAAATTTTATATGGGGGCCCCTTTAATTTCTCAAAAATTAAGGGGAATTGTCGAGGCCTCAACAATAAGATGAATAAGGCCCTTTATGGGATGGAGAATGAACTATTTGGATGTTATTCTAGGATTTATGGATACCTTCTAAGTTTGGGCTTCACCAAGAGTGAATCGAACTCCAACTTGTATTATAAAATTTTTAAGTGTGAATTGCTTATCTTGGACCTTTATGTTGACGATCTCTTCTTGACGGGATCAAAGAAGCTCATAAGGATTTATAAGGAGAACCTTGCTTTAGAGTTTGAGATGAAGGAAATTGGCATGATGCATTAATTTTTAGGATTGGAGGTATGGTAAAATCTAATAGATATTTTCCTAGCATAGGGAAAGTATGCAGTTGAGATTCCGAGGAGATTTTAGAAGGAGGAATACAGACTTATGTCTACACATATGACCACCAACTTGAAAAAGTTAACTGCTTCTAAGGGAGAGTTGGAGGATCCCACATTATATAGGTAGTTGGTTGGGTCCTTGATGTATATGGTCAACATTGGGCTAGATATATGTTTTTCTATTAACACACTCACCCAATTCATGGTGGAGTCAATACAGGTTGATTGGGTGGCAGCGAAGTATGTGTTGAGATACCTCTAGGGTACAATGGAATTTGGATTGAGAAATGTTGGAGTTGGTGGAGGGGATTTTTAGGGCTAGATATATTTTGATTGGAATTGGAGTGTTGTGGAAAAAAATCCGCATCTAAATGTTCTTCTTGCGTGGTAACATCCATGATCTCGTGGTGTATTAGGAATCAGTGGTCAGTGGCACTTAACTTAGTAGAGGTAGAGTACATGGAAGCGAGTCTAGTGAGTTTTGAATCCATATGGATTAAAAATATGCTCATAGGGTTATTAGGTCTTGTTTTGGATCTCATAGTGATTCATCACTGTAATCAGAGTTGCATTAAGCTCTTTGAAAATCTTGTGTTTCGTGACAGATCCAAAAATATAGAGGTTAAATATAACCTCATCAGAGACAAGGTCTAGAGAGGTTCTATGATATTGCAATAGATTTCCACAAAGGAGAAAGTATCCAATATTATAACCAAGCCTATAGTGAAAGGGAAGTTTTTGTTTTATAGGGACAAGTTGGGGGTGGTGAAGAATCCCTTCCTTGTTAGGAGGGAGTGTTTAAGCTATTGGAAGCTTCAAAAGATATTTTCCATGAGCTTGGTGTATTAACATGTAGGATATGGGTGAATGGCTCTTTAGGTGTTTTCTTGTTGGAGTAAGTTATTTAGGACTTATTTCCTAAGTCTAACTTAGGAAAAGTACAATAATCAGTGCCAATTAATTATTGTGGACTATTCAACTAGAGTACTAAGGATAAATAATAAAATTATTCAACTGAATTAAATATTATCTCAATCAATGATCTCAGGTGAGGTGAGATCTAATCTCAACTTTCAATCGCCAAGGAGATTAGGGTTATGGATTTGTCTTAAGGAAGTAACAAATTAAGCATAAGAGAGAGGTGAAGACACATACAAGTGGAGGAAGCAATTTTATCTATAGTGAGAGTCTCAACTAGGCTAAAGAGAAGGAAGGAAGAGTTTAGGGAATTCTCAGGAGTATTTCCAGGAGACTAAGTTTAAGAAATCGAGAGGCTGAGTAGTTGAAGAGTACAAGAGGTCGAGTTATGGAGTGGTTGAGTAGTTGAAGTGCAGAGGAGGTCAAGTTATGGATTGGATGATTTATCAATTGGGTTGATATTCTTGAGTGCACAGGATTTGTATGAGGAAGAAAGGAGTCGGCCAATTTAATGGTGGTGGAGGTCTAGTTTCTCAAGGGTCAAACTCCTTAGGAGGTAAATTTTATAGTGGGCCGAATTCCTTAGGCCAAATTTTCCAATGGGAGCCAAGTTATAGGTTTTGGCGGTGCATTTTCCTGTGTATTTTTCTCTGTGGGATTAGGACCATATTTTCCCATGGGTTTTAATGGAGTAAAGTTGTTATGGGTGTATACTTACTATTATGATGTGATTGATCTCTCCTATTTTATTTTTCCACTCCAAATATTTTATTTCAGTATTAAAATACCAATAATTTTATTTTCATAGCAATTCTAAATTTTGTTTAATAATTTCCAAAAAATAAAAATTGTTGAGTTATAACTAAATCTAAACTGAAACTAGAAATTTAAAATTCCTTTAATAACATGTCAATTCCCCTCATCCTGTGTTTCAAGTTGATCATGAAGAGTTTTAGGCCCAACCCTCAATATGTAGACTCAATTTCCATGAATCTTAGTTTAGAGTTATGTTCCCTAGCCTAGAAATGTAGAGAAGAAGGTGTTTGATTTCTAATGTATGAATGGAATTTTTTGGTTTTAACTCTACTCTATGGTTTTGTGCTCAACATTTTTTATTTTCTCTTCATGGCCCAGACTAGCCTAATCTATCACTTCCTAGTAATATTTTTCCCATATTTCCCAATTCATGTTTGTAGTTTCTCGGTTGGTCTGGTTGGCTCTTTGATGCTTTTCGTTGTGGTTTGTTTCTTTGTCAAGATGTTAAATATCTATTATTCCAATGTGATCCTTCATTGTAAAATGTCACAAAGAATACTGAGCATGGTGGAGGATTGGTCTAACATGAAAATCACTCTAAATATGAAATGAGTGGAATTCTTCTCAATTGTGTGGCAATGACGGGGCAGTAGTGGGAATGCATCTCTGGATCAACCGACAAAAAATGATGTCATCCACTCAAAATGATGACCCTTCTTACATTTTAAGAATGATGGCCTTGTGATGCATTCTATTTCAAACAAATAATGGTTTTACTTTTACATTTTGTTTCTTCTGCGCATTTTACTTTTCTACATGAATAGTTGTATCGTTATGTATTATTTTGACATTGCTAGCTAGTTTATTTGCAATATAGTTTTGGTCCCTACCCCTTTAGGGTTGTAGGGACTATTGTAATTGATTTGTCCTGCTTATTAGTTTTCACAAAAACCAACGTTAATGTTTTCAACTTAAATTTTAAAAAGAACTTTTTCATCAACGAATGAGCTTCTTCCAACAGTGATCTCAACCAATTCTAAACCAATTATAAACCAATAGGGAATTTATAGGTCTTATTTGGCCTTATATCGAGGAAGGAAGTAGGAAAACTTAGGATAAATGTAAATTGATGTAGAGAGTTTCAATTTCATTTAAATAATTTTAGAATAACACTAACATCAATTTGTAAACATTTTATGTTTGTTTAAAAAAATTGAGAACATAAAAAAGAGGCTACGTTATCTTATGTTTAAAAGATACACATGGTTCATCATACACATGACTCATGAACATATAAACATGTGTGGATCATCATACACATAGGTTATGAACATATAAGCACGTAGCATGAAAGAATTGCACATGTCTTCACTTCACCTTGGTAATGCATCTCCTTCTTCCATCTACATCTCCTTCTTTCATCTGTCATTGTTTATGCACCAATATCATCACTAAGATGGGCTTGCCTTGGCTACTGGGATGGTGTGTTACTCAACTTGGCTTGGTTACTCAAACTGGGCTATAAACTTCTATTTGACTATGCTAGTCAAATTGTGGCTCTTGCGCTAACTACTGGGCTAATCGAATGGGATGGAGACAAACCATAGCCTCTTATATCTGAGTGATATAACTCTTGTATGTCAGTGCATTTATAATTATCTACTCCATGGGAAGCTATACTCATCTCTACTCATTTAACATCTACTCAGTTAGTGCATTAGGCTCTTTTCCATACAAGAATGAATTCTATTTCGTTGGTGCATGAATTATGCTCTTGTCAGTGCAAGAAGCTTTACTTAGTGCAGTAAGCCTACTGAATATGTAACTAAAAAAGGAGGAAAAAATATCATCCTTTCTAGCTTTGGGCATCCCCTGCATGGAGCTCACACATAGGTAACAATTGTCTTACCCTATTTCTGAGATCATCTGACACAAAAATGCAAATGAAGATCAAAATTAGCTAATTTCAAAGGGGTGAAGCAACAACTCCATGTTTTTCTTAGTGAACTTTTCATCTACCTTCATGTTGCAATTTTTGTAGTTGTAATTCTATTTTTAGCTGTTTCGATTCTTGGTAAACACGTAATTACTTCTTGGTAGGAACATACTTACCTCAAATAGTAACAACTATAGCTCGAAATTTTTTTCAAAATGTGAATTCGTTGTCGATGGGATAGTGCCCTTAGCATTCCATATGGATTTGCAGAGAAACTAGTACTGCTCTGCATCTTATTCTCCTTTACCTAAAACACAGGAAGGGGATATTCTCTGTGTTCCTGCCATATTAATAGGAGAAACTCCAACCATAGGGTACCTTCTTGTCATACCTTCTTGTCGTTCCATTGACATTCCTTGGGATTGGAATACCATATTGTAGTGTTCCACGAATTTATGCTAAATATTTTCGTCTTCATGGCATAAATGGATTCCCTAGCCTCCATAGTAGTTAGGGATTTAAAGAAATCTTTGATTGGTCATTCATTTCTTATTCTGATTATTACTAACTACACTACCACCTCCTTGATTAACTATTGACTGATTTCCAGTACTACCATTATTTTGAGCACTAATTCCTCCTCACATTGGTGGAGTAATAAATGAAATCAATCTAGGGTTAACAAAATTCACTATATGTACGTAATTGTATCACCTCTTTGATCAACTATTGATTGATTTCTATTACTACCACTCTTCTGAGCACTACTTTCTCCTAGCACTAGTAGGGTACTAAATGAAATTAAACTAGGGTTAATAGAATTCGGTATATGTACCTAATTATTTGATGGTTCCTTGGGAGTGGGAGGCCTTCGACAGGCTCCATTGATTACAAGAAGTTCCACATTCACCTGAGGGCTTCTTCACCTTCAAACATTCAAAACACATATGCAATTGCATCATCTTATTTTGCATCAACTTCGGTTCCTTTATTCTCTGGTTATTAAAAATGAGAGGGGGGCTTCATCACCTTCAAACAATCAAAACACATCTGCAATTGCATCATCTTACTTTGCATCAGATTTGGTTCATTTATTCTTTGGTTATTATAAACTGTTTTTGGGGGCAACTTCTCCAATACGTAGATATCCCCCATCAGTCTGGAGACTCCCTTCTAGCATCAATCATATTTCCTTAGTGCATGTCTGCCCACCTATCTTCCTTTATAGCATCAATCATCTTTCCTTAGTGCACATTTTCCCTCCTATCTTCCTTTCTCTCCCAATCTTACTAATTTCTTTCATATCCCCCTGTTTAGAGAGACAAACTTAAAAAAAAAACCTATGTATTTATTGCCATTACATGCATGTCACCCTTATCACATTATGGGAAACTAGCCGATAAAAGGATTTGCATATTTAGTTTTCAATGCCTTGTCATGTCATTGATATTTGACTAAAGAAATTAAAATATCATAATTTGTAGCCTAGAAGTTATAATTTATGTTTAATTCAATTAGCAATTGATGATTACAAAGTTTTGTATATGAATCTACATGAATGGCAGGTGTCTTTTGCATTGCAAGTGTCTTTAAATTTTCATAACTTATCGCATTTGCACACACCAAGATTTCCACACAAAATTTCACAAATTCCCTGTTAATAATGGATGCAAGAAGCTAGTAATGGAAATGTAGGATCGTATGGCCTTTGGGGGTTAAACTTGTCCATTGTCCCCATTTAAAATTTTTTAGAGAGAAGCAGGCTGAAACATAAGTTAAGAGGTGATATGATTTTGTCCATATCTGAATTATGTATTGATAAAATTGGATTTTGGTGGTGGTTTATTGATTGTGCAGGCTATAGTTCGTCTTGTGTGTAGGGTTGTCAAGGATATTCAACCCAAGAAACTAATACTTAAGCATGGAAGTGAAGTTCCCTATGGCTTATTAGTCTGGTCTACATGCGTTGGTGGCTCTCCATTTATAAAATCCCTTAATATTCCAAAATCCCTAGGCCGGAGGTATTCTCCTTTCCAAATAAATAAATATTCTTTGTAAATTTGTTTGATTTGTATTTCTTGGAGGTATGTAACTATGGAAATTATCAATTGGCATTACATAATATATAGGATCAGTGTGGACGAATGGTTATAATTTCCTTCGAGAGAAGACGTTTTTCCATTGGCGATTATGCAGGTTTTGTTGAAAGCACTGACAAGCCTCCACTTCTAGCTTTGGCCCAGGTCACCTTTCACATCAATGTTTCTCTCTAGTCTTGTTTAGAACATTTTCCTTGTACATTATTTTCGTGTGTAACTTGAATGTTTAAGTATTCACTATTTATTTTTCCATTTAATTCAAAGTCTTGAATATATCTTGCAAGGGTCAAGCATGCTTTTTTAACTGATCTTTAGGTCATGATTATTTTATTTAATTTTGTATCCCTTTTCTCATACGCTGATGGATTTCCCGTACTCCATATGTTGTAATAAGTCGCACTACTGATCTAGTTTTTGGAATTTCTTCAAGAGTCACATTGATTACATTATTTGTAAGCGTATATGTTGTCTTTAACTCTATTTAAACACTGTAGAGCCTTGTAAGAGACATAAATGAGCCTAAGATAGCTATTGTAAGGTCTCTATGGTTTCATGGAACCAAAATCAAATCTCTTAATCTATATTGAGATAGCCATATGAATTAGGTGAGGTTTAGAGTATTTGTCTAGAATATACTATGTAATTAGGCATTGCTTTCCTCCTCTTAATGCTCCACTTATTTTCTAAATGGTATTAAGTTGTTGATGTTTTTCTCCTTTTCATGCTTTCCTTGTAAGTTATTTAAGCCTCTAGTTTTAGCTTATGTGTGCATGTGACTATCTCATATTTTTTTTATACAGTAAGTGTGAAGTTGAAGAAGTGACATGTGCCAATATAAAAGTTAACAAAGAAACTTGAATTCATGCATTTTGCAGTGAGTTTTAGGTGTGATTTTCCCAATGGGTTAAAGAGATTTTGCATAGGACTATTTGTTGAGGTGTACCATTGCTACTATATGAATTTATCGATGTTCATATAGCTTCTATAAAATTCATATTGTGTTATATCTCTGAGGTAAATGACATATTTTCTGTAGATTTGTTTTGTACATTCCCATTAATAAAAATACATTATGTAATTTATGTTTAATTTAATTATCAATTAATTATTACGAAGTTTTTTATATGACCATGCCCATCGACCAATGCTTTCTTTCTATGTTTCTATAGCTACTCAATCTTTGCCTTCATCTATACATTGAATTTGACTAGATGCTATATAAGGGACTCTGGATCCTTCCTTCGAGATCCTCCCCCATTGCATGGACATGAATTTGCAACTTCTATTCATTTTTTCCAGGCAGGTTCTTCTTTATCCTTTCTCTCTTGGTATTTGTTTTCTTTGTCCATCCACTATTTCCAACTATATAATGCTTCTGGTGAAATATCAACAAATAATTTGAAAATATGTGTATAATTCCTTGGTCAAATTGATTGATGTTGTTAGAATCAAAATAAATTTTAGTGGATGAGGTATTTGAATTCTTATCTTTTCTGCCATGGAATTTATCCTTGTCTTCTCACTTTGTCAATTCTGACTGTTGCAACTCCTTATCTATCTATTCTTCTTTCACTAATCGAGGAACATGTTATTGTTGTTGTGGTATTGAGGATTGTTGATCCTTTTGTTTTGGTTGTATGGTTGGTTGTGGTATAGGGGTTCTCTGATGTGCTTGTGTTGGTTTAGTCCCCTACTATTCTAGTTATGTAGTAGTATTATTTTATGGCATGTCAGTAGCAATGTGTGATTGAGTCCTCTAAGAGGAGATTTCTTCATCTTGTTCTTGTGCTTCAATATTTCTTTGCTTCCTCTACATGTGTGGTCGGGCGAGGAGTAGACCCTCTTGTAAGATGAATTTGGACCTATTTTGGTTGCTTGGTCCTTATATTTTTTATTTTTTGAGGCTTACTCGGACCAGATACTCAAGTGGTTCTACCAATACTCTCTTGCTGCTAATTTTCTCTTTATTCTCTCTTTCTTTTGCATCACCCTTAGCTTATTGTGTCTATGAAAAATGTTTTATCATGCCTCAGTGCTTCCAAAATATACGTACAATTGAAGATTCCATCATCTGCTTTTCTTCTAGTCAACTTCCCCTTTTTAGCTAACTCAATTAACACTTCTTGCACTATTTTATCAAAAAAATTATTTTGTTTTGGGTCATCGCTGAAGATATATTAAATTAGTTCATCAAAATTAATTCCAAAATCATCTTGCTACCTACCATGGCACCATCTTGACTAGATTTTCCTATGATTTCCTGATTTTACAACTGGAACCAATAGGTTGACCTGGATGGTTGAGTGTATAACTTTCCCTCCCTATTGTGTGTATTATGTTGTAAAGTTGTATTTTAAAAGATAACATTTAGATCTTTGATGTCTAGTAGTGCTTTCCTGGTGCATGCAGAAAGGCCCCTCTATTGACATGGTCCATCGGGACAGAAATTGTGTAGGGTCCAACATTTCTTCATGGGGGGGTTGACATACCAGTGAAATAAGTACATTTATAATAAAGCCAATAGCATGCCAAATAATTCCATTTCTATTAAATCATGTAGCATGAGAAACATCTTGGTTTCATTCTTCTTGCTTTCATGCATCAATATTTGTACTTCTACTCCTACTGAATAAGTGCCCAGCTAAGTACCAATCTTAACTACCTAGCTCATACCCCAATAGTTGTTCTACATAGTTTAAAGCAAGGGTTACACGGTTTAAAGAATGGGCTTTTTGGCCCACAACCCTCTTGTTATGTTTAGGGTAGGGTATCATACTTTATTATTTCAACCTATTTGTTTCTTATAATTTTCTTTTAAATGACTGAGGGAAAAGTTAGGAACTTTAACTGATATTGATATCAGAACAACATTCTCATGTGTGGGTGGTTACAAAAATGGTCATGTTAAAACCATACCAAATGAACGAGGAAATAGGATTACACCTTCTTGGGTTGGCTTTACTAAAGCTAAGAGACTCATTGAAGAGGTTGTCAAAAATCAGGTGGCTATGAACCTTGAAAGGGCAATTTTTTATATGAAATGATTGATTGGAAGGAATTAAGTGCATGTACCTTATCCATCTTGTTATTTTTAGAACACATCTTCCCTTAGGAAATTGAAGATAAGAATATATGCAAGTCATCATTTTTTTCCTTTGCTACCTTTTTCATACTCCTTTACTTAGTAATGAGTGTACATCCTTTCTTTCTTATTTTTCTTTCTATTTAGAAATTAATGACATTCTATCATACATTATTGCCAAATTCTTGATCTGTAAGTATTCTTTTGTGTTGTCTTAAATTATAAAAGACAACCAAATAGTGAAGCATTACATTTATAGTTTATTAATTTGATGTATTTGCTCTCATGTATGAGAACAAGGAGGGAGGTGCAGAGAGACATCAAATGTATGCCATACAAAATTGTAAACAAAGATGGGAAGCCTTACAATTAGGTGGAAAATAGGGGGGCTGAAATCAAAGTTTGTAGTACAAAAAAAATGTGTGAAATATGGGAAGCCTTACAATTAGGTGGAAAATAAGGGGGCTGAAATCAAATTTTGTAGTACAAAAAAAATGTATGCCATACAAAATTGTAAACAAAGATGGGAAGCCTTACAATTAGGTGGAAAATAGAGGGGTTAAAATCAAATTTTGTAGTACAAAAAAAATGTTTGTCATACAAAATTGTAAACAAAGATGAGAAGCCTTACAATTAGGTGGAAAATAGGGAGGCTGAAATCAAAGTTTATAGTACCAAAAAAAATCAGTGCAATGATTTTGTTGAAAATGAAGAAGATAGTTGAGGCCTACCTTGGGAATAAAATCAAGGATGTAGTAGTTCTGGTTACATGTAAATTAGGCACTAGAATAACCTAAATTGAAAATATATTTTCAATGTATACAATCCATAATTATTTTATTTAAGAGTACGATAGAAATATTAAAAACTACACGAGTGTTATTTAAGAGTACAGTAGAAAAATTGGAAGTATTAGTTAACTTTAGTCACACATAACAACAAATATTGACAAATCTTTCACTTTTTGTTTGGTTTACAACGTGTTTCAATGATGCACAAAGCCAAGGAATTGGGGAGTTTACTATATGAAAATATTGGTTGAATTACTAATACTTTTTCTCTTATTTTTCCCAACCAACCGCGTCTTAATCGTCTTAATTTTAATTTGTATGCACCTTTGTATTTGGATTAATGAATTAATTAATTGTGTGTACAAGAAATGGAAGAGGTGGTGTGGTAGTAGGGGAGAAGTGTGGCATCAAGCAAAGTGACAACATGTTGGCAAACCACTGGTGGGGTGACCAAATAATGGGATGGCAATGGAATGTGCTGCATTACTTTGGTGTTGAAGGCAATAGATACCATGGAGTTGTGAAGGCGATGGAGAGTTATATTAATGTTATGTTTGCAAGTCTAAAAAGTATAGTTACAATTTAAAACTTTGGATACTCAGTATGGAAATAAGAAATATGATATTGGATATTCAATATAAAAATTTGAAAAAATATGTACTAGGAAGAGTGAAGTGTGGAATGATACTTTGATTTTAATGTCTAAGTATTTAAAAAATAAATAAATTATTATTTATAAATAAAAAATACATTTCTTATATTGTATATTATAAAGTGTAAAAAAAATTAAAGTCAAAATTGAATTAATAATCACTCAACAATTTAGTAGTCATTAGAGTCTTACACAACTTTGATAAGAATTAATTTTAAGCTATTAACATTTTAAAGTCCAAGATTGGGTTGGGCAAGGGATCCAACAACTATGCAGAACTATTCTCTCAAATTACTTCTTTGTTGGGATCTTGAAAAAAAATGTCGTTCCCTTCAAGTGTTTGGCAACTCCATTAATGTTATCAACCTGTTTAATGATTCACAAAGATGTCACAATCACACATTGCTTCCAATCTTGGAGGAGATCTATCAATTAAAACATGCTTTTGACTTTATATTGTGTTGCGACATTTACAGGGAAAGAAACACAGAGGCAAACTTTATGTCCAAGGAGGGCACTCGTCAAGATATGGGTTCTTGGTAGATCGCAGAGCATATAGATGGGGATGTATAGTTGTATTAACGCCATCCTTTTACAAAAGGATAACTCTCTCTTTGTTTCTTTTATGATCACTTATCATCATACAACACAATGGATAAAATCTGTTGGTATTTTTTTTATGCTTCACATATATCAACGACAGATATCATGTTTTTTGCTAGATATTGACATAAAAAAATTATAGTTTTCGATGTTTTATGTGGATATTATTATGTATATGGACTCGCCCCAGATGTGCTTATCATTTTTCCATGTGAAACTAGTTGTATGGCCTATTTTATTTGTTTGATCCACATTTTTGGAACAAATTATGGAATTCACAAGATGCATCTACAGTATGTAACTATTTTCATATTTTCATTAATGGAAAGTTACAATTTTTTTCTACAGAAAAATAAAATAAAATAAATACAAACTTAATATATATATATATATATATAAACTTAAACCTTTATATTAAAAAAAAGAAACGTAGGAAAAAAGTAAGTGATGCATGGATTACAAAAGGCTAAAAGTCCTAAAATATATGATCTAAAATATTTTAGAAACCTTTATACATTACAACCATACTATGTCAACTCTTAAAAAGTCACAAAAGATAAAATTTACTTTTACAACATAAACATTAAGTTAAAGTCAAATCACACTTATTTTTTTTCATTACGCTCAGTGAGCGTGAGAAACATATTTTATAAGGAGATAATTTAGGTAGATGTTTTGGAGTCTTGTAAAAGAAGTTGTATTTTTGTTGTTTAAATTGGGTATTCAATTGTATATATAAATTTAGTACCCTGAAAAAATCTTGAGAAACTCAGAGTAAGTTGTGACTATGTTGATGAGATGGAATGTACCACCAACATCTCGTTCAGCAATGGAGATCATATTTCGCAGCAACAGTGCTACTGAGGATTGACATTGTGACTTGTGATCTCACGGGATTAACAAAGGGGCTAGTCGCAGTTGAAATTGACAATAGGATTTCAAGTGACCTCCAAATCGTATTGCCAGATCGCATAACTGAAAAAGTGCATGAATTGACTCTTAATGTTGACCATAATCACATTCAAACATATTGGATAATGTGCTTCGAAGTGGTCTGCGAGCAACCCATGTGCATAGTAAGTCCCCTACATACATTTCTACCTTGATCACCGTGTATGCCATCATCTTGGCTTTCTACAAAGCCTAATAAACCAAGAATTTCGAGCTCCAAATTCCAAAAATATAAAATCAATGCATATTGCACACAGATCTTGAAGATTAGGAAAGGATGTAGTTGCAAGAACACCAAAAGAATTAATATAATTGAGTTTTGGATGATGTCTATAAAAGTGAGATAATGTTATAGTGACTCCTTCCATGTCTCCATTTTTGTCACTAATTTGTAACGTGACTACAGAGCGCCAAATTCTTTCCATGGACCTTGAAACATGTGCTTTGCAACAATGACAAATAAACAATGGACAATATGCAATAGTTAGAGTTATGGTGGTTGGCCCCAAGTGAAAGAAATGCACCACCCTTGCATACATACGTTATAACCAAGGCATGTATTATGATAGAAACTATGTCCATAAAGGCAATTGTTGCATAATTCTTACAATTGGCAGTGCTTTTTGATATTGTTAATCCTCAAACCTTTCAAAGAGATAGCATGAGTAGTTTTTGAACGATAATAAGGACTTGTACTTAGGAAATTTATGAAACCCATGATTTCCAAGAAGTAAGATCTTTCTATATTTAACTCCTGGATGGAATGCAGATCTATGTGTGCCACTACAGTATGGCAGGTAATGCTTGCTTCAAAACTAATCACACTTCACCCAAATCCTAGACTCATATAGATAAGCATAAGGTAATTGTAGCATTATAACAATGATTTATTGATGATTTCTCATAATGGGTTGTGCTATTGCCTTTCATGAATATAACCATGAGATTTGTATGAGACTGAGCATTGCAATATAATGCATGTGATTGGGTGAATCATAAATCCCGATGCATGATCTATTATTGAATAGTGTTTAAAGGAAAATAAGTCATTTTGAAATATATCTGCAAAGCATGCAAAGGAGATATCCATTAAAACCCTAAATTGTAAGGGGGACCCCAAATTTACGTGTATAAGTTGAAAATTTTGGGTGGTGTTGTAGCGGATACAATAGATTCCAACAAATTCCTACTGAAATCTGGGAAAATTAAACCAAAAAAACCTCCAAAACGTCTAACAAATAAAGTACAACATTTATATACATTGTTTTACAACCTAAAATATTTATCTTGAAATCTCACCCTTTCCAAATCTAAAGTCTCTAAGAAACTTGCTTCTGTCTTTGAGGGTAATGACTTATTCCATTGAGATATTTTAAGGTTAGTGTTACAAAAAATCATTTTAAAAACTTTTTGAGATCTATGTTGCACGAAAACACATTAAAAACTTTCTTATATACTTCCCTTTATTATTCATTGCCTCACTAGGGATGATATCACTCGCTTTGTTGTCAAAGTGCAGTGACTCTCTATTATTTTTCCGTGTTTTTGCAATTTAAACCAAAGTTTCGAGAAAATGATGAGTATTTCTATTTTTCGGTAAATTCAAAAATAATTTTCTAATTTATGGAAATATTATTTCTAATTTTCCATTCGCTGAGGAAGCCTTGATGTCACATAATTCTCTTGGTGGATGGCGATTTATTTTCAGTATTTTTTACTTCTTGACAAATCATTTAAAAATAAAAAAGGGCTAATTTTATGAGTGGCCATTTCATCAGTGAGTGCTCTGACACTGAAATTTACAAAATGCTTTGAGCATGTCTTTAGGTAAGAAGGAAGGGTTTGGGGGGTCTCGTAATGTTCTGCATATTCGTATATATTTTCCCTTAAGGGTGGATTGGCATGGGATGTGTAGAAACAACGAATCTTGCTATTCAAGGTTTATGAATACTATGTGCATTTTTTATTTCACATTTGTTGATTAATACATATTATTATGAAATATTAAATTAAGTGTCTTTTTAATGTGTGTGAAGAAGTAGTGTTTTGCAAGAGAATAAGCATGCAGAACAAGGAACAAAAACATTCTTCCACAATCTTTCAGTGCTCCTTTCACACAATGCTCTCCCACATGAAAATACATATTAATCAATTAATAATTAGCAACAGGGGTGTAGAGGGAACTTTATTCCACATACATGAAATTATTTAAACTTTAAGAAAAAACTTAGTATCCAATATTAAATGAAGTGTATTTTTTATGCATGTGAGAAGGGAGTGTTGTGTGGAAGAGCAGGTGTGTGGAGAAAGGAAAAGAAACTTTAATTTTTAATGTTTTGCATATCTAACTACATTTTCTCTTAAGCGTGGATCAATGTGGGCTTGTTTTATTTGATATTAGGATGATTTGATGATTCAATGTGCAGTTTTCAAAACTATGTTCAACGAATTTGATCATTTAAAAATTATGTTGTGAAAAAGTGTTGTGCAAGAGAACAAGTGTGTAGAGCAACAAACAAGAACTTTCTTCTACAATGTTCCGGTCCTTCACATAAATTTTCCATCTGCAAATTTCTTTCACGCACCTCCCTCTTGCACGACAATATATAGTATTCATGACTCTTTCGAATATTATGTGCATTTGTGAATTAAATACTTATTATCAAATATTTAATGAAGTTTTTTTTTTTTTAACAAGATCATTTACTGTGATTTATATTCCAAAAATAAAAAGTTGGAGCAAGCTCCCATTATATACTAGTTTTTAGGGAAATTTTCTCTCTTTGGGAAAGAGGAGGGAACACAGTCCCATTTACCATGAGCAGTAAAATTTCTCGAAAATTCTACTAAGTTTTGGCTATATTGTCTTAAAAACTGGTTGAGTAGTAAGATGCATTTACAAAACATAAGAAAACTGAAATTTCACTTCTGAGATGTGCTAAAATTGGTTCACAGATGGTTCTTGCTGCGATTTTTTTCTGCTACCATGGAAGTTGGAGTTCTCTCTTGTTTGATTTAAGGTGATGCCTTTGATGTAGTTATATAATTATTCAAGATGAGAACACTTTTTCTTCAACTCTACTATTTCCTTGTTTCGATCATCAAGTTTCTTCTTTAGGTAGTAGTTCTCATTCTCTACTTGCTTCTTGACATCCTTCAACGATTCACGAAGTTGTTCTATCATATATTTGTTGGCCACTCTGTACATTACACACTTCCCATTTTGAGCTATCCAGTCCAAAGGATTAATCTCCATTTCTAAAGGAGCATTGATCTGAAAGCAAGAGGAACATGAGGAACGCTTCAAAAGAAGAGAAGCAAAGAAGGTTGTTGGCGAAGATCCCAGCGAGGGGAGGGGACCCAAAGACATAGTTGGGGGCGAGAGAGGAGAAAGGGAGGAACAAGGATACGAAAGTGATTGGGCAAGAGATGGGAGGATGAAGATAAGAATAGGGGGGACAACTCGAAAGGGAATGAGCAAATTTGATGGCACGATGACAACAACACAGGGATACAACAACTCAAAGAGGAGTGCAGGGATAAGGAGGGGAGAAAAGCTTGAGTGAGCACAGGAAGGGATGAGAGCGAAATCACATAGAACACCAATAAAAACGAGAGGAGGAAGGGCCAATAGAGGAGAGCATAGGGACAGAGGAGAGTCACAAGGAGAATGAGAGGGCGTGATAGGCTTGGGAAGCGAGCAGGGGAAAAGAGAAAATACAAAGGATATATGGAGGGGATATGAAACATGAACTATGGATTTATTAATATATTTTGTCCCCTTCCTATTGCTATGTCAATTTTACCATTACGAGATTGACCTATTGGAGGGATTATGGTATTATGATTTTTGATATTTCATGTTGAATTCGAGATTCTTCAAGAGGCCGATCCACTGCTTCATTTGCTTGTATATATGTTATTTTGTTGTTCTCTAAGGATATGCTTGAATGTTACTTAACCCAAGTTTTTCAAGTTTTTTTGAATTCTTAAAATGGATTGATTCAGAGCTGCATTTGTTGGGTTCCTCTTTTTCACCATAGTCTGAAGGATGATCGTTGAGTCTCCCAAGATGACCGGGTTCCGAATGTTTCTCTTTCTGAGGATCATTGATCCCAATAATAGTCCATACACCTCTGCCTTGTTATTTTTTTTATTCCCTAGATCCCATTCCTAAGTTATTGAATTGATTCCACCGGGCTCTAAAATAATGCCCTCCTATCCCACCTTTCCTGGATTAGCTTTTGAGGCTCCATAGAAAAAGAGGCATGGCTTGTTTGCTTGTTTTATCAATAGGAGTAAGTCCTCATGTTTGAGCCTTATTTTCAAATTCTATATAGTTGGATTTGAGATGGGTAAATTTGACAAGTTAGGATTTCTTATGGTGTTCCTGAGCCATATTTTCTCCTCTTGTTGAATATTGTTGAAGTATGGGAACTCCATCCCTTTGGAGGTAAGGAATTCAGACATATGTCAGACTCCATGTCTTAGCCAAAAAAATTTTGATGACTAGAGGGAAATCATCAAAGATTTCATGATTTCTAGTTAACCAAAGCTGCCAAAATAAATTGGCAGGAAGACTTTTCCAAATCCTTTTGATAGGGTGCTTTCCTTTATGAGAGTAGGGGTATTCCCTTTTCTAGGCTATGTAGAATTCATTAAAATTTCTTGACAAGTTTAGATTAATATCAAGAGGGATGACTAGGATTTTACAACATTCCTTTGCAAATGAGTAGTCTAGAAATAAATGTTGTATGTTTTCTTTAGCCATAAAACAGAGAGGGAACCTGGAGGGGCCAGAGAATCCCCTTTTCTTGAGGTTATCAACAGTTAAATATTTGCCTTCTAGCAAAGTCCAAATGAAGATTTTGAGTTTTGGCATGGATTTGATCTTCCACACTGATTTCCAGGGTGCCCACTCCTGAGTATCTTGATGAGCTTGAATTGTTAAATATCCATATTTAACGGTGTAAGCTCCTCCATTTGGCTCCCACAGAAAGGATTCATGAGAATCCTGATTAATTGGTGTTGCACCCTTAAGGAGAGTGATTAAAGAGTCCCCTTGTTTCTTGAGGTTATTAGGAAGAATGGGATTCTTCCACTCAACCCAATTTCTATTTTTCCAAATAGATATTTCTTCCAGAGTTAAAATTCCTTTAGTTCTCATCCATTTTCTTAGATTTTTGAGATTTGTAAGTGAGGCAATAGGAGGATTTTCCATGATTCTATCTTCCCAATTTTTTATATCTTTTCCATTCCCTAGAATTTTTGAAGTGTTCTCCTTGATGATCGAGAGTACTTTTTAAACTAATTTCCACACTTGTGAACAGTCTGATTGGGCATCCTTTTTCTAACAAGAAAGTGTGTGCATGCTTCATATACTTTGATTCCAGGACTTGCTTCCACCAGTTGGACTTACCTGTAATAAGTTTCCATGTTATTTTTTCCCTAATACCATATTCAAATGGGCTAGAAGTCTAATGGACAGACCTCCATTTTCATATGGCATTGTGACTTGGTCCCATTTCACTAAGTTGAACTTCCTTGTTTCATATTTCCCTCCTTGCCATATGAATCCCTCGATTATTATCTATATTTGTTTGTGGATGCTTGCAAGGGCAAGTATTGTTGCAAATTGATAAATTGGGAGAGCAATAAGCATTGACTTTATCAGAACTACCTTGCCTACTAAATTGAGCTAGTTCATTCCCCAATTTTAAATATTTGTTTTCATTTTCTCTATATGATTGTTCCATAGATCAGTATTTATGCTTTCTTTTTAAATTGGGAGGCCAATATAGAGGAAGTGATTCCATCGTGCATGGAAGGGGATTTCCAGGATCTGGGATATTCTTTGGAGAGTACGAGGAGAGGAATTTCATCCATATATTCGACATTTTGTATTATTAAGGAGAACCCCTGAGACCATCATGAAATTTTCCAACACTTTTGTTATTCTTCGAGCTACAATACAAGAAGCTTCCCCCATAAATAGAGTATCATCTGCAAACAACAAATAATTGATGCTTTTCACTCTTAGGGTTATTGAGAGGTCGGTTAAAGTGCGATCTAATCTATAATTTTCAAGAGTTATGCTTAATGAATTTTCCATTATTATATAAATAAAGGGAGATAATGGGCATCCTTGCCTCAACCCATGTGAAATTTTGAAGAATTCGCAAGGCCTACCATTCATCAAAGGAGAAATCTAGGGACCTTTAGTGCAAGCTTGGATTACATCAGTTATCTTGTTTGAGAAACCAAATTTCTTTAGAATTGTTGATAGGAAATCGAGATTGACTCTATCAAATGCATTAGACATATTTAATTTTATAATGATGCCTTTTTCTTTCCTTAACACACTTGAATGCAATGCCTCTTGGATAATCATTATGTTATCCAGAATATGGCCATTCGGGACAAAGCCACCTTGATTTTTTGAGATGAGATTAGAGAGGAGGGACTTTAAGTGATTGGCCAGGATTTTTATTATGATTTTATAAGAGGAGTTACATAATGAGATTGACCTGAATCGATAGAATGAGGAGGGCTTTGCTTCTTTGGGAGAAAGAGCTAGGAAAGAGGAATTGGTGAAGCCTCCAAGTTTTTTTTTGCTGAAAACATTTCTTTCATTTTGATAGGATTTTTTCTAATTATTAGCCAGTAGGAGCGATAGAAAGCAATGGAAAAACCATCAAGGCATGGGGCTTTGTCCAGGTGAAGATCTTGAATAGCTGATTGAATCTCGCTCTCCTCAACTTCTTTGGAGAGGTCGAAGTTGATCTTCTCAATTATTTTATTTGGAATTGGATGAGTGAATGTATCATAATCTATATTTTCCAAAACTGTAGTGAGAAGCTTTTTGAAGTGACTGAAAGGTTCCATTTTCAATGCATCTTTGCCTCTAATTTCTTTGCCACCCTATCCCTTTATATTGTTAATATGATTATGAATTATTTTCATCTTGGTTGAATTGTGGAAAAAGTTTGTATTTTATCTCCCGCTTTCAGTCAGAGAGAACGAGATTTTAATCTCTATTCTTCTTCCTTGGCTCTGTTTTATCTATACATTTCCCAATACATTTTTTTTCCTGAAGTTGACGGACATTCGATTCTTCCATCTATTCTCTGGCTTCTTCGACTAATTCCATTCTTTTTTGTAATTTTTCCGTCCTTTTCTAAGCCTCTTTTTTATTGTTCTTGGCCCATGTCCTCAATTCCTTCCTCAAATTTTTGAGTTTGGACTTCCATACGATGTTTGGAGATCCTATGATCTTTTGAGCCCAAACCTCCTCCCTTATTTTTTTTTAGCTTCCTCGTTACTATTCCACATTGGAATGTACCTAAAGGGGATAGGACCAAAATTTTCCATATTTCCTAAGGAGATGACCACAGATTTATGATTAGCAGTTGAAGTCTGAACTATTCTATAGATGACTGAACTGTAATTTAATAAGATATTGTCCTAGATAAAGAAGTGGTCTAGCCTTTCCTTAATATTACATTTTCCAATTCTTTTATTGATCCAAGTATATGTCTCATTCTTGGGAGGGATATCCAGTAGGTTTTTAGATTCCATAATGATTTCTATGGAATCCCTTGATGGGTCAGCATGAAAGGAGCCTCCAATCTTCTCTTCCACATTCAGAACTAGATTTAGGTCTCCTCCAAGAACGACATTTCTATTTTTTTCCTGATGTAAGTGATCTTTAAGAGTGCTCCAACAGGATTCTTTGTCTCTATAGTGGTTTGGAGCATAAATTTTGACCATACAATATTTCTCTGTAGAAATTTTGTTTCTCAAGAAAATTTTAAGCTAGTTCTACTCTTTTAATTGAACTACTAAGTCCCATTTTACTTTCCTCCACATTGGGCATATTCCTCCTGAGGCCTCTATGGCTTGAAGCGTCATCTCCACAGTTCTTTGATTTTTGGATCATTTTCTCTTTTTCTTCTTCTTTGAGTTTGGTCTCCCGAATCGTGAGGTTTTATGTACTTTCCTTGCTAATAAGTCCTTTATGTCATTTATTTTTTACGGGTTTCCCAATCCTCGATAATTCCAAGAGACCAAAATAATTATTTATGATGGATGGGGGCAAAGGGACCTTTCCCTCTGGAGGGATGGGTAGTTTTCAGTTTATTTCCTGAGATCGTTTCGAGGAAGGAGTCCATAGGTTGTTGGGTTCCCAAAGCCATATCCTTAGCTATTGATTCATCTGTTAGTTCAATGTTTGTATTTCCTCTGGGTATTTTTTGATGTTTGAGAGAATTTAAAGAGTCTCTAGATTGGTTCTTGGTGAGGATTCAGTCAAAAGAGGTAGGGGGAGAGATAAGGGGAAGAGGAGAGGAGGAGGGGTTGGGAAGAAGATGAGGGGAAGAGGGGGGAGATGAGGAAGGAATGACAGACTCCTCGAGGGGTTTAGACACTACAAGAAAAAAGGACATTGGTGAGGGTCATGCTTGTGACGGACCTTTAAGGTCCGTCACCAATGTCACATATGGTGACGGTCCTTAAAAAACCGTCACTGTAAGTGTATATAGTGATGGTCTTTTATGGTCCATCACCAAAGACATTTTCAATGACACTTTTGGTGAGGGTCGTTAAAGGCCCATCACTAATTCTCTCTTTGGTGACACTTCTAGTGACGAACTTTTAATGACCCTCACCAATGCTCTTTTTGTTACTTTTGGTGACGGTCAAAAAATGTCCGTCATCATTGATCATTAAAAAACCGTCACTGTAAGTGTATATAGTCATGGTCCTTTATGGTCCGTCACCAAAGACATTTTGAATGACACTTTTGGTGAGGGTCGTTAAAGGCCCATCACTAATTCTCTCTTTGGTGACACTTCTAGTGACGAACTTTTAATGACCCTCACCAATGCTCTTTTTGTTACTTTTGGTGACGGTCAAAAAATGCTCGTCATCATTGATCATTCCAATGAGTTTTTGATGACGTTATGTGCCTGTTAATATATTTTTTTGTCAAAATTTAACGATTTAATACCATTATTGTGGAGTATTTTTTATAATATGTCCAAATCCACAGTGGTTAGGGTTAGTCAATTTTTTAGAAGTAATTAGTGTGTATCATTTCCCTCAAGTAATAACTAGTCGAATAGAGATTTCCTATCATGAGTCAACACATGATTCATATATATTAAGTTTATTATCTAGCGAATTCCCTTTAGATAAAGTTCCACTATTGTGTGTAGGAAATATATTATTTAATACATAATCAAGCTTTGACAATTCTATTAATGAGAAAAACCTAACGATCCTCACCAATCTAGGCACGCCTTAAATTAATGCTTTGGCACACTTTGGCACACAATAAAATTTCTTAGCACTCCACATGTATTGGAACATCTTTGTACCTAGAACATCTTGTGATGACACTTACGCCCAAGCACATGGTGGCATGCGCTAGCACAACATCGAACTCTCCTA
>CM076575.1:1909969449-1910138333 GCA_034641835.2 Pinus albicaulis | reverse complement strand
GACGACCATTCAAGGTCCGTCACCATAAATTGTTGTTGTTGATATGAAATGGTGAGGGTCATTGTTTGTCATTATAGTCATTATTCGTGATGGACCTTGATATCACCAATGAGTTTATGGTGATGGTCAATGAACGTCACCATATATATGCACCAATAGTGACGACCATGAAAGGTCCATCACAAAAAATCGTTGTTGTTCATATGAAATGGTGACGGTCACTATTCGTCATTATAATCAATATTCGTGACGGACCTTGAATGTCACCACAACACATACTTTCGGCGACGCTACCTTTGGTGACGTTCAGTTTTTTGGTGACGGAGGCTATTGTCCGTCACCATTGCTCATATGAAATGGTGACGGTCACTATCCATCACTATAAATCATTATTGGTGACAGACCTTGAATTTAACCAAAACACCTATACTTTCGGCGACACCACCTTTGGTGACGTTCAGTTTTTTGGTGACGGAAGCTATTGTCCATCACCATTGCTCATATGAAATGGTGACGGTCACTATTCATCACTATAAGGTGGAGGATTTAAGGAAGGAGGAGGAAATGGAAGGATTAATAGAAGGCAAGGGAGAAAAGGGGAGAGGAATAGAAGTTGAAAGGGAAGAGGAAGATTTAGAAGGAGATAGTTGAAGAGAAGGGGGATGGAAAGAGATATTATTTGGAGTCTTTTTCTTTTTTACTTTTTTCCATTTTGAATCTTGAAATTCTACTTATTCATTTTCTTTTTTTCTGTACATATATTAGCAAAATGGTTGTATTAATGACATACCTTGCACTTGAATGGGGTTTTTTCGTAGTCGAGTTGTTGAATGTGCACCCATCTGTCAACTTTGATCTTGACTGCTTCAGGGAGACCCTTTCTGAGGTCTAATTCAACACATATTCTTGCGCACACACGTCTATTCTCCTTGGGATCGCTTTTGTTAATGTATTTTCCCACTACGTTTCCTATTGCTTTGACTGATTCATCCCCCCAGCAGTGGAGAGGGAGATGTGGAATTCATACCCAAACTGGCACAACATTTGGGACATCCAACTCAAGATCAAAATACGGGGTCCATGTATTAAGATATAGTCCCCTAGAATCCATGAAATAGGGGCCATTTCTAAAGATCATGTCTCTATCTTCTTTTGTTTCAAAATGGAATGCATAGTATCTTCTTCCACAAAACTTGATCGATATTTTCCCATTGATTAAGGAAGGTCGGTTCCTTTCAACCCACTTCTGCACTAAGCGTGGAGAAGGCGAGAGGCTTGTAAACTATTCGACCAGTCCTCATTCAGAGAGAGAGAGTGCTACACGACAAGGAAGGGAGGGAGGGAGAATTATTTTTGGTTTCCTCCTATTTTCTTTACAAAATTTGAGACTCGAGGTTTGTTTAAGCTAGTATTAATATTTAATTTCATAGCGAGATTATGTTGTTACAGGTTAAGATGATAAAACTAGAAAAATTACCTTTTTTAGACATTTGTAAAAATTTATATGATGCATTTGGAATTGAAATTCCAAGTGTTATCATGACTATGCATAAACTGTAATTGGGAATTCATAGGAATTTTGATTTAATAAAAAAATGTAGTTATCGTATATGCCAATAAATTTATCCATCGCCTCTGTCGATTGAACTGCAATTGTGAATATCCATAGATGATTTAGATGATACCATTTGGACTCAAGATGATAAGATTCATTTCAAATAGCTTAAATTGAGTTTTCGAAAAAACTTGTGGCGCTAGTTTACAACTACAAGGCTTAATAATAGTTTCATAGATCAACCATCATTTCATAACATTCCAGAGTAAATGTAATTTAATACTAATACAATCTAAACGATATGCAAGAAGATGATTTATGCATGCATTTATTGGGTGAATTAAATGCTTAAAATATTGATATTTACCCACAACATTGTTTTCTATTAATCATATATCCTAGCTAACTTTAATCACAAGTTATTGGAATTTTTTTTTGTGACGTTTTTTAAATGCGTTGTGGTGGGAAAGGAATTATATTTGACAATGAACAAGAAAATTGGTGATCTGAACCTATTAGCATGAAACATACAAGTGATGAGGACACAAATATATCTATGCTAGCATGAAATTGGTTATTGAGGACTAACATTGGGACGATAAAAATTTCGATGCCAGCTTTATCTTCGATTCACATATTTTGTAACATATTTCACATGAAAAATAATAGCAGGTGGTGATTATATAAGGAAACACGATATCTATAACTAAATGACATTGATAACATCGTTGATTAAGTAAGCATTTATAAGTACAAAGCGGAAATGGCTAGCAGAGTGAGGAATAAGATATTTGTAGTGATACAATTAGCTCATTTACTCATGTTGATAGGAACTTTCACTGATCGAATGTGTATTTTGAATAGAGGAGTGTTCATTTTTTTCTCTTTACAAAATGTGTTTAAACATTGGGGGTATTTTTGGAGCTTTTTTTGCCTTACATAAACTATTATCTCCAAAGTTGGCATTGCATACGATCACATCCTTGACTTTCAATTGTGTTTTAATGGCATGTCTAACTATCATATGCAAAGTACGAAATTATGAATATAATTCCATAAGGATATAGTATCAATTTACTATTGATGAAAAATCGAGGTTCAGGAAGTGGTGTGTCATAAGTCTATCTCACAACAATGTAGTATGATGTTCCTTGTTATCGATAGTTAATACAAGTTGGAAATGTCATTCAGGCTCCATTGGAAATCAAGGTGTGATATTATGTGATATTTGAAAGAAATCATGAATGTGAAGGCAGACGATGATTCAACAATCTCGGTTCTAAGCAGGGCTTCTGATTTAATTTTCCCATAATTAAATTGGAAGAGAAATTGTAATTTCATCTCATGATAGCTTTGTTACACCATTTTTTGGTCATCTAACCCATTATCGTTAGATGAACCCAAGTACACCATGTAAGACCAATTTTACCCCAAGTAAAATCACTTTCACCACATTTGTTTACACTTCTTGGTCATATTTAACCCAAAGCAAAGTAATTAATTAAATAAATCATTATTTATTTAATAATTTCCTAAGAATAAGTTATTTAAGTCATTATTTAAATATTATTCCTAGTTAAATTTGACTAAGTCATTTTTAAATAATTAAATAAACCATTATTTATTTAATTATATTCCCCTCATTTCCCTTAAATAATAAATAAATCATTTATTTATTTGTTATTTATAAATAAAGGAATTGACCCAAGTCAAAAACGCTTTTCCCTCCAACAAATATAATAAAATATTCCTAAAGGGTGATTCTAGAAGATGTTTAATAATATTTTATTCATGCACCAGGTTCTAGAACACCCCAATATTTTGTTATAAATAGGAGGGTTTTTCCCATTCATTAGTCACCTCCATTGTATTAGATCACACTAGATCTATTCTTGGTCACCAATTTCATTTTATTTTCATTTTGAACTCCCATTGAGTTCCATGTTTGATAGGGTTTTTCACATCAACCAAAGAGAGGAATTTTAGATCTGAAACACTGAGGACTTCCAAGAACCCATCCCACTGAGGAGAACTGGAAAACACCTTTCTTGTTTTCCTCTCAGGTGCCCCATTCTTTAATGTAATATAAGATTCTTTTTATACATTGTTCTTGTCTTGTTCATTGGATGCATGGAGCCATTTCACATTTTATCTGCTTAATGTCTTTTATGCTTAGATCTAATATTATGCAGCAAATTTAAAGATATTTTGCAGCCATAATTGATGTTAGGGCTACTTGATATGAATAGCTAAAGTGATTTTTACGACAAAAAATTCATTCTAACAATTTGGCGACTCGTGAGGATCGAATCAGAATCTGGTTTCACAAATATATCATTGTGGCGGCTGACTATTTCACTAAATGGGCTGACGCTATGCCCACATTCAACAACACAGCAGCCACAGCCACCCTCTTTTTCTTCAACCATGTCATCGCTCGTTTTGGATTTCCCAAACAATTAGTCTCTGATCATGGCCGACATTTTGAAGATGAGATCTGGCATGAGCTGTCTTCACTCTTGGGTTTTGAACACCAATATTCATCTTCCTATTACCCCCGAATGACCCGAGTAATGAACAAAGTTAAACCGTCAACAAAATTCTTAAGACCATGCTTCCAAATAACGGTTAATAAACACAACTAAACAGTTGGCACCTCCGTATAATTTCCCTGTTATGGGCTTTCATCGTACTTGATTGTTTGGTTTCATACTATCTGTATCTTTTGGTAGAGATTAGAGACGGGTCTTACCCGAGTCAGTGTGAAATCCCGCCTTCCCTTCACCTAGCCGTCAAACTTCTCCACCGATACCCGCCTCTAAAACAACGAAGCTTGTCATGCTGAGCGCGCCTGCGAAGATCGTAGTGTTGCATTAAAAACCCTTGAAGCAGCAAGCGCACCAAGGCACCTAGGTATGGTGCAAGGTCCACCCTGGCACCTTTCATGAAGGTGACCTTGTTCTAGTATACGACCAGGCCCACGATACCCTCGGTCGTGGGAAGTTCGACTCATTATGGCTCGGTTCTTACATCATTAGTAAAGATCTTAGGAAGGGGGCATACCTTTTAGAGGACTTTGAAGGGCACCCCCTTCCTAATCCTTGCAATGCACTCTATCTTAAGAAATATTACCCTTAGCATTTCCCCCTCGAGATGCGTTTTCTTGTAGATAGCCAACATATGTTCGTTTTCTGTATTTCAGTACTTTAATAGGACACCCATCGTCCACGGAGTCTTACTTCACCTATCCTTAAAATCAGACTTCCTCACTTACACCACCTTTCGGTGGAGGGCATCACTTTGCCCCCACACTCATTTCTGTTATTGAGGATTTCCGTCATGAGATACTCGTTTGTACTCATGTTTTTCATGGTACCCATTGGACCTATCCCCCATTCCAGCATCATCATTCCTGTCTCCCTATTGGTCGCTCTACCTTTTTCTCCCATGCCTTGGTTGGGGTTCCCTTATTGCCTCACCTCTGGCGGGCCTACTTCTGTCGACATCAACTTATCTTCTCCAGCAGCTGGGTCCAGGGGGTAGTTGATCTTGGTTCGAGCTCTTCTCAGCATGATCGTGATATATACACTTGACGGTACCATGATGCCACAGCAGCTATTGATGATTCCCGGGCATGTGTGAGATGTCTCAACCCTCAGGAGGGGGTGGCCCTGCAGGTAGCCCCCCATATGCCTGGATGACTTCTTCATTTCCACCCTTGATGCAGCTCCTCTCATCGGATGATATCAACCTCAACCGTCTGCAACCCCTCTACGATTTGCATGTCCTCGTCAGATGTTGAGAGCCCGTCCCCGTGTGTAGGGGGCATTTGGGTGTATTTGTATCTCATGTACTCAAATCTTATTATATAAGTCCTAACGATTATTCCAGGCATAGCATGTATGTGGGGCTCATTATTGTATTCCTCTGCCTCATGTTCTAACCAATCCTTGTTCCCTTAGTGCGTTAAAATGGGTTTCAGAAAGCGCCTTCTTCTTTCGTACTCTTGGCCTGCCGGGCGGGAATAGGTGTGCATACGCCTTTCACAATGGTATCCCGTCATACACTTGGTTGTTCTTTTGTAGTCTTCGTCCTCGGGGTCCTAGTCCTCTTCCTCCCTCTCTTTAAATTACCTTACATTCCTCTCTTTCATTTCATCTTGTTTCGGTTCTTTCGCGTGCTGTAGAATCATACGATTTTGCTCTAACACTCGTACATTGGGGGGCAATCTGTTACACCATTTTTTGGTCATCTAACCTATTATTATTAGATGAACCCAAGTACACCATGTAAGACCAATTTTACCCAAAGTAAAATTGCTTTCACCATATAAAATAACTCATTTGTTTATATTTCCTGGTCATATTTAACCCAAAATAAGGAACTTAATTAAATAAATCCTTATTTATTTAATTATTCCCTAAGAATAAGTTATTTAAATCATTATTTAAATATTATTCTTAGTTAAATTTGACTAAATCATCCATAAATAATTAAATAAACCATTATTTATTTAATTATATTCCCATCATTCCCCTAAAATGATAAATAAATCATTTATTTATTTATTATTTATAAATAAAATTGACCCAAGTCAAAAGCCACTTTCCCTCCAACAAATATAATAAAATATTCCTAAAGGGTGATTCTAGAAGATGTTTAATAATATTTTATTCATGCACCAGGTTCTAGAACACCCCAATATTTTGTTATAAATAGGAGGTTTTTTCCCATTCACTAGTCACCTCCATTGCATTAGATCACATTAGATCTATTCTTGGTCACCAATTTCATTTTATTTGCATTTTGAACTCCCATTGAGTTCCATGTTTGATAGGGTTTTTCATATCAATCAAAGAGAGGAATTTTAGATCTGAAACACTGAGGACTTCCAAGAACCCATCCCACTAAGGAGAACTGGAAAACACCTTTCTTGTTTTCCTCTCAGGTGCCCCATTCTTTAATGTAATATAAGATTCTTTTTATACATTATTCTTGTCTTGTTCATTGGATGCATGGAGCCATTTCACATTTTATCTGCTTAATGTATTTTATGCTTAGATCTAATATTATGCAGCAAATATGAAGATATTTTGCAACCATACTTGATGTTAGGGCTACTTGATATGCATAGCTAAAGTGAGTTTTTACGACAAAAAATTCATGCTAACAATTGGCGACTCTACTGGGGATCGAACCCAGAATCTCTTGTTTCACAAATATATCATTGTGGCGGTTGAATATTTCACTAAATGGGCCAAAGCTATGCCCACATTCAACAACACGGCAGCCACATCCGCCCTCTTTTTCTTCAACCATGTCATCGCTCGTTTTGGAGTTCCCAAACAATTAGTCTCTGATCATGGCCGACATTTTGAAGATGAGATCTGGCATGAGTTATCTTCACTCTTGGGTTTTGAACACCAATATTCATCTTCCTATTACCCCCAAGGTAATGGCCAAGTTGAAGCCGTCAACAAAGTTCTTAAGACCATGCTTCAAATAACGGTTAATAAACACAAAAACAATTGGCACCTCATGCTCTTCCCTGCGTTATGGGCCTATCGTACTTCAGTTAAAACCGCCACTGGTTTCACTCCTTTCCACCTTGTCTTTGGTGAGGAGGCAGTCTTACCAATCGAGTGTGAAATCCCTTCCCTTCACCTAGCCGTCGAACTTCTCCCCGATACCCAACCTCTAGAACAACGACTTATCATGCTAGAGCGCGCCTCCGAAGATCGCCGTGTTGCATTACAAACCCTTGAAGCAACCAAAAAGCGTACCAAAGCTCAGTATGACCGCAAAGTCCACCCTCGCACCTTTCATGAAGGTGACCTTGTTCTAGTATACGACCAGGCCCACGACACCTTCGGTCCTGGGAAGTTCGACTCATTATGGCTCGGTCCTTACATCATTAGTAAAGATCTCGGGAAGGGGGCATACCTTTTAGAGGACTTTGAGGGCCACCCCCTTCCTAATCCTCGCAATGCACTCTATCTTAAGAAATATTACCCTTATAATTTCCCACTCGAAATGCGTTTTCTTGTAGATAGCCAGCATATGTTTGTTTTCTGCATTTCAGTACTTCAACATGACACCCATCGTCCACGGATTCTTACTTCACCTATCCTTAAAATCGGACTTCCTCACTTACACCACCTTTCAGTGGGGGGCATCACTTTGCCCCCACACTCATTTCTATTATTGAGGATTTCCGTCATGAGAAACCCGTTTGTACTCATGTTTTTAATGGTCCCCATTGGCCCTATCCCCCATTCCAGCATCATCATTCCTGCCTCCCTGTTGGTCGCTCTACCTTTTTCTCCCATGCCTTGGTTGGGGTTCCCTTATTGCCTCACCTCTGGCGGGCATACTTCTGTCGACATCAGCTCATTTTCTCCAGAAGCTAGGTATGGGGGCAGTGTACCCTAGTTCGAGCTCTTCTCAGCATGACCGTGATATAAACACTTGACGGTACCATGATGCCACAGCAGCTATTGATGATTCCCGGGCATGTGTGAGATGTCTCAACCCTCAGGAGGGGGTGGCCCTGCAGGTAGCCCCCCATATGCCCAGATTACTTCTTCATTTCCGCCCTTGATGTAGCTCCTCTCATCGGATGATATCGACCTCAACCATCTGCAGCCCCTCTACGATTTGCATGTCCCCGTCAGATGTTGAGAGCCCGTCCCCGTGTGTAGGGGGAATTTGGGTGTATTTGTATCTCATGTACTCAAATCTTATTGTATAAGTCTTGACAATTATTCCAGGCATAGCATGTATGTGGGGCTAATTATTGTATTCCTCTGCCTCATGTTCTAACCAACCCTTGTTCCCTTAGTGCATTCCGTGGTTTTTCGGGCGCCTTCTTCTTTGTACTCTTGTTTCAGCGGGCATAGGTATGCCTCCCCCGCCACCTTTCACATTGGTACCACATCATACACTTGAGACTTGTTGCACCTATAAGTCTCGTCTCCTCAGGGTCTAGTCCTCCACCTCTTTAGATTACCTTACATTCCTCTCTTTCATTTCTATCTTGTTTCGGTTCTTACAACGTACTTTGGTCATACGATTTGCTCCTAACACTCGTACGTTGGGGGGCAATCTGTTACACCGTTTTTTGGTCATCTAACCCATTATCGTTAGATGAACCCAAGTACACCATGTAAGACCAATTTTACCCCAAGTAAAATCACTTTCACCACATTTGTTTACACTTCTTGGTCATATTTAACCCAAAGCAAGGTAATTAATTAAATAAATTATATTTTATTTAATAATTTCCTAAGAATAAGTTATTTAAATCATTATTTAAATATTATTCCTAGTTAAATTTGACTAAGTCATTTTTAAATAATTAAATAAGCCATTATCTATTTAATTATATTCCCCTCATTTCCCTTAAATAATAAATAAATCATTCATTTATTTGTTATTTATAAATAAAGGAATTGACCCAAGTCAAAAACCCTTTTCCCTCCAACAAATATAATAAAATATTCCTAAAGGGTGATTCTAGAAAATGTTTAATAATATTTTATTCATGCACCAGGTTCTAGAACACCCCAATATTTTGTTATAAATAGGAGGGTTTTTCCCATTCATTAGTCACCTCCATTGCATTAGATCACACTAGATCTACTCTTGGTCACCAATTTCATTTTGTTTGCATTTTGAACTCCCATTGAGTTCCATGTTTGTTAGGGTTTTTCATATCAACCAAAGAGAGGAATTTTAGATCTGAAACACTGAGGACTTCCAAGAACCCATCCCACTGAGGAGAACTGGAAAACACCTTTCTTGTTTTCCTCTCAGGTGCCCCATTCTTTAATGTAATATAAGATTCTTTTTATACATTGTTCTTGTCTTGTTCATTGGATGCATGGAGCCATTTCACATTTTATCTGCTTAATGTCTTCTATGCTTAGATCTAATATTATGCAGCAAATCTGAAGATATTTTGCAGCCATACTTGATGTTAGGGCTACTTGATATGCATAGCTAAAGTGAGTTTTTACGACAAAAAATTCATGCTAACAAGCTTGTATTAGTTAACTAAGTCATAATGAATGAGTTAGCTTAGGAAATTTGAGTTGAGGATCTAAGAGGATGCATGTAGATTTATCCCATGATTTAATGGGGTCCAGTTACAGTTATTAGTGAGTTGTAATCAGTTAACTCAAGAAATTGAGTTAAAATCAGTTTAACTAGTTCTAACTGAGTGATGAGCTAGTGAGAGGTCAAGTGAATTAAATCGGATTTAATTCAAAAGTAGTGAAAAATCAGTTAACTAATAATTTGATATATATAGTTGTTGCATGTAGTTCTAAGGAAGGCCCAGTTGAGACTGAGGTTAAATGGATGATAACTATCAGTTGTATAATTAGAAAATTTTACAAGTCAGTTATAGAGTCAGTTGGAGGCCGAGGAAGGATTGTGTAATCAAGGCAAGGGATTTTCCTATTTAATATGGATTTAATTCCTCAAGGAATGCATGAGCAAGGTAGGCTAAGAAAAGGCAGATAATTGGCTAAGTATTTGTTCGATTTTTCCTAGATCAGAGTGAAACAGTTGGCAGAGTGCAGGAGTTTCTCTTAAGAGAGAAACCATTGTATTGTTTCACGATCCTTGAATTTATATAATATACAGATAGCAAGGTTTTAGGAAATGTTTTTTCCCCAGATACATCCTGTGTTGTGCAATTGATTGTATCTTTCTCTTAATTTTTATGTGATTGTGCGATCATGTTTTGTTTCTGCAAATTGTAGAAGGATTCAGTATCTTGTTTTAGTACATAATAACATCAAATTGAATCTCGTTGATATATTTTCTACCACTTTTTTATCTTGTGATTACTTTTAAATCTTGAATCATTCGCCATGATTTAAGTTGATTTTTTGTTGCAATTTATCTAATGAAAATCCTCTTCCATGTTACAACAATAGGAGACACGAGAGATGCTGGAATTCTTTGTGGAAGGTGCAGAAGTGTAGGTTGATAAATGTAAACCAAAATTTTCGGGCCCAAAATTTAACAATTGAAGACCGCCAATTAATTGATTAATATGTATTGTTGTGTGGAAGGGAGTTGTGTGTAAGAAGTATACAGAAGGAAAAAAATTTCACAACTACATTTCGTGTAACTTTTTTCTGTACATTCATTAATTCTTTTTTAATGGGGATAATTTTTCAATGTTCACAAGTTTCTTCTGCATACTTCGATTTCACGTAACACTTTCCCCATATATTTATTTAGATTTGAGTAGGATTTCACAAGTTTATTTCGCACGCTTCCATTTAATGCAACATTTTTTTCGTATATTCATGAATTCATTTTAAATGGGATTAATTTTAAAACTAAACTTTATTTAGGGGAAAGTAGCGTCGAGCAGATCAATAATAGATTGTGTAATTCTAAGAAAAGACGAAGTATGGTTCACATATAAGTGAGTGAAGCAATTTCTAATGATTCACAAACATTTTATGCATTTATGAGGTTTTTTATTTTGAATGAATTGTAATTTTTATTTCTCTTTGCATTGAAATTTCTGAATTTTCCTGTGTGTGCAATCTTGGCACTTATGTTACCAAAATATGATCCAGATCTTGGTTGAAATCATCCTCTTGCTGCAACTTTGCTGATAAATTCTTCTATTGGTGATGAACTCAAATTCCATCAAAGACCCATTTGAGATTTTGAATAGATATTTCCAGTGCTATAATACACTTGAAATTTGATGACCTGTGAGGTGAGAAAATGATTCCACAAACTCAGAGGACGTGCGGTGGTGCAGTGTTCCAGACAGATGTAACTTCAATTGCTCATATCTCTCAAACCGAGAAACGAAATAAAATTCCATAAAAAACTCATTTGAGATAATAAAAATAATTTCAAATGATATATTTTTCACACTCTAATATGATATATGGAGACCGTGGAACTTGCATGAAGTTTACTGAATATTACTGCAAAACATTAAAATTGAAATATGTTTCAAACCCTCATGGAGTTGTAACCTGAATATGGATTTATGAAGGAGCAAAATAAAATATAGAAATAATCATAAACATAGAGATGTAGTAGAAATAAAACTTCATTTCATTAATATCAAATGATTTAAATATGCTTACAGACTGAATGGACATAAACTAGTTAGAGCGATGGTAGCTTATCTCTGAGAAGAGATGTGGCGGCTACATGCCTCTGAACTGTGTTACAATGAGGCTTAAGGGCATTTTTATTATTGAAAAATAAAAGAAAACCCTAGACAACCAAAACCATAACCCAAGGAGATGTAACACCAAGAGTTTATGGCCCATGTTGGGATTAGTTGGGCAGCCAACTTCCTGGGGCCGTAACTTAGTCATAGTATCTTCATTTGGCGCATATGATACCTCGTTGGAAAGATCTCTCTGAGCACTATGTTGTATAGGGCCTTAAAACGAATCAAGAAGTTCAGGACTCGAAAAGCTGCTAAAAATAGTAGATAATAAAAGTGATGAAACTGACTAGGTGGAATAGGCAGGTGGCAACCAATATCCTCCTGGACCATTCCCCACCCCCCCCTTAGAAAACAATGGTCCCCATTGCATGCAGAGCCTCCATGAGGTAGAAAAATTTCTGTTGAACCTGGTCCTTGGTGAACCACTTTCCCTAGTGAAGGAGTTGGCTTGCTTTGAAGTGGGCATAGCTTGTGGTGGGCTCTAAAGAGGCACTCCTTTTGCAAATGTAACTAAAATGTGTCGCCAACTTGGAACTTGTGTGGAACTCGATGTTGATCCTGACGCTTTGTGTACTTGGCATTGGATTTCTCTAAGATGTCATGGACTTGTTGGTGGACATCACACAGTGCACATGTGGATTCTATCTATGTAGTCACATGAGGTATGGAAACATTAGGCAACGGCACTCCTGGGGTCAGATCAATGGAGTGCTTGACCTGACAGTGTAGAGGAACCTTTGTGGGTGAGGAGAAAATTTCCTTGTATTCCTCCACAAATTTGTCCATTTGTTGTTGTCATGTAGGGGAGCCTTGTTTGGAGGTTGTAGCTATAATATTCTTCTTGCCCTATGGGCGAATTGTAATGGAAATAAATTTCCTAGTTTCAGAAATAATCTTACTACATTGCTTTGGTAATATAAGAGATGGCGGGAGGCATTACTACCTCTGGTATCCTGTACAACTTTTTTCCCAAAGTAATAATAACAGAATGAGGTCTAGACCCATACACATCATGTCGCTTCCACAAGTATGGTTGGCCCAATAATACATCAGACACATCAAGAGGAGAAACATCACACGGTACCTCATCTGTGAAGGGCTTGATGCTATACGAAAGGTGGCACTGCTAGATCATGCAGAGGTCTCTTCCTTAATGGTGAAGCCACTCGATGGTATACAGTTGTAGGTGTGTTGTGGTCAATAGGTCAAGCCGCTTCATGACCTCTACTAAAATGAGGTTATTTTGGCGTTTACTATCGACAAGGAATTGCAATGTAGAACCCTTCACCCACATATGCGAATGGAAGAGGTGCTCCCCCTCCTCTTGATCATCGAGACCCTCCCTCTGGAGCTTGGTGGTGGAAACAATGGCACTGGGATCCACATAAATGATCTGCTTCCCTTTGTCATTCCCATTGTCCGGTTCTGACTCAGAATCAGAACATGCATCTGATTCGGATGCCTTCAGTTCGACTACCAGCAAATGTTTGTTCTAACACTCGCTTGTGTTGTGAGTGGAGTTGTTATGAAATTCACACCACTTCCTTGTGTCCTTATTTGGCTTTGTGGTGTTTTTCTAAGTCACCCTGATTTGTCTTTTCCCCTTGTTCTGTGGTTTGGGGGTGCCTTTCCCTGGCTTCGAATTCGCAGATCCAAATTCTCACTTCTTCTGCTTAAATTTTTGCTCGATCTTGGCGGCATATCGATATGTTGAGCCAAGTGAGGTAATGTTCAGGAACTCCATTTCCTCCTAAATGTATCTATGCAAATAGCTGTGGTACTTGAGCACCAAATGTCTCTTTGAATCATTAATACCCAACTTTGTGCGCAGGGTATGGAACAAATTCGTCAGCTCATGCACATCTTGATCCCTTTGCTGCCACAACGTGGTCCATTGGATGTACTTGTCCTCATAGATCCCCATGGGGTAATATTGTTCGTTGATGTTATCTCGGAACGAATTCCAAGTGGGTACGACCGATAACGGAGAGGGTTCCCTCTCGTCCTTTTTCTCACAATAGGTTTCCCACCAATCTTTGACATGGGGAGCAGATTTGAGAAGTTCAAAAGTAATTGTTTCTCGGTTAGAGAAATCATGGATTGAAAAATACCCTTCTAACAAATTCAACCATCTATCTATGACATCTACATCTATCCGGCCTTCAAATACAAGAATGTCGAAGTTGACTTGTACCTTGAAAGGAGTGGCACCTCCAGACTAGTTGCTGGATGTGGATGCACTGCCGGTGGGCAGTCGTTGCAGGATCTAGGAAAATTTATCCACCATCACGTTCCTTTGTTTCACGAGGGCTTCCCGAAGCAATATTTTGATAAGATCTCCTGCACTCTCTTCTCTCTTTTCTTCCGCCATGGGAGGTCGTCGAGGTTTGTGAGGTCGATCTTGCAAAGGTTCAACCAGATCGACCCCTAACTCCTTATACACCAACCTTGTTGGGGACATGCAAAGAAATATCAAGAAAGAGCAAAACATTCTGATATCATTGATCCGGATCTTGGTTGAAATGGACATCATGCTGCAACTTTGCTGATAACTTCTGCTATAGGTGATGAAATCAAATTCCGTCAAAGACCCATTTGAGCTATTGATTAGATATTTCCAATTCTATAAGACACTTGAAATTTGATGACCTGTGGGGTGAGAAAATTATTCCACAAACTCAGAGGACGCGCGATGGTGAAGTGTTCCAGACAAGTGTAACTTCAATTGCTCATATCTCTCAAACCGGTCAATGAAATAAAATTCCGTAAAAAAATAAATTGAGATAATAAAACATAATTTCAAATGATATATTTTGCACTCTCTAATATGATATGTGAAGACCGTGGAACTTGCATGAATTTTACGGAATATTCCTACAAAATGTTAAAACTAAAATATGTTTCAAACCCTCATGAAGCCATAACCTGAATCTAGATTTATGCAGGAATGAAATAAAATACAGAAATAAACATAAACATAGATATGTAGCAGAAATAAAAATTCATTTCATTAATATCAAATGATTGAAATATGCTTACAAATAGAATGGACATAAACTAGCTAGGGCGATGGTAGCTTATCTTTGAGAAGAGATGTGGCAGCTACATGCCTTTGAACTGTGTTACAATGAGGCTCAAGGGCCTTTTTATTATTTAACAATAAGAGAAAACCGTAAACAACCAAAACCCTAACCCGAGGAGATGTAACACCAAGATTTTATAGCCCCGCTGAGGTTAGTTGGGCAACCAACTTCTTGGGGTCGTAATTTGGTCATAGTATCTTTGTTTGGCGCGTATGATACCTCTTTGGAAATATCTCTCCGAGGAATATGCCATTTATGGCCTCAAAACGGCTCTGGAAGTTCAGGACCTAAAAAATACTAAAAATAGTAAATAATGAAACTGATGAAACTGACTAGGTGGAATAGGCGGGTGACCACCAATATCCACCTGGATCAAAATTAAATGACTTAAATGCATTTAACATAAATATACTTACATAAACTATTAATTCATGGTTGATGGAATTAGTTGGGAAATACTTCAGTGTATTGTGATAGCTTTTTGTCTAGTATCTTATATTATGATCAGAGCTAATTCTTGTGTATGTTTAACGATTTGTGCTTTTGTATACATTGTATATGATGGATAACTAATTGATTAATATGCAGTGTTGTGTGGGAGGGAAGTGTGCGGAATAAATGTGTGGGAGAATGTATGCAGAGCTACAAAATATTTTGAAAGAGAGTTTCCGTTTTTCGGTCCACGCAGTCGGCTTGAATGCATTGTGACATTTAGCTTTGCATCGTAGTGTTCAAAACAACATGTCAGGTCATTTGTAAATCAAATATGGATTAGCTTTTTTTACATTCTGATGTCAAATAAAATGAATCAAAATCAATATAGTGGTGGGGACTAGTTGAGCAATTGATTCGATTCATGGTAGAGGTAGTGCAACACATCTCTGCATAATATTTATCTGTGATTTTCCTTGCATAGTTTTCTATTTACAATTATTATTGACAGTATCTAAGATAATTGGCATGATCACAAGTAATTCATATTTAATTTATATCATAAATTTGTGTCTCTTATGAATTGATTCAGCTTGTTTTGTAGTCTGATATAAAATAAAATGAATCAATATCGACATAGTGGTGGGGACCAGCTAAGCCATCAAGTCGATTTGTGGTAGAGGTAGCTGAGAATGTCTCTGTATAATATTAATTTGTGATTTTCCTTGCATAGTTTTCTCTTTACAATTATTATTATTAACAATATCTAAGCTATTTATCATGATCACGAGTAATTCATATTTATTTTATAAAGTAAATTTATGTCTCTTTGACATATAAATCAATGGTATTAAAGTAGGAGAAATTATAGAGTAAATGGAGAAGACGATTTTGGAATTTCGAGATTTATTTCCATCACTTATCGTAAACTTTTTCTTTGGTATATTCATTTTCTATTTATTGAGAGCGTCACATGTAACAATTTTCGCACGAAAAATAGCAGCAGTTAGTGATTGTGAAGAGAACTGAGAATTGTAAATTTAAACGAGATTGATAACGGTATTGATTGACAGAGTATTTTTTTGTACAAAGAGAAAGTGGGTAGCAGAGGAAGGAAAGAAGTTATTTTCACTCATACAGTTAACTTACTTGCTCGTATCGATGATAACTTTCACTAGTCGACTACATATAAGTAGTATGTGAATTTGTCAATGGAAGAGAAAAGAAGCAACAAGATTTGGGGTAGCAGATTAGTGAATGCTACATGTGTTCCATGAGTCTTTGATTTCAGAGAAAATTTTTATTTGTGCGCAAACAATTTCAATTCAAGAAAATGAAAAATTATGCTAACATTGAAGAAGATTCCTTTGAATCCCAAAGCATGCAGATGGATAATCAAGCTATCAGAACCAAATAAGTGTTTAATTTTTTTTGAAGGAGATAGTTTCCTAAAGTCAAAAGCAGGCGGGGTTAACATTATTCAAGAATTCATTTCCCCAAATTCCCAGGTTCCTTTTGATCTTTCTCTATTAGATATTTATTTGTTTACACAATAATTTAGGGACTTTTTCGGGCTTTGTGCCTGTGTGATGGGCTGAGAAACTACAAAAAATTTCCCAAAATGAATTTTAGATCTTCTTTATCACTCTGTTGATGGTCCTGAATGACTACATCAACACTGGGGAAACCTTTCAGTTAGGAACTTAAAGCAGCTCCATATCCATTTGGGATGATGGCTCTGACTAGAGTTATGGGACCAATTTCCCTTTCTATAAGCTAATGAAAAATAAAGTGAATAAGGATATATTACTCTCATATGACTGAAGGTTGAAATATAAACTATTACAAACTATTAATCTATCTATCCCGAGAAAGTTATTAAAATATATGTTTTACAAAGATTTCACAATTAACATGAAAATGTATATTATCATATAATTATGAATATAACTCGGAGAAAGAAAACTAATTTAATTAAATAGTTAATAAAATTATTTATTTAATCATAACACATATAGAGATCTCAGTATTCACATATAGTTAACAGATTCCAATGAGACACATCAATATTGATTATGAGATATTGTTTCAGAACATATGTCATGAATAAAATCAAAATACCATTCTACTCTAAGAAAATAACTAGACAATGGATAATAATAATTGATAGACCATTTCTCTGCTCATGATAGAAAGGCGGTGGTTTAGATTCAAATTAAGAAAAAATAAGATACAATAGTGCAGCTTAAACTTCTTTGTTACAAAATTCATAACCCAGTCTTTATCGACGAGAGACAATATATAGTTTCTTTACAAAATTATAAAGCTATAAAACTGAAACACCTTTCTAAAACATTCCTAATATCATAAACAATAAGGGAAAATATTAAAATCTAGTTACAACAAATTTCCAAGCTTAGGAGGATGATTTTCCTCCAACATGTTGCCTCAATTCAAAGATGTCAATCAGATTTTTCAATTCAGGAGGGGATGTGGGCTAGATTCGCATCTGACTGGTGAAAAAAACATCCCTTAATGATGGCATCATTTGAGTGGTAGTGTTTGATAAACATTGAAGCAATGAGCCACTAGCTGTGAGGCTTAACCAAGAATTTCCAAAGTAATTCCAAATAGATTTTGGTAAATTGTTCTATAATGTCAGCACTTTTCTTGGAATACTCTTACCACGTATTCATCAGGAATTTGATATCCAATAGGGCGCCTTCGAAGAAACTCGGGATTAGATTGGATTGAAGCATAGTATCATTAATCACTATAGTTATTCTATATTAAATATCCCAAGCTCGATAAACATAAGCCTATGTTTGTTTAAGGCAAATGTCCCATTCTCAGAAGACGATTTCTTTATGATTTTCCTGGATGGATGATCTTCCTTATTTTCTTTTCTCCCAAGTTAAAAAACCTTATATCTTCTCTTCTATTTCCTCAAAATAATTCCTTATATATGAAATTTTATTGACCAAGATTCCACAGTTTTACACTGACCATGGATGAATGCCAATTTATCGCAGAAGACTATATGTTGTTGGGCGAGAAGAGTATTAAGCTCTTTTTCCTCTTTCTTAAATTCAACTAACTCTGGATTGGCACTCAAGTGTTGAATACTTTCTTGCAAATCTTATATCTGTGCATCCCAGACCTTCAAGTCTGGATCATGATGGACATTAATAGAATCAAATCTCTATTGCAATTTTATCATCTAAGATTTCCATTGTTCCAAAATATTTTGCTTCTTGTTTTCAATACTCTGCTCTAATAGAGAAATTATTTCTTCCTTCTCCCTAAGCTATCATTGGAACTCTAAACCTTTATCAATAGTGGATGAAGCATATGCACCTGTACACTAGGTAAGCCTTCCCAGTTCCTCTGTTGCAGTAGCTAAACCTTTCCACAAGACCTCAAAAGATGCATTAGCAGGGACCAAATCCTGAGACTGATCAATCTTTCTCTTTTTACTACAACCTTGTGTTGTAGGATATAGAAAATATCCAATGGAGGAATTATTATACATTCGAAATCACCTTAGAATAAGGGAATGTAGGTATAACTTCTTTATCTCTACCTTTTGAAGGCTCTTTACCATCCTTCATTGTCTTGACAATTTGTTCAAGGTTCTTTGAGATTTCTTGAACCTTCACCTGTGGAGTAGTATGCACAACTTGAGATGTATCAGTAGAAAATTTTAAAGCCTGGTTGTACTCATTACATGTCTCCTCTAACTTAGAATAATGGGCACCTTCGTCTGTTTGAGAAGAAGTAAAGGCATCAGTTACTTTTGGTTGAGAAGACTCTGTAGAGTGTGTGGGATCAACTACATTGGTGACAACTTTCTCTTCGGAAACCTGTAATGAGTCCATGGGGAGATTAACCAACCTAGAAGTCTTGTATTGAAGAAACCGATTCATTTCCTCATGAGTAAGTTTTTCTTTACCATATCGAAGCACCATGGAACAAGAATAAGTTTTCTCAAACGAATCATCAAACTTATTAGGTTCATGCTTAAATTGTCTAATACTCTGTGTTGTTGTAATCTTATTGATAACCATATCAGTATCATATTTCCTATTTGGAATAGTAGGAAAGTTCAACGCTTCAATAGCCTGAATCCCAATTAATGAATGTTTATTATTATTCAGATCATAAATTCCAAATTGAGCTAGGAAAGGGGACCACGTTTTATTATTAACTTCTCTCAAAACTTTAGAAATACCATTACCCACAGTATGGTAAGCAATCTCTCTACACAGTAGTTTATCTAGGTCAAACAATAGTAGGATATGAGGTTTATCCAAACTTCCATATACTCTGATGTAAGTGAAATATTCTTCTCCAAACCATTTCTCTACTCGCACAAGGTTATTTTCGGCCTCTTGGGAAATATGGGGTGCTTTGGTATCAAAGATTATTTGATAAATTGGTAGCATAACCCTATGGAAATTCTTGGAGAAATGTTGATGGTATTTGGAATCCCATAGAACATCATGGTATAAATGGATGGGATTTGGGTATTGTAAGGTTCATTTCCATCCCATGGATGAGAAATCCATGGTAAATGACAAGGCATCCATAATATATGCACTCATATAAAAAGGAGGAAATATATTTTGAGAAACATTATGGCCACTTCTAAAAGAGAGAATATGGGTGGCTAAACTATCAGAACGAATTTCCCCCTAATAAAATATATACCTCTTAGAGGCCCCATAAATTAAGGGTACCCATTGGTTTGAGAACTTATGTACATTAGGCATATCATAAATTTGACACACCATTGCATCAATCTGAGAGTAAGTCCCAACAAGGGCAGCAACATTGTACTTACCGATTCTTCTCTTTTATGATTATTCAAATCTTGCATCCAACCTTTGATTCACTGTGACACATGCCCATGTTCTTTGAGGAATGCTTCAACATACACTATATTGTATTTCAATTGAGGCTCTGGCAAATGGTAGATCCTCTATAAATGTTCACTAGAAAATGACCCTATGAATGTGCCCTTATTTGTGACAATTATCCTGTCATCAATATTCAAATTATCAACGACCCATCGGACCATGATGTCGATAAATGGAAACATTTTGGGTCGAGTTACAATTCTATAAATAAAGGAATTGGTTGCATCATTGAATGTGGCCTTCAAATTGGAACAAAGTCATCAATAATTGCTACTCCCTTTGTAACTTGAGCCTTTTCATCCTCAAAATTTTGATACATTGCTTCCCATGATGAATGCCAGAATTGCGTTAACAAAATGTATCATAAAACAATCCATAAGTAATGATGTTGTCTTCCTTTTGTTCAATGGCCAGAGCAGTAGGTTGTTGTTGTGTAGGATTTTTCTTTTTTCCTTTTGCCACCTTCAACATTTCTTCAATATTGCAAGAATCAGAATGGCCCTGTAACAAAACCACAGAGATGAGTGAGATTCTTTCCTTTTGCTGAGACTTGGTTCAAATAAACTTTAAAATAGAAACATTTCCCCTTTAATCAAATCTTGCAAATGATAATGAATAAAATATGAACTTTTAGATTTACGAGAAACATAACTCTCGTATCCCTAATCATTGAATGTACAAGTGTGAAACCAAGTGGGCTAGTCATATCACCTTATCAGAATAAGAAATATCAGAAGATTTCAAGTTAAGATGTGGAATATCGAGAGTTCTTAAGGAATGCCCCAATTAAATAACTCTGACATGTAGGATTTCTGATATACTGATTAAAATATTATTAAATTATATCGAAGATAAATGATTATCGGGGAAGAGTGGTATCAGAGGCATGGGATATCAGAAAAAATAATATTAGAAGTCTTGAATATCATAACATTCTTCATAAGAAAGTTAAAATATGACATGTGTTATCCTATAACGTCGTGGGTCATGTGGGATATTACAATAATGTTCCACAAAAAACTTTAATCAACAAATTTTGCAAATATTTCTTTTAAGTGAAGTACAGATCGAGGAAAACATATCAGGATTATGTTGTATCATAACTCACTCAAAATAAAAGTTGTGATATGAAAAGGTTATGATGGTTATAAAGTTTTGATTTCATTTGTCCTTTATGGGTAGGGCCCATCAGAGCCTCGAGCCTCTGTATTATGTTTTTTTTTAAACTCCGATATAAAAGCTCTGATAAAAGGGAAGTCTAAAATCTTAAGAAAAATATGATAACTAACTCTAATTTATTCATTATTTCCTAAAGTAAAAAGGAAATAAACATAAAATTGTAAAAGGGTCCCCATTTATTGTTGAAAACCAAGTATAACAATGGGGGGTTGTTGAATGCTACAACACACTCATACAGAATAAATCATATATTCGACTGAGCTGATGATATTTCCAATGAATTAGCTTTTCAGTTAGTCAATTTTTCCAAAAGCAATAAATTTTTTATGGTGGAGTATCTAATAACATCCCTCGAGTCAAACCATGTGTTTGATGACTTACCCTGTAATCCTAAATTCAATTTTAACAAAGAAACAATGCAGTTTGGTATCTCATACTATGGAAGAACATAACTTCTTTAATTTTTTGTTTAATTCAAGATGTGTTTGTAAAGAAAATGAATTACATGATAATTGGACAAGAGCCTTCTCGAATATCTACACAGGCTAAAGTTTTCGTATTTGGAAAAGGGGTGCATGAAGAAAGAGAAAGTAATATATAAATTGGAATTTATGCTTTTGAAGATAATCCACTGTTATTGCCAAAATTTGTTCTATACAGGTATCTTTTTGTACAATAAATACCATTGTTGGCTAGTTACATTTGAATGAAAAAAGAAAAATAAGTTATTTCTTAGTCATTTCCTATTAGAGAAGTCATTGTGAAGAATGTGGCTCACACTACCTATATTACATAGTCTTTAGATCCTTTTAGATAAAGTAAAGTTGAAGTTGTTGAAGCCTTTGATCCATAAGGTCTATTTGGCACACACCTAGAGTATTTTAGGTATGTGAACTTGTTTCTAAGAGATAGAGAGAAAAACGAGGAAAGTCACATTGCACCAACAAAAAATCAAGGGTTTCTAATAAATATTGAATAAATCATTGAAGAAGACAACAATGACACGGGAGGAATATACAAGAAAAGATGCACGAATCCTACGAAGTAATCTCAATTGTGTGCACTTGTTACTGGTTTGAGTTCATCTACTAGTCAAAGAAAGAGAAAAATTATTGCAAGTGAAATACTAGTTCACAATGTGTTATTAGGTGGCAGATATGATGAAGAGCCTCCTTAGAAATTCACTCAAGAAAGAGAACACATGGATGAATTAGCCAAATCCAAGAGTCCATGCAAAATAGGGAGCATTGAAGAGGTTATGGACATGGAAGTTGACAATGTTATAACACCTGACTAGGTTAGTACTTATTTGGAAAAAAAATTAAAAAATGGTGGAGAAAATTGTTGAAGAAGTCACTACTTTCGATGACCACCCTGTCACATTGCAAAATGAAAATTATGACAGGGGTAGTAAAATATTGAGAATTGAAAGAGTAATCCCAAAAAAAAGGTTATTGATTGAGCATAAATGGATGTGGATGTGTCTGGGTTTGGAGCGACAGGGATCATGAAATTTCATCAAGCTAATAGTGATGTGCTTGTAGAGTCTATTAACCAACGAGAAGTAGAAAAAATAAGACTGAGAACGAGAGTAAAAGAGATAGAAGATGGTCTAAATTTGGGTCCTCTGTTAATGACTCCACTGGAAATACATGCACCATAATTGGAAATTTCCATGTTCTGAGTTGTTATTTTAAGCCATGCCATTCATTATCAATGAGTCTAGTCACCTCTAGACTGTCTATCATTCTAACACATTCCATCATGTTTATCCATTGCTCCACATGGAATCCGCAGATCCAAATCATTATCTTTCTAGGACACACCTAATGCATTCCTGATCCCAATGAGTATGTGCATGATTTCTTTGAAAATGTGTTCCTTCATGTCTCCTCTTCCTAGTAGTCACACAACTTCCAAGTTTAAGCATCCCCTTCTCTCCTTCCTCTATCCCTCAGGTAATCCATTCCTTAGTAATTCTGCCTTGCATAGGAAGATTCTTGATGGAGTCTTACTGCTAAGACATTCCTCTAACTTTCTCTAATAACACAACACATTTTTCATGGCATAACTCATCGTGATCAGTGCATATCACAAGGTTCTAGTGTCACCACAATGGGCTAGTCCCTAAGGTCTTCAACTCCACTACAATATTGTTGTGTTACTTTAATATTACATGGTAGCCATCATCATTTATCTTTGTTGGAAAGTCCTTCATCTCACCTATATTACAATCATATAGTTCTCATGAGATTAATCATAATAATAATTAAATTAATTCAAAATTTCGATATCCAACGCCTTAAATTGATACTTATATTTATGGTTATTATTTTCCTCTTTTTCCTCCATAGGTAACAAGGTAAAATCACTATCTACATTTAATAGGACCTATTCTTCTCACATCCTAGTGAGTATGTGATTAATTTATTCTCCCATTAGTTACTAACCCTTCTAGGCCGAGGCAACCCCCATTCCAAGTAGCCTACATGTATGAGGTTTCCTTGCATGGGACCCCATCATTTACTCACCCTTCTGAACCCATGAAATCCCCAAATCTAGCAATCTACTTGGTCAAGGGTTTTGCTAGATGGGACCCAAAAAACTACTCAATCTTCCAAGCCCAGGAAACTCCCATCTCAGGGAGACTACTTATCCAAGGGTTTTCCTGCATGGAATTATTGTTAGAGTCTTATATCCAAGTGTCAATTTAGCGTGCTCTACTATATTTCTCATGGAGTCTTACAATCAAGGTGCCTATTATGACTTACTCCCATGAGGTAATCAAAGTTTCACTTGGCTACCATGTCACCACAATGGTCTTCTTGGACTCCTTGCTCCATTTTCTCACCTATCACAACATTCTGTTCCCATGAGATATAATCAACATTTTTTTAATTTCTCAAATGTGCTTTACTCAAAAACCAGATCTCATAAGCATGAGACTTTTAGTTTTGTTGTTGTGATCCCTTTAATGTGGTTATATTATATCATGGTGGCTTCTATATCAAACCCCATTCCATCACTCTACCTGAAATTTGAACTTCCAATCAGCCAAACAACTATCAATGTTCATACATACAATATTTTCATTGAAAAATTTCACATCTGTGAAAGTGATCTCAGAATTATTACACATATAATAATTATATCACCTTCAACTAATTTTAAATAGATTGAAATGAAACTATCTTGCAGTATATGCTTGCCTCACATTCATTCTAAATATTTCAAAATGAAATCAAAAATCTATTCCAACAACCTAAAGGTTCAAAACTAAGAGATGCATATATTTCAATTCATGGAAAATTTAAGTTTCCATTTTGTTTTGTAGGCATTACAAAAGTCCTCGCAGTTTTTTCGCACTGAAGGCTTCCTACCTTAACTATACCCCTTTTTCAGGTATCCACGCAATACATGCATTAATTTGGAAACAAAAAGGTATCAAATTAAGCTCCCTTTTATTTTTACCCTTGCCTGCTACTTGCCTTACTTACTTCACTACCATCACAAGCATTCTCAGTTAAAGTATTTTCAAGGATTCCAACTGCCTTTTAGCATTCCTAAGGTTGCAACATTCAATACCCCCTAAAATCTTCTCAACCTCATACATTAGTTACAATTCTATCAATTTTGTTGCTTACAAGTTTCAATGAGTTTTCATAAAAGGGAATTTGTATTATAATGCATCCAATTTACATATTCAAACTTTGTTTTCTACTATACACCCAAAAATGTGCATATACATTACATCATGCATATGCCATACATGCACATATTCCATGATATTCACATGTTATCATTTTTAGAGTTAAATTTTACCCTTTTTCATTCCCAATTATTCACACGACAATCCTAATAAGAATAAGCATAAACATAAACACACTGCATTCTATCATGTGGTAATTAACATCAAGAGATCATTCTTTCATAAACTCTTTTCTTAAGCCATTTTCAAAGTTATAACATCATTGTCTAACAGGTTCATATAGACCTATTCAATTCATCCTTGACTAATCCTTTATCCATGCCTACCCTCTAAAGTAGTTCCGCAAGGTAAACTTCCAAGTTCATTATCAATCTCATAAAAGTTAGCAATCACATGAATAAGCATATCCATTTTATTACACATTGTTACAAATTATTTTTTCACCATGACATTTTTTTGTTCATATGGTTCTATCACCACCTATATCATGTTCCCTTAGAAGTCAAAAACCTTAATGTTCCTGAATCAAGTCTTGGAATTGGAGAAAAGCTCTCTAAAACCCTTAAAATTCTATCTCTGCGGTTTTTCTAGCCTTTTCCTGCGCATGTGCTGCTGTTTGGTCCATAAACTGCGGAAACCCCCGCACGTTTTGCCATTATTACCTGCACACCCCTATGAAAAGAAAAATAAAAGAAAAAGTAAATTCTAGAAGCCTAGCTGGTTGAATATTCTCCCAACTTGAAGCTTCTAGAGTCGCGATCAGTTCGAGCTTTATCCCTCCACTCATGGTGCTTATCCCTTGGTCCATGGAGCTCAAATCCATTCATAAGAGGAATCCATCCCCCTCTTTATGTAACTGAAACTACCTCCATTTCCCTATAAATTGAGCTCAAGTTTTAGGCTAAAGGGTAGATTCTACACACATAGTAGAAATACATGGTAGTTGCTGAAGAAAAATCATAAGAGTGCATACTTTCTACACTAGTGAGTTGTTGTTGGCATGAGAATGATCACACCCTTGTGTCCATAACTCCATGATGGTATTCAGAGAGGAAGGCTTATCAAACTGAAGGAGAAACTATTGTTCAGGACCCTGGGAGAAATATGTACGACATCAAGGCATCACGTTATAAGATTACTCTTTTTATTCAAGATAATACATATGAACCTCTTTTTCTCATTGAGTTGTTCTCATGATTATTGAAATAACATCAATACTTAGACTCCTTGATAACTAAGTTGGATTAGCTTTTATTGATTATTATATGTTGCAGATGCTTTGATCCTTTTGTCTTGTCTTTGATTGCAAGTTCTACTTCTTGAAGAAACCACTTTGGAGCGATGGGACAAAATACTACATCGAACGTTTGGATTTCAAGGTAGGGGCATGTCCTTTCTACTTTCTTATAATAATTTTGAATTGCATTTAATCTATAGAAAAAGGTTTCCAAATGGATGTTTTTTTCTAGCTACTCGCTGATTACTAGGGAGATCACTCTTGTATGCAAGAGGGATTAATCTGCTTAACAAAATGGCGACTCCACTGGGGACTTAGAGCTTAGCTTTCTTTATTTATTTTCAGTTTGAATTTTAGAGTTTTCTGATTTTGACTTCTCTGAGTTGGGTTGGGTAGATAACCTTTAAGAATCCCTAAAAAGAGAGCTGATTATTTATTTTTTCTAAGTTTTTTCCTTGCCTCTGCGGTTTTCAGTAGAAAACAGTGCGGCAACCTGCGCAGTTTTTAGTTCAATTCAATGCGCATGCGCTCTGTAGTCCACTATAAACTGCGCACCCTTGGAAATTTTTTGAAAAAAGTAAATATCTCTTTTTTAGAGCTAGATAACCTGATTCTTTATGTTTTCCCTAATCTATCCTAGTTGTCAAACCTTTTTTGAGAATTTATTTTCAGCAACTTTTGCGTTTGTATGATTTATCATCCTATTTGAATTTTATAAGTGAGAGTTTTCCCTAGTTTATTGTTGCTCCATAAAAAAGATACCTTCATTTGCCTTAGCTTACTGGTATGATGATATTGTCTTTTTGAGCCAATAGGATCATTGCAAACCTTATTTTTATGAAAATTTGTTCTTTTTTCATTTGCAAATTCGGAAGAGCTTCTAGCTTACTGAAGCCTGATATAACACCAACACCTTTTTCGATGTTTTCATTTTTGCTGATATAAGTAGAAATTTTTCTTAGTGTGATCACAAACTAGGAGAAAACGTCCTCAAACATTTTAGATAGACTTCGAAATTAGATTTTTCTTTAATTTTGAAATTTATGTTTTAGAGTTTTTTAGAAATTGTTTTTCTTTGGAAATGATTTGTTTATTGAATTGTAGTTTTTGATTTGACTGTTTGAGGAATTTCATTTCAATAGAGTAATTGATCATTCTTTCAAATTGAGTTCTTAATGAAATCATATTCTTTTCAAGGATTTTTTTTTATGAATGAAAGAATTTGTGCCTTGAAATTGATAAATCTCTCAATCTTTCCCTTAAATAAGATTCATTGAAAAGAAAGTGTTGCTTCTCATTTAGATGCATTTAGAGTATTTTTGAGTTGGGTCACGAACATCATTAAAGTTTCAACTCCATACCTTTTGTCTTAAGCAACAACCAAATTAATACAACGTGTTAATAAAACCAATCTAGATATTTTACATTTTCTAGGGCTCATTCCACTAACATAGCTTAGGCCAGTGTTTTGGAATAGGTTGTATTAAGCATTCCAAAACAGTTTAAACAAACAAATAGAATCTTGTGGTAGGGAAATCCAATTGTGGCATTTTTGCTCTGGGAAGATCTTCTTAAAAGAGTCAAGCACGAGATCATGTCGGGACCAGTGAGGTAATTGTATCTATCTCATTGGGAAAGATAGAATATGTGCACGTAATACAAACAATAAACCTCGGATTAACCATTGTCAAGGAACCTGGGGTCACTTGTTGGCAAACCTCGGATTTACCATATCGAGGAGCCTTCAAGGGGATTGAGCTTCATACTCTGCCCTTGCTTGTATATCGGATAGTAGATTGTTCCCCCAGGTACATTTGTTTCTGTTGGTGACCTTAGTGACCATAGTCTTTAGGATTTTTCCCAAGGTGACGGTGGAGGGAAGGTCCCACTGTACCTAGAACAGACGTCGGCTAGACTCACTTGGACTTTCCGAAGGGTACTCTTCACTTCAAGATGGTATAAGTGGAGGGAATTGCACCACACTGTTTCATTAAGCAGGTTTTTAGGGTAACTGTTCCAACCGCTAATTTTTCCACATTATAATTCTACGATGTTGGATTTCATCACCAATTAGTGTTTTTACTGTGGAAACATATTGTTTGTGTGTGGTTTGCCTCTTAGATTTTGTAGGTGTGTGTTTAATTTTATTGTTTCCTTAGCGACTTTAGGTCTATTTTATTGACCTTTTTTTTATTTCGTGTGTTAAACATTAACCGTGGCTGAATTACCGAGACACTCCCGTAGAATGCAGGGGAAACCCCCTGAGTACACACCAATTCAATTAGAAAAGCTTAAATCTAAAAGAGGTCAACCATAGGGAACCAGATCAACTAAAAAGAGGAAACATCTATAATAATACATCCTGATTACGAAGTAGATCAACCTCAAACAGTATACAGTTATCAAGAACAATCGAAAATGTCTGATCTAGTTGAGGTTGCATCTACAACTAGTGAATTATCAGCTACTTAACCCGAAATTTCTGAACCTGAAACTGAATCTACTTCATCTGAGCCTACTTCATAGTTCATAACCTGAACCCCTGGTCGTCTTTGTTCACCTCAAGTGAAGCTTCACATTACCGAAAACTTTCCTCCTGGCCTAATTATTATCAAAGATATTATTGACACAGAAGAAGAAGTTGTACTCCCTTCACGTCAAGAATCTTTAAATCTAAGGCATAGTGAATCGATTTACCATTATAGCCCTTTTAAACTGGATCCTTGGTATTCTCAGTTAACCAAATTTCCACATAATTCTGGTCTCAATTATTCGCCACCCTGTATTCCTTTTTACTCCATACCTAGAGGTAGTTACAGAGCTTCATCAAACATGTCTAGTGAGTCATCCATGTTTTCTTCATCACTAGAAACATTTTTATATGGTGTTCCATCGGTTCCTGATGGATACCAGTCGCTCTCTGGTACATTCTCATGAGCCTCTCCTTCTTCTAAAAATTTAATACAATCAACTAGTCTTAATGAATCTACAACCGAAAAATTGATAAGGGAACAAGTCTACATGATGTCTGGAAATATTCCTCAAGGTGATCCATAAGGTAGCAATTTACCACCTGGGGGGCAACCTCAAGGAAAGTATACTCCTCAAGGACAACCTCTTCAGGGGCAATACCTTGGTCAAGGACCACAACCTTTTCAAGGGCAGTACCTTTTTCAAGGTCCACAACCAATTCAAGGACCGCAACCTTTTCAAGGCCAGCAGTTTTTTCAAGAGAAACTTTCCTTGCAAGGAGGACAACCCTTCGCTGGAAATTACCTCGAAAATTATCAAACTTATGTTTCGACACCTCAAACTGGTTATGGTCCATCTTATGAGCAACAACCTTTAATGGGAGCTCCTTATCCTGGAATAAACACAGTGTGGAATCCATTGTTGAACCAACATAATTTTCAACCTACTTGCATGTAGGTACCTTATAATCATCCTGGTCAGCCAATTGGTTATACCCAAATCCAAAAACCTGTCCAACCTACACTTCAATTTATACCTCATGTATTTGTACCTAGTAGTGTTCAACAACCTGGTCCGAGTACACCTAGAACTCCTGTCCAAACTGCTGCATCAACTTATGTTCAAAAACCTACTACACCTATCCCTGGAGTTTCCCAAGTCCCTATTTCTACAGCCCCTCAAGTAATGACATGAGTTGTATCACAACCAATCCCTCAAGTCACTGCTCATCAACCTAGACCTATAGTTCATTCTACTGTTCAAACATCTGCAGGGAAACCTGGTACAACTATAATTGTAACAAGCAAAATTTATACAGGTCAGTTTGTTTATCAATCGATGTATCAAGGGCAGTTTCAATATGGACCCGTAGGACAAAACCTGGTATACCAGAATCCACCGTACCCTGGTTACACATATTAAATACCAGCTCAACCCTAGTTTGGTCTGGTTAACCCTGGATACCCCGGAGGCATACCCATCCCACCTGCACAGGCTATTCCGAGTTCTCTGGGATACCCTCCTTCAAGTAATACCATTGTTCCTCAAGGTTATCAGTTTTCTCAAGATCCTAACTATCGGTTACCATTCATTGCAACCTTGGATTTTCCTGATTTGTTGCACCTTACGAATGATCCAATTTATTATCTTCCCTATTGGCCAGCAATGCCTACCAAGTTTCCCAGTGATATACCTAAATTTGAAGGAAAGTCTGGAGAAGACCCTTCCAACCATGTGATGGCTTATCACCTCTGGTGGGCATCCAACTCTTTAATCGATGATTCTATTCGATTAAGGTTGTTTCAAAGAGCATTGATAGGCTTAGCTGCAAAGTGGTATATTGAACTACCACGTGGCTCGTTCAACAATTTAAACGCGTTAGCAACAACTTTCTTAACACACTTTAAGTTACTAGTCTGTTATGACAATGGCATGGAACTCTTAACTTCCTTAAAACAAAGTATGTCTACATACATTTCAGATCGCATACATGAATGGAGACGTAGACAACGTTTAGTGAAATTTTTCGTTCTGGATCAAATTTTGGCAGAATGGTTTATCAAATCATTACTTCCAAAGATCACTGAAGATGTAGATAAGGGATGTGTTGTTATAGAAGAACAGGTCATAGCTCAAGCACAGTGCTTAGACCTTGTATATACACATTCTGGTACTTTATACAAATAAATTCCTGACTTGTCGCGTCCAGGTCAAATAACTGCAACTCCTTCTGGTTCTCATTCTGTAGACAGTGTAATTGGTGCAGTTAACGCTAACAAGAGAAAGAAGAAGTCATCCAAATCTACTTCTCCCATTATAACTTTACCAGATTCACCGAAAGGATATTCTTCCCTTGAAAATTTTGTCGACATTCATGTTGTAGATTCATCTACAGCTAAAAATGGTAATAAGAAGAAAGGCAAGAATAAAAACAAACAAATTACATCTCCTAAAGAGAAAACAGAAACGAACAAACCAACTGATGAAAAATGGAAACCTCTTTATCCTTATCTTATCTGTGATGAGGATCACTATACTAAAGAATTTCCACATTGGTCTGAGGTCTCCAAGTTTGTCAAAGGTTCACCCACACCCCTGTCTTGAAGGTGTTGAAGGGAAAATTTGTCCAGCCAACAGTAGGGGATCTCCCCGGTAAAAAGTCCCAATTAGACCTTAAACCGTTTGGAGTAGGGATCCCATCTGGGGTGTGGGTCCGGCTACCGCTTAAGACGCCTTCCCTTCTGGTCTCAAAATAACTTGATTAAACCTGCGGACACACACTTATTCATAGGATACGAAATACATGATTGATGCATGGAACATGTCTACAACACTATACGTAGCAAGAGAATGAATAAAACACATACACCCGAAGAGATGCAGTTAACGGAACGTCTTTGGGGTTATGCTTGCAAGGTATCTTACCACAGAAGAAATAGTTCTTGATGGCAATATTCCTCCTTACTTCTGAAAGATAAAACGAAATGCTAATAGACAAAGGTATTAACATCCATTTAGAAAGCGATAAAACTGAACATCATTAACACAAGCATAGATAAACATGATGCATAAATGATGTTATTATAAATGCAGTTTCATTAATCATAGGATGTTTTGAAACTGTTCAAGAAATACACACGGTGCTGTCACAGCAAAACACATCATCCGACAAAGGGGTTTTAGCAAGTATTCATATTCATCTGCCTAAGAATATGGTCTTTCAATACAATACAATGTAGCTCTTGAGTCTTCCAAAAAGAAAAAGCCCTTATTACTTTCCCCGTAGGGAGTTTTATAGCACAAAACTTGCCCTTTGGGCTTCCTGACTTTTCGCCTGCCTGCCTGTTGAGTTGCCTCGCGACCTTAAAGAGGTTGCGACCTGTGACTTGTCTGGTATGCACGACTTGCGACCTGGATAGGCAGTGCGACCTACGACTTTTCCTGTTGGTGCGACCTATGACCTAGCTCTAACTGCTGCTCATAACTTGCTGCTACCGGGCTGTGGAGATGGACGCGCAATGTTGATGTCAGGGGCGTCAATCTGTTGCTCCTTGAGAAAATCTTGCCATGTCCGGTACTCTGCCGCTATGGGGAAAAACAGAGGGACCTCCTCCTTCAACCGATGCATGCATTCCAAAGCATTTGGTACTAAGGTTTCCCTTTTATGTGAGATCTGGTTTGAAAGCGAGGCAAGCTTGGTATAAATCCGCGCTGGAGTGGCAATAAACTAACTCAGATGTTCTTGAGATGCTGAGGGCTCGGGAGCAGCAGCAACTTGCTTGATAGGCTGCAAAAATGGCTGGATGTCCTGATCCACTTGTTCCTAGGTTTTCTCTTCATCCAATGCCCCAAGCGACGGAATGTGGTGCAAAGTGTGCATCGAGTCGATACCGCTGATCAGGTGGTTGTATGAAGACATCACTTTGTCCAGGTCCTTAGACAGTTTGTCCTTAGATTGTATTGCCATACGGAGCTGAACCTTAGCATACTGTGTATGAATCCAATCCCTCTTGGGAAAATTTTCAGGTGCCTGAGGGTATTGTACTGTCTAGCCCATCATCCTGTCTAAGGCCTGTGAGGCCTCCCTGAGCTGCTTGTGCTTTTGCTTGGTTTCTGCTCGTGCTCTTACCAGTGGGGCGACTGTTTGTTTGATGGTGAACATTTCTCCATACACCTGCCTCATGGTTACTTCCAACACTTCACACTCCTTGAAAATGGCCAGTGGGACTTCATTTACCGGTGGAGTCTGGTTTCGAAGTTGTTGCACTTCTGCTCTCAACTCTGCTTTCTCCTGTTCTGCTCTTTTCTCGCACTGCTCAGCTGCTTGCAGTCTATTTTGTAGAGAGACTATTTCTCTACTCATTCTGGTTACGTTCTCTTCCGTGGCTACGGCGAAAGCAGTACCCGTCGATGCTATCATTACAGGATTAGTCCTAGTATCAAGGACTATGTCTTTGCCTGTTGCAACTGTGGATGTGGCAGAGGGACTTTGCGCCAGTGACCTTCTTTTCTCTTGCCGGATTTTGAAAGAGAATTGATCGAATGTGAGTATGGTGAGGTCAAATACATCCTCTTCCTGCCCCTAGGGGGATCTAACATCAGAAATCTTGGTACCGCCCAGAGGTATGTCGAGGGGATTTACCTCGATATCTTCCAGCATGTCATCCTCCCTTTCTTCTGTGTTATTTTCTTCTTCTTCCTTTCGTCGGCGTTCAGCTTCTGCTACTGCTTCTATTTCAGCCTTCCTCTTCCGCTCAGCTGCAGCAGCCTGTTCGGCTTTCTTTTGGCGATCAGCTTCGGCAACCTGTTCGGCCTTCTTTTGGCGTTCAGCTTCTGCTTTATCCAGCTCTGCCTTAAGTGCCCGTTCTGTTGTGGCCTGTGCCTCCTTTCCCTCCTTTTCTTTCCTAGCCTCCTTGGCCTGCTTCTTCTTCTGTGTCGCTGTTGCACTCTTCTGGCGTGCTTCCTAATCCTCTTTTATCTTCTTTTCCCTTTCTTGCTGGGCTTTTGCTTCTGCTTCTTTCTGTTGGATGGATGGAGTAAGCCCTGTGTTGGTCCGAGATTTATTGGGTAAAGAGGAAGAGGAACCTCCTAACTGACGACTTCTGTCTTCTAAGCTCTGATCATCTGGATCTTCTTGGACCACGTTTACTCCCGGAGCAAATTTTCTCTCAGCATTATACCAATTCCTTCTCTCGTCTTCTGTCGGGCGCTCAATATGCTGATAAGTCCATTTGAATTTAGCTTTCAGGCAGTGTTCAGGAACTATTCTCTCTGGGTCATATGTTCGGTGTTCTAGCGCCCCAAGCTGATAAATTTTCATTGCTTCTCCCTCCACTGCTACTTCCCTGAAGTCTTTAACTGTGCACGCGCTAATGGTGAGGGGTAGCGTGGGCCACGGCTTCTTTTTTCCTTTAGACAGGACGTTGGAGAAGCCTTGAGACATCTGGAAGCATACCTCCTAGATGAGCATTTTGTCCGTCACAAAGCGAGGCATAGCATGTGGTGCCCTGTAAGTTCCAAAGACTCGGATGAAGGTATACCCGGGGAAAGGGAACCAGTGTGCCACTTTGACTAGAGTCTCCTTGGCCCGCCAAGACATGCAGGGTGCATCTTGGCCAAATAAGTGTCTATACAGAGAGGGAATAAACACTTGGGAGATTTGATCTATATCCTGTTTGTATTTGGACTCCCAGAATACCTTGAGTTGCAGATGAATTGCACGCGACTTCTCGGAATCCCAATTGTGTGCCCATCCCTCGAAGTGTACTCTTGCGCAGACAGCATCCAGTAGGTAAGAGGCCATGTAAAATTCGGCAGGCGTTCCTTCATCCGGGGCCAATGCCGCGTTCAAGTTGGTCTGCATCGAAGTCATCAGTATGCCGGCCCAGTTGAAACGGGTGCCATGTGTTGTCACATACTCCATGATGGTAGCCCAACTACCGCTGAAAGTAGAGCAATCCGGGCGCCCGTAAAGCCTGCAAAGCATGGCGGAAACCAATTTGTAAACCTTCCTCAGGCTAGCCACCGGGTATTCTTGGTCTTTCTTGACCTTGAACTTCTCGGGCTCCTCCCACCATTGTCTAATAGTATCTACTATCGGAACAGTGTGAGCAGTAGCCCATTCTGGAGTGAAATGCTCATCCGGGCGAGGAAACGAGTAGTAGAGGTGAGCATCCACGCCTACGAGCGTAGCAAAAGCCCTGCCTTCGATGTCTCAGATCACAAACTTCTTAGGATCCGTCTTTTGTATGATCCAATCTATCACCTCAGGACATGGAAATATGGTTTGATGCGCCCCTGCCAGATGTAGTTTGGACTTCTTGACTGCCAAGTATATTTCCCGGTCTGGGAGATCTTCTGGAAATTCCTCTTCCGGTATGGCGAACTCATGATACACTTGGTACCATCGCATACTGTCATCTTTTGCAAAGGTACATAGTGTATCCCTGTATATTGGGGGTGGGGACACCACTTCCAGCTCATCAATTTCTTCCACTACTTGCTTGTTCTTCCTCCGAGATAGCGGGGGCGCCATGTCACTAGAATCTGATAGAATAGGTATGCACTCTATGTCTTCTTGAAGTTCACCTGTCAAATTCATAAAGGAATCCCAAGATAAGAACGACATGATGATATAAAACCAGTTACAGTTTAGTGATGAAAATTAGCTGTGACACATGTAAAACTGGGTTACTGGTTTACTGGGTCGCTGGGTCGCGGATGGCAAGAAAAAGGTTCGGGCGCGACCTTGCGACCTTGCGACCAGGTCGTTGGGTCGCTGGGTCGCAACTCTCCAAAAAAAAAGGAAAATGCGACCTTGCGACCTCGTGACTAGGTCGCCGGGTCGCTGGGTCGCAAATTCCAGAAATATGGAAAAATGCGACTTTGCGACCTCGCGACTAGGTCGCTGGGTCGCAGGTCGCGATAAGGCTTGCCAGGGGGGTTTTGCGCGCGCGCGGCCGTGAGACTTCTTTTCTCCCTCCTCTTGAGGATTTATAAGCTGGCTGGGTCCAGGCAAAGCTGAGGAATGGTTTTAAGAGCAAGGGGAAAAGCTACGAGAGTTTGAACCAGAAATGTGGTGAGGTTGGAAATTTGTGGAGAAAGCAGATTCACAAAACACTCAAAAAATATAAAAGCTCAGACAAAGGGAAATTTAAAGGCCTAAGGGGACATGGGTTTGGGCAAGAAATGCTCATAAAGGAAAAAGCAGGAGGAAATGGCAACTTACCCAGGAAAATCGCGCTAGTCGAGCTGTCAGAGGCGTTTTCTTTCAAATCGCTGAATGTGTAAAATGTGACCTAGCGACCTCCCTTATATAGAAGGTCGCACGTGCGGGCAATAAATGCGGGTCGCTGGGTCGCAAATCAATTAATTCCAGAGTTTTGCGACCTTGCAACCTGGCAACCTGGGGTCGTGGGGTCGCAAGGTCACTGGGTCGCACTTTTCATTAAAATTGTATATTTGCGACTTAGCGACCTGGCGACCTAGCGACTTGGGGTCGCTGGGTCGCAAGTTCGCTGGGTCGCACTTTTCATTTAAGTTGGGGATTTGCGACCCGGCGACCTGGCGACCTGGGGTCACGAGGTCACAAAGTCGCGAGGTCGCGGTTTTCATCAATAGTTTAACTTTGCGACTTGGCGACTTGGCGACTTGGTAGTTTCTCTTTAGTTTTAAGGGGCTCCAAAAATTTGAAATGGTGATCTTTTTGGAGGGTGTTGTAGGAGCTACAACAAATGGCGATTCACTAGACGAACTCAGAGTCTCTGCTGATAGTTAGTCTTGGCGGGGGGAGGGAGGGGCCTATGCTGACTGTTTTCTTTTACCTTATGGTTGACATTTCCTAACCTTTGGCACCTCGTTGGGTTGCTCAATCTGCTGGCCTGCTTGGGCGTCGTTCAACCAAATTCATTTCTTCAGGTCTCCGGACTGGAAGGGTTGGAGAACTCCAAGTGGCCACAGGGTCTGGTACGATTATTTTGTCCTCAACGTGTTGCTCTGCTGCCAGCGAACCTCTCGGTCACGACGGAGTCACTGCCTAGGAATCATGAACATTGCTCCGCTGCCAGCGAGCCTGGTCAGTACTCCGGCGGAGTCGTTACATCACCTCTCTGCGCAGGAAGCCTTTCTCAATCCTTTACCCTTTATTAGTGTGCTATTGCACTTATTTTGAATGTGCCTGAGGCACTTATTTAGGTTTGCTCGTGGCACTTATTTGAGATGGAAATTTAGCCTGGGCGGATGAGGGATCCCGACTTATTTTGCTGGCAGAGAGGTTGTTCCTGGTCTGGTGTGAGGACTTTGGTTTTTCCCAGATACCCTGTCGTAGCATAGAGTACCTCTTCTCCCTTCTGGTCTGGTCACCTCTCACACTGCATTTTCTTTTACGGACACCCTTTTAGGCTGGCGAGGTAAGCTCCCTGCTTGATGCCTCGAGTTCGGTGATATGCTGCCCTTAGGTGCAGAGAACAAGCAAGCTTTTGTCGGCTTTGAGTCTATCGGAAAGGGCTTTCCATCAGCATAGAACCTGTTGCAGTGTGCCAATTGCGTGGCTCTAAAAAATCCTTCCTCAAAAAATTTTATTACTATATTTTATTTTTATTTTATATATATATATATATATATATATATATATATATATATTTTAAACAAGTATGAGAGGAGAAAATATGGTACAAGGATAATATAGCCCTCTAAGGGCAGCTAGGTGAAATAGTGTTTGAGGTCATGCCCATTTACCGGGAGGACCTCGACTCATCCCTCAAGGGTTTGCAATCTAAATGTGTGGGATCCTATCTTCTCATTAATTTGGAAAGGGCCTGTCCAAAGTGCTTGGAACTTGGAATGCTTCCCCTTTTTCTCATGGGCTTTATCCCACTTGAGGACCAGGTCTCCTACTTCAAAATTTTTGTTCCCTGCGGACTTTTTATCAAACCATCTTTTGATTCGGCTCTGATGGATGGCAAACTTTTCCCGGGTCTTTTGCCTTTCTTCCTCCAATTTCAGCAAGGTGTCGATTCGAGTCTGCAAGGTAGGGCACGGGGTACCATGACATTCTTGGGACAGTTGGAGGGCTGGGAGAGATAGATGAGAAGGAAGAACAACTTCTTTTCCATACACGAGGAAAAATGGGGAGGTGCCTAAAGAGGACTTGGGAGTGATACGGTCAGCCCACAGTGCATTGTGAAGGGCATTGTGCCAGTTGCGCTGGTGGGATAGCAGGGTCTTCTTAATAATACAGATAAGATTCTTGTTGGTGGACGCAGCTAATCCATTTCCCTGGGGATAGTAATTTGCAGGATGTTTCAGAATAATACCATTTTCCAGCGCAAAATCATATAATTTAAAAGATGAGAAATAAGTCGCATTATCGAAAACTAAAGAAGTCGGAACGCCAAACCTGGTAATGATGGAATGCGTGAGGAATTCTATTACCTCCTAATCATTGATTCGGCGTAAAGGCGTTGCTTCGACCCACCTGGTGAAGTAATCAGTAGCTGTAAGGATATACCGATGTTGTTTAGAAGAGTGAGGTGTGATTTCACCAATTACATCCAAACCCCACTGTTGGAAAGGTTCCTCTACTGCTACTGAGAGTAAGGGGACGGCTGGTCGTGCTTCTCGGTTGGCGAACTTCTGGCACTGAATGCATTTCTGAACATATGCATGCGCATCTCTAAAAAGAGTAGGCCAATAATATCTTGGGCGCATTATCTTATGGGCAGTAGTATCTCCAGTAAAATGACCTCCATCTGGTCCGTCATGCAGCTCAGTTAAGATTTTCTGCGCTTCGTCGGTTTCCAAGCAGCGTAACAGGACCCCATCGTGGTGTTTCTTGAACAACTTACCTTGGATCAGTTGGTGAGATGCGGCTTTGAGTCTTATTGCGCGTTTCTGCCGGGCAGTAAGAGCAGGGTCCATGGTGCCTTGGGCCAAATATCTTGAAAAGTCAGAATACCAAGAAGGGCTACTTTGCTGAGGCACATGGTCGCTTTGATACATGTCGATCTCTTGTTCCCAACATTCCTCTTCAATTTCATGAGCACTTGCAGCCTCCGCAGCCATTTGGCATAAGCCCTGCCCTTTAACGGTATGTGCCGGTTTAAACTCTAAATCGTATTCTTGCAAACACGCCACCCAATTGCCCCGCCTTTCGCCTAGCTCTTGCTGCACGAAAAGTGAGCGGACCGCTGGGTGTGGCACAAAAACCGTGACATGATTTTTCAAGATGTAGGGCCTAAAATGTTTTACCGCCTTGTAGACCGCATAGGCTTGCTTGTCAATTTCTGGATAGTTTAACTCAGCTCCCTGTAGACCGGTGCTCATGAAGGAAATGGGTCGTTCATCGTTGTTGCCATCTTTCTACGTAAGGACGGCCGCAAGTGAGGAATCTGAAGCAAAAGTATATAGGATAAAATCTTTGCCAAAATCTGGACTTTGTAGGGAGGCAGCTTCAGCTATAGCCTGTTTGATTTTGTCAAAGGCCTCCCTTTCCGGTAGGTTCCATTGGAACATAGCATTATTTTTTATCATTCCTTGTAATGGCTTGACTATCTGTGCGAAATCTGATATAAATTTTCGTACGAAATTGATCTTCCCCAAGAAAGATTGCATCGTTATTTTACTCCTGGGAGGAGGAATTTGAGCAATGGCTTTCACCCGTTCCGGATCGACGATAATACCTTGTTTAGTTATGATATGGCATAGCAAATTTCCTTCTGCCACGGCGAAAACACTCTTCTTTGGGTTAAGTGAAATTCCATATTTTCTACATCTTTCAAAAATTTGCCTGAGGTGGCGTATATGGTCACCCCGGTGTTTTGAAAACACGGTGACGTCATCTAAGTAGACCACCACACTTTGGCCTATCAGCACCCTGAAGGCTATATCCATGGCTCTTTGGAAAGTTGCCCCTGTGTTGATTAATCCAAAAGGAATACGTCTGAATGCGAAAGTTCCCCACTTGGTTCGAAAAGTGGTCTTCAATCTATCCGGTTCAGCTACCAGCACTCGGTTGTAGCCGAAGAAACCGTCTAATAGGGAGAACATTTCGGACCCAGGCACAGCTTGTAATATCTGTTCCATGGGTGGCACCGGATAGTTTTCTTTGTTTGAGGCACGATTCAGATTGCGGAAATCTATGCACAAACGGATCTCGCCAGACTTCTTTCGTACGGGTACCAAATTTGACACCCACGTGGAGTGACGGATTTTAAAAATAATTCGTGCATCCAAGAGCTTCTTGAGTTCTTTCAGAATCAATGGTTCCAGAGTAGGATGTACTTTTCTGAGCTTTTGCTGGAACGGTTTTGCGCCTTCCTTCATGGGTATAACATGCTGGATAATTCGAGTATCATACGTACGTAAGTCATCATATGTCCAAGCAAATACGTCACGATACTTGCGAAATAGTTGGGTGAAAGCCTGCGCCTCCTGGGTGGTGCAGTATTTCCCAAGGTTGACGAACTTAGGATTATCTTCTGATCCCAAGTTCACTTGTCGATGGGCCAAGATGGAGCTTTGCACTTTGGTATTCGGGGGCCCTCGAAAACGGCTCTGCAGATCGAAGAGTTTCTCAAGTGACACTACTCCCTTTGGCATGGGGTTCCCTCTGTGTTTCTCATACTCTTCCTGCACAGCTTGGTCGTGATCATCTTCATCTATTGCGGCGCCTTTGAATGTTTCTGAGTTACACATAAACTCTAGTACCTGTTGATCATCATCAAAGACGCGGAAGTTAGTAATGTTGTCTGGCACGGAGGGTTTATATATAATTTCAATAGAAAAATCGTCCCTCAAAGGGGTGAATCTAGCAGCAGCATTAGCCAGAGTATCAGCTGCTGCATTTTGCATCTTGAGGACAGATTTAATTCCAAATGCATCAAAACCAGAAATCAATCGCCATACCTCTTGTTGATACGCCTTTAAATGCGGAGATAAACAGTGAATAGTGTTGTGTACCTGGCGGGTGATAATCTCGGAATCTCCAATGACCTGTAAGAATTTTACCTTCAAATCCAGTGCTTTCTTAAGTCCGAGGATTAATGCCTCGTACTCAGCAGAGTTGTTGGTGCACTGGAACTCTAGCCGGCATGAGATTAAGTATTTATTCTTGTGTGGGTCAAGCAATATGCAACCAGCACCAGCTCCGTCATGGGTCTTGGAACCGTCATAATACAAGGTCCACATGTCACTTTCCAGCTCCTTCGGGGTACTAGGTTGTGGAGGGGTTCCTGCTGGTGGTGAGTCAGGGATAACTTGCTCCTCTGTGACAAGTGCTAGTTCAGATTGGACTTCGAGGCCTATGGAAGACTGAGGGGGTTGGTAGCATCCAAATATTGCTTCCAAAAAGCACATGCCAAGTTCTTCTTGTGCAAAGCTGATGGGTTCATTAAAGGTATCCAAATCAGTGACGGTGTGTTTCATATAAGGTTCACTCTCGACCCTGATTTGATTATTCCGCCCCTTGTAAGGAAGCCACAAGTGGGACCAGTCGGTGGTGAAATAGCCTTGTAACTTGCTGGACCAGTCCCTGCTAAGCAATAGGCCGTATGCTTCCGGGATGTCGACAATCACAATGTCAATGCATTGATGGACCCTAGAGTCTGACGAAAAGCGGATGATGACATTGTTCAACTCTCCTACGGCTGGCACTTTTGATCTGTCAAGTTGTATGATCTTTGCGTCAGTTTTCTCCGGGCGAATGTTCAGCTTTTTACAGACGGATAGGGGCATGACGTTTGTTGAGGCACCGGAGTCAACTAGACAGTTGTGGACGTTGAAGTTAAAAATCTCGAAGGACAAAAGGAAAGGAGGCATGGATCCTCTTGAGTTGGTATTGATGGCGTTTACTATAGATTGTACATCTGGACCGGCTTGCGTGGACGTGTTGCTCACGGTTTTCGTAGCTGAAGTGTTTTCGAAAGCCTTTAGAATGAGCTCCTTTTGGTTAGTAATGCGAGCCAGCTCGTAGAGAGAAATGTTTGCTCTTGTTTTCTTCATATCTTCAACAATGTTATAGCTAGACTCTGGTTGAGGGCTAGGCTCGGTGGAGGTCTTAGAGGATTCTGTCGGGAGCTTGCCCTTTTGACTTGCTCGGGTAGTGTTGTTGGGGGGCTTCTCCGGAACAGATTGTTTTCCGCTTCCTGGGGGCGGGATCTTCCTTAGGAAAGCCCTTTTCTTGTCTTCATAAGATTTCTCAGGAACAGGTCCTTTGCTCCTTAGACTATAATTCCGCACGGGCTGATCTTTGGGAGTATCTGGCATGTTGATATCAATGGAGGTAAGGTTGTCCCCGCCTCGGATTATGTCAAAAGCAAGGATAGAGGATCTTGGTTCTTCGTTCGAGGGAGGATCCTCATCGTGATCTGAAACATCATCCTCCGTCACATCCCCTGGAGTTTGGTCATCTAAAAGTTGATTAACTACTGTTGTCATGCTGCCAATCCATTGAGGGCACGTTTTTTCAGAGTGGGCAGCTTGGTGGAAAGAACAGAAGTTATCTTTCCCTATCTCTTCCACATTGAGAGAAGTATTTGTGTTAGACGGAGGTCTGTTAGTGTTGGGATTACTTTTTCTGAAGAAAGGTTTGGGTGGTTTAGTGCTAGTTTTGGCTTTTGTGCCCTTTCTCCTTAGGTCAGTGACTTCATTTGTTAAGAGCTTAAGGGTTTTTGCCATGCTTTCAAAATCAAATGCATCTTTATCCCTATCGGTGGTTTTAGGAGTGGAGGACTGACCCCTTTTTGTGTTAGGCTTGTGATCATCTCTTCCTTCATGATCGATGGCCCCTATCAAAAGCATGTCTTTCTCTACTGCGAGAGCAGCCTCATAATTAGCCGTAAGGGTAGCGCGAGCTTCACGTTTGACCAAAACGGCAATGTCCCTAGGGAGAGCCTTGGTATAGTAGTCAATGGTGATTGAGTCATCCAACGTCAGGTTGGGGGGAAACTTCTGCAATATGGTAGCGAAGCGCTAATTGAAGTCCTTAACCTTCTCCCTTTTATGACACTTGATCGTGCTCAATTCTGTGAGAAGCATGGAAGGGGTTTTATCTTCTGAAAACTTCTGCAGGAATACGCGACGGAATTGGTCCCATGAAGTGATAGAGGCACTGGGGAGAGAGCGGTACCATGTGGCTGCTTTGTTTTTGAGAGTATGGGGAAAAAGTCGACATGCGACATCATCGGACTGGACTCTCATGATTTGCAGTGACAAATAGAAGCTGCTGATATGATCTTCAGATAAGGTGCCTTTCTCAGGGTCAAATTTGGGGAGGTGTTTCTCCGAATGCCTAGGCAGATCGTGGAGTGGGCCCAAAAGGTTTAATGGAGATTGAGCCATCCAAGCTAGGGGCTGCACTCTTCTAGCCCGCTGGTGTTGCCTAAACTCAGGCTCAGATTCACCCCCCGAGCCTAAGACAGATGCTTCTGATTCATGACGGGAGTGTTCGTCTTGGTGTCTCCCACGGTGAAGAAAATCTCTAAGATATCCCAAGTTGTGGACAGGAGGCCTCATTGGGTTTGGGTGACGGTTGCGAGCTTGGTTTCCTTGGCCTCGACCCCTATCTCCTCTACCTCCGGCCCCTCGGCTTCTATTTCCTTCTTCTTCATTTCTACGAGCCCTATTCCTTTCTCCTTCATTTCTACGAGCCCTATTTCCCCCATCTACATTTCCTCGGCCTCTGTCTTCCTCACCATCTCCGGGTGGGGGGTGTGCCTGGTTGTTGTTTTGCCGAGTCGGGTTAGGCTGGGAGTCGGGGAAAGGTTCGATGTCTCCAAATTCTTCGCCCTCTTGGAGAATCGGGTCATCTTCCTCAACAGCCTTGCCGAGGTCTTCCAACATGAGATTTACGAGCTCGGGTATGGTACTTGCAAGGGCACCATTCCGAGTGATGTTCTCGGGAGGGGTTCTAGTGTGGGCAAGGTATTCCATGATTGGAGTAAATCGTAAGTTTCTGATAAGATCGCGGGCAGCTGGGCGCAAGGCTCTCAACTGCGCCCTGGTGATTTCATAATATCGAGTCTCCCTCTCTGGAATATCTTCTAGAGGAGGAGGGACAGTTTCATTGTTTATGACCTCCCCTTGGGGAGTTTGTGATGGAAATTTCGTTGTATGCTGGGAGGCTGCCATCAGGCCCTCCTTCTAGCGCCAAATCTGTTGACGGGAAAAATTTTCCAGCCAACAGTAGGGGATCTCCCCGGTAAAAAGTCCCAATTAGACCTTAAACCGTTTGGAGTAGGGATCCCATCCGGGGTGTGGGTCCGGCTACCGCTTAAGACGCCTTCCCTTCTAGTCTCAAAAGAACTTGATTAAAACTGCGGACACACACTTATTCATAGGATACGAAATACATGATTGATGCATGGAACATGTCTACAACACTATACGTAGCAAGAGAATGAATAAAACACATACGCCCGAAGAGATGCAGTTAACGGCACGTCTTTGGGGTTATGCTTGCAAGGTATCTTACCAGAGAAGAAATAGTTCTTGATGGCAAGATTCCTCCTTACTTCGAAAGATAAAATGAAATGCTAATAGACAAAGGTATTAACATCCATTTAGAAAGCGATAAAACTGAACATCATTAACACAAGCATAGATAAACATGATGCATAAATGATGTTATTAGAAATGCAGTTTCATTAATCATAGGATGTTCTGAAACTGTTCAAGAAATACACACGGTGCTGTCACAGCAAAACACATCATCCGACAAAGGGGTTTTAGCAAGTATTCATATTCATCTGCCTAAGAATATGGTCTTTCAATACAATACAATGTAGCTCTTGAGTCTTCCAAAAAGAAAAAGCCCTTATTACTTTCCCCGTAGGGAGTTTTATAGCACAAAACTTGCCCTTTGGGCTTCCCGACTTTTCGCCTGCCTGCCTGTTGAGTTGCCTCGCGACCTTAAAGAGGTTGTGACCTGCGACTTGTCTGGTATGCATGACTTGCGACCTGGATAGGCAGTGCGACCTGCGACTTGTCCTGTTGGTGCGACCTGCGACCTAGCTCTACTGCTGCTCATGACTTGCTGCTACCGGGCTATGGAGATGGACGCGCAATGTTGATGTCAGGGGCGTCAATCTGTTTCTCCTTGAGAAAATCTTGCCATGTCCGGTACTCTGCCGCTATGGGGGGAACCAGAGGGACCTCCTCCTTCAACCGATGCATGCATTCCAAAGCATTTGGTACTAAGGTTTCCCTTTTCTGTGAGATCTGGTTTGAAAGCGAGGCAAGCTTGGTATAAATCCGTGCTGGAGTGGCAATAAATTGACTCAGATGTTCTTGAGATGCTGAGGGCTCGGGAGCAGCAGCAGCTTGCTTGATAGGCTGCAAAAATGACTGGATGTCCTGATCCACTTGTTCCCAGGTTTTCTCTTCATCCAACGCCCCAAGCGACGGAATGTGGTGCAAAGTGTGCATCGAGTCGATATCGTTGATCAGGTGGTTGTATGAAGACATCACTTTGTCCAGGTCCTTAGACAGTTTGTCCTTAGATTGTATTGCCATACGGAGATGAACCTTAGCATCCTGTGTATGAATCCAATCCCTCTTGGGAAAATTTTCAGGTGCCTGAGGGTAGTGTACTGTCCAGCCCATCATCTTGTCTAAGGCCTGTGAGGCCTCCCTGAGTTGCTCGTGCTTTTGCTTGGTTTCTGCTCATGCTCTTACCAGTGGGGCGACTGTTTGTTTGATGGTGAACATTTCTCCATACACCTGCCTCATGGTTACTTCCAACACTTCACACTCCTTGAAAATGGCCAGTGGGACTTCATTTACCGGTGGAGTCTGGTTTCGAAGTTGCTGCACTTCTGCTCTCAACTCTGCTTTCTCATGTTCTGCTCTTTTCTCGCGCTGCTCAGCTGCTTGCAGTCTATTTTGTAGAGAGACTATTTCTCTACTCATTCTGGTTACGTTCTCTTCCGTGGCTGCGATGAAAGCAGTACCCGCCGATGCTATCATTACAGGATTAGTCCTGGTATCAAGGACTATGTCTTTGCCTGTTGCAACTGTGGATGTGGCAGAGGGACTTTGCGCCAGTGACCTTCTTTTCTCTTGCCGGATTTTGAAAGAGAATTGATCAAATGTGAGTCTGGTGAGGTCAAATACATCCTCTTCCTGCCCCTGGGGGGATCTAACATCAGAAAGCTTGGTACCGCCCAGAGGTATGTCGAGGGGATTTACCTCGATATCTTCTAGCATGTCATCCTCCCTTTCTTCTGTGTTCTTTTCTTCTTCTCCCTTTTGCCGGCGTTCAGCTTCTGCTGCTGCTTCTATTTCGGCCTTCCTCTTCCACTCAGCTGCAGCAGCCTGTTCGGCTTTCTTTTGGCGCTCAGCCTCCGCAACCTATTCGGCCTTCTTTTGGCGTTCAGCTTCTGCTTTATCCAGCTCTACCTTAAGTGCCCGTTCTGCTGCAGCCTGTGCCTCCTTTCCCTCCTTTTCTTTCCTGGCCTCCTTGGCCTGCTTCTTCTTCTGTGTCGTTGTTGCACTCTTCTGGCGTGCTTCCTCATCCTCTTTTATCTTCTTTTCCCTTTCTTGCTGGGCTTTTTCTTCTGCTTCTTTCTGTTGGATGGATGGAGTAAGCCCTGTGTTGGTCCGAGATTTCTTGGGTAAAGAGGAAGAGGAACCTCCTAACTGACGACTTCTGTCTTCTAAGTTCTGATCATCTGGATCTTCTTGGACCACGTTTACTCCCGGAGCAAATTGTCTCTCAGCATTATACCAGTTCCTTCTCTCATCTTCTGCCGGGCACTCAATATGCTGATAAGTCCATTTGAATTTAGATTTCAGGCAGTGTTCAGGAACTATTCTCTCTGGGTCATATGTTCGGTGTTCTAGCACCCCAAGCTGATAACTTTTCATTGCTTCTCCCTCCGCTGCTACTTCCCTGAAGTCTTTAACTGTGCATGCGCCAATGGTGAGGGGTAGCGTGGGCCACGACTTCTTTTTGCCTTTAGACAGGACGCTGGAGAAGCCTTGAGACATCTGGAAGCATACCTCCTGGATGAGCATTTTGTCCGTCACAAAGCGAGGCATAGCATGTGGTGCCCTGTAAGTTCCAAAGACTCGGATGAAGGTATACCCGGGGAAAGGGAACCAGTGTGCCACTTTGACTAGAGTCTCCTTGGCCCGCCAAGACATGCAGGGGGCGTCTTGGCCAAATAAGTGTCTATACAGAGAGGGAATAAACACTTGGGAGATCTGATCTATATCCTATTTGTATTTGGACTCCTAGAATACCTTGAGTTGCAGATGAATTGCCCGCGACTGCTCGGAATCCCAATTGTGTGCCCATCCCTCGAAGTGTACTCTTGCGCAGACAGCATCCAGTAGATAAGAGGCCATGTAAAATTCGGCAGGCGTTCCTTCATCCGGGGCCAATTCCGCGTTCAAGTTGGTCTGCATCGAAGTCATCAGTATGTCGGCCCAGTTGAAACAGGTGCCATGTGTTGTCACATACTCCATGATGGTAGCCCAACTACCGCTGAAAGTAGAGCAATCCGGGTGCCCGTAAAGCCTGCAAAGCATGGCGGCAACCAATTTGTAAACCTTCCTCAGGCTAGCCACCGGGTATTCTTGGTCTTTCTTGACCTTGAACTTCTCGGGCTCCTCCCACCATTGTCTAATAGTATCAACTATCGAAACAGCGTGAGCAGTAGCCCATTCTGGAGTGAAATGCTCATCCGGGCGAGGCAACGAGTAGTAGAGGTGAGCATCCGCGCCTACGAGCATAGCGAAAGCCCTGCCTTCGCTGTCTCGGATCACAAACTTCTTAGGATCCGTCTTTTGTATGATCCAATCTATCACCTCAGGACATGGAAATATGGTTGGATGTGCCCCTGCCAGATGTAGTTTGGACTTCTTGACTGCCAAGTATATTTCCCGGTCTGGGAGATCTTTTGGAAATTCCTCTTCCGGTATGGCGAACTCATGATACACTTGGTACCATCGCATACTGTCATCTTTTGCAAAGGTACATAGTGTATCCCTGTATATTGGGGGTGGGGACACCACTTCCAGCTCATCAATTTCTTCCACTACTTGCTTGTCCTTCCTCCGAGATAGTGGGGGCGCCATGTCACTAGAATCTGATAGAACAGGTATGCACTCTATGTCTTCTTGAAGTTCACCTGTCAAATTCATAAAGGAATCCCAAGATAAGAACGACATGATGATATAAAACCAGTTACAGTTTAGTGATGAAATTTAGCTATGACACATGTAAAACTGGGTTACTGGTTTACTGGGTCGCTGGGTCGCGGATGGCAAGAAAAAGGTTCGGGCGCGACCTTGCGACCTCGCGACCAGGTCGCTGGGTCGCTGGGTCACAACTCTCCGAAAAAAATGGAAAATGTGACCTTGCGACCTCGCGACTAGGTCGACGGGTCGCTGGGTCGCAAATTCCAGAAATATGGAAAAATGCGACTTTGCGACCTCGCGACTAGGTCGCTGGGTCGCAGGTCGCGATAAGGCTTGCCGGGGGGGGTTTTGCATGCTCGTGGCCGTGAGACTTCTTTTCTCCCTCCTCTTGAGGATTTATAAGTTGGTTGGGTCCAGACAGAGCTGAGGAATGGTTTTAAGAGCAAGGGGCAAAGCTACGAGAGTTTGAACCAGAAATGTGGTGAGGTTGGACATTTGTGGAGAAAGCAGATTCACAAAACAATCAAAAAATATAAAAGCTCAGACAAAGGGAAATTTAAAGGCCTAAGGGGACATGGGTTTGGGCAAGAAATGCTCATAATGGAAAAATCAGGAGGAAATGGCAACTTACCCGGGAAAATCGCGCCAGTCGAGCTGTCAGAGGCGTTTTCTTTCAAATCGCTGAATGTGTAAAATGCGACCTGGCGACCTCCCTTATATAGAAGGTCGCACGTGCGGGCAATAAATGCAGGTCGCTGGGTCGCAAATCAATTAATTCCAGAGTTTTGCGACCTTGCGACCTGGGGTCACGGGGTCGCAAGGTCGCTGGGTCACACTTTTCATTAAAATTGTATATTTGCGACTTAGCGACCTGGCGACCTGGCGACCTGGGGTCTCTGGGTCGCACTTTTCGTTAAAGTTGGGGATTTGCGACCCGGAAACCTGGCGACCTGGGGTCGCGAGGTCGCAAAGTCGCGGGGTCGCGGTTTTCATCAATAGTTTAACTCTGCGACTTGGCGACTTTGCGACTTGGTAGTTTCTCTTTAGTTTTAAGGGGCTCCAAAAATTTGAAATGGTGATCTTTTTGGAGGGTGTTGTAGGGGCTACAATAGAAGGATACTTTACCACTCAAGATAGTAAAATTATAGGATATTCTTAAAATTCATTGGCAAATATATTAATTATGTCTCAAGACTATGGAACTAAAAATCATGTAACTAGTAAAGATACAGAAAATTCTAGTTGAACACCAGCCATACCTCTTTCGGTTTCCGAACCACTTAAAATCAAGAAACCTAATCCTGATTTAGTGATTAAACTACCCGCTAAAGGTGCACTTCGAAAGTCAGCTTTCAATCCACATGCGAGAGCTGCTCAGAATTACAACATTGTTGAAGATTTGGCAATATCCTCTTTAGCAATGTTGGCCTTAGAAGTTCTACAATCCTGTCCAACACAAAGGAAATTACCATTATCAGCTATCGGAGCTATTGATCCTCACGATTCGAACCTCATGGTTTTTTATCTCGAAAATTTTACACCAAGACTCCCCCATCATATGGCTTTTCAAATTCCAATATTAATAAAATCCAGACGTGTTTTTCGTACTGTAATTGATGAGGGGGAATCTACGTGTATAATGTCATTAAATTGTTGGAAAACTCTTGGTTCTCCGACACTCAAACAATCACCAAATATCCTTAAAGCCTTTGATGGAAGAGGATTTCATCCATATGGAATACTCCAGGATCTACCTATAGAAGTATAAGGCAAAACCGTTAATTTTGATGTGGAAGTTGTTGATACCCCTCTTGATTACAACCTTCTTTTGGGTCATAGTTGGTCTTAGGCCATGAATGTTCTCGTTTCATCAGTATTTCGGGTAATAATGTTTCCTCATAAAGGAAATATTGTGAAAATCGATCAGTTGTCATACTATTCATCTGACCTTGCTTCTACAGACAATATCTAGTATGTTGGAAAAACAGCTATCCCATACAAAGATGTTGGTGTAGAACTAGTGAATGATTCCTCTCTCATGGGAACTTTCTCCATACCTCCACCCAACATATAGCAAACAATTTCCAACATCAATATGATCTCATCAAGCACTATACCATTTGATGACACCTGGGTAGTGCCTTCAGAATTAGAATTGGATTCTTTCAATGGCGAGATGCCTTTGCAGAGTCCTTTTTAAAAGGCATATGTAGCAGTACAATCGTTTTCTGACACACTTTCATCTACTTCTGATAAAATGAATTTTATCAGTGAATAATCCTCTTCCCTATCAAGCTCAGCCTTGACATCATTTTCCGATCCCTTTCAATATGTATTTCACACTGATGAAAGTATTCTAGAAATTTTTTCATTAAATGAATTACCCTGGGATGATCTGCATCATAGATCTTCTTTTTTACCTGATCTTGATAAGTTTGAAAATGATTTTTCGTCCATTTTTATGATTTATTATTTCAAGGAACCACAGAATCCCATATCGATTACACATTCAGATTCTGAGACTAATTTGGGAAATATTTCTACAATAGTTCCTATCGACATATCAATTAAACCTGGAATTATTGAAAACATTCATATAGGTGCTTCTTGTACGATGGATGAGATTAACACTTACAAAGCCCTATTTCAAGCATTCTGAGACATTTTTTCCTGGCCTTATGAAGATATGCCAGGAATCAAACCTAAAATTGTAATTCATGAAATTAAGACATACCCAAATGCCAAGCCTATTAGACAAAAATTACGTCTGATACATCTGCGAAAAGCTGCAACTATCAAAGCTGATGTTGAGAAGCTATTACAAGAAGGATTTATTTATCCAATTCCTTTGACAGATTGGGTATCTAACATAGTTGTCGTTACGAAAAAACAAGGAACTATAAGAGTCTGTGTCAATTATAGGGACATTAATAAAGCATGTCCAAAAGAAAATCACCCTACACCCTATATCGACCAAATTATTGATGATTGTGCCGGAAATGAAATATTCTCATTTATGGATGGTTTTTATGGCTATAATAAAATCAACATACTCCCTCCCAATCAACCAAAAATAGCGTTTATATGTCCTTGGGGGACATTTTCTTATTGCAAATTACCATTCGGACTAAAAAATGTTGGTGCAACTTTTCAAAGAGCTATGTCTTATGCTTTTCACGATATCAAACATATTGTACAACCTTATATTGATGATTTACCTGCTCACTCTTTATGCAGAGATGATCCTCCTACACACTTTCAAGCTATTTTCATGAGATGTAGGCATTACAAAATTCATTTGAATCCACACAAATGTGTTTTTTGTGTGCAAACGGGACGATTACTTGGATTCATAGTTTCTAAAGATGGCATTTGTGTCGACCCTTCAAAGTTTGAGGCTATCATCAATTTACCTCCTCCTTCTACTCTTTTCCAACTCCAAAGTTTGCAAGGGAAAGAAATTTTTTTACATAGGTTTATCCCGAACTATGTTGATTTAACAAAAGGTTTTACCCAATTGTTGAAACACAGTGTTCCTTTTATTTGGGATGAGATTGCTAACAAATTTTTTGATGCACTAAAAAATGTGTTGACCCATGCACCGTTATTGCATCCGCCCAATTATCATCAGGATTACTTTCTATACTTAGTTGCCTTTGATTCCACCATTGGAATGGTTTTAGTTCAAGAGGATGAATCTCACAATGAACATGTGATCTATTATCTCAGTCGAAATCTCAATCCAACAAAAATGAAATACACGCATGTGGAGAAATTGGCCTTGGCACCAGCCCAAGATTTCCAACGATTCTGTCACTAGATACTGTTATGTAAAATAACCGTGATACCTAATTGAAACTCGATGATGTATATCTTGACAAAACAATTACTCAGGGGAAAATACTCCAAATGGATTGTCATCCTATAAGAGTTTGATTTGGAATTCGAGAATTCTAAGTCAAAGAAATCACTAGTGTTTTTTGAATTTATGTGTGACTTTCCCAATACTGAGACAGAAACCATGGTAGAGAATCCCATGGATGAATCTTTGTTTCTCATCAGTACGTTAGACCCATGGTATGGAGATATCATTATATATATTGAAACCCAAATCTTTCGCCTAGAGCTTTCACGTTCAGATCGACGGAGAATCCGATATCAATCCCAGCAATACAATATTATTGGCGACGCTCTTTATCGTCATGGAGCAGATTCTATTTTCCGATGTTGTATAACTCACAAAGAGGCTAAAAAGGTTTTAAATGATTTCCAATCTGGAGCGTGTGGTGGTCATATGTCTGGGTTTTCCACAACCCAAAATATATTGCGTGTTGGTTATTTTTGGCCATCCTTATTCAAATATTGTAATATTGCGGTCCGAAAATGCCACAACTACCAAATTTTTTATCGAAATATGCGTGCACCTCTAGCTCCTCTTCACCCAATCATTGTTGTTGGTCCTTTTGCAAAATGGGGCATTTATTTCATTACATGTAACCCTCACTTAGCTGGGGGGCATGGGTATATTATTCTTGTCGTAGATTACTTTAGCAAATGGGCCGAGGCGATGCCTACATTCACGGCAGATGGAAAAACTACAGCTAATTTTGTATTCAATCATGTGATTGCTCATTTTAGTGTGCCTCAAGCTATTATCACAGATCATGGAAGTCATTTTCAAAATATTATGATGACCGAACTTTTTGATCAACTTGGCCTACGCCATGATAATTCTACTTCGTATTACCCACAAGCTAATAGTCAAGTTGAGGCCGTTAAAAAGGTTTTAACCACCATGACTAAATGGATTATCGGGACTCATAAATAAAATTGGCATACCATGATTTTTTCAGCATTGTGGGCATACCGAACCTCTACAAAAACTAGTACAGGGTTCACTCCTTTTCAACTTGTCTATGGTTTAGAAGTTGTATTACCCATTGAATGCAAAATACTGTCACTCAAATTAGTCGTTGAGTTGTTACAAGCTACCTCCGAAGAGGAAAAACACTTTCTATACTTAGCACAATTAGATGAGACTCAGCGCACCGCTGTATTGGGTGTCGAAGCTCATAACAAACGTGTGAAAGCTCAATCTGATCAAAGTGTTACCCCTCACATTTATTCAGAAGGTGACCTATTTTTAGTATACGCTCAAGCTAACGATAAGCTAGGTGCTGGAAAATTCGAACCGATGTGGCATGGTCCCTATATTGTCAAGCATGTGCTTGCAAAAGGAGCCTATGAAGTAATTGATTATGACAGGGTCTCTTTATATAAACCTAGAAATTTTCTTTATCTAAAGAGCTATTATGCTTGACTATCATGTGAAGATCTTTCTTGTAAAATAGTTACTTCTTAGAATAGTGTGCCTTAGATTAGATAAGTGTGCCTAGATTACTTTTGTTGTTACTACTATCACTACTTATCTTGATTACTCTTGATATTGCAGATGTCAACATCCCTTCAAACATACTTTGGTTTTGTTGATGGTGCCTATCGTAGTACATAGAATATTTCTTCCGTGGCTTGGGTTATCTATTCACCCACCGATGAGTTAGTTTCTATTCATGGGATATGCCTTGGTCAAACAACAAAAAATATTTCAGAATATAACGCAGTCATTCAGTTATTATATGATGCCATTTCATTTGGTATTCGACGTTTGGTCATTAGTTTGGATTCAAAACTCATTGTATTACATTTAAATAGAGTTTATGCAATTAGAAATCCAGTGTTATTAAGATTATTTTTGAAGGTTCGTCTCTTGGAACGACAATTTGATTATAACAAATATCAACATATTTGAAGAAATTTAAACACATTGGTTCATGCATTAGCTAATTGTTTTCAAATAGGCATTTGCAAAATTAACAAAGTAAACCAAAACAACATTCATTCCATGTTAAACAATATACTCAGATAACGAAAGTAGTAATATCATTAGCATAGATAGGTTTGTGTTCAAAAAATATTACATCATCTATGATCATAGGATCAAACACCTTATGATCTAATAGATACTGATACAAAAAAAAAATATGTTGATCTACCATGATCATCCACCATTCGTGATGATTATCATGGTAATAGACTATATCACGTGCCACCTTGCACAGAAATCTCCTAAATGGACTTGGAACACCTATCGTGTGTCTTTGAAGCCTAAGAGGGATATCATTTGTTGTTGTCTCAGGAATATATATGGTCAACCTCTCAAGGTTTTGCTCCATGTTTGCTAGGATCTCTATTTCCTGGTCCTATGGAGGTGCTACAGGCTATGCTTCTCGCCTATCAAAGCGACGAAGTGTTGCTGGTCGTTGTGGACTGACATCTGCATTTAAATATTTTGATCAATATTGGATGATAAAAATCAAATAAAACTTAGATTAAAAACATCAAAATGATTCACTAACATGTCTCGTCCCACTATTCCCCTAGAGGCAAAGATGTTTCAGGATCACCCCTGTAATCCATTCTTGCATAAGGAAAGTCTTCAATGATGAAAACTTGGTTCCTAAGCCACATGAAATATGTCGGAGTAATTCGAACTATTGAACCACCCTCGGCACCATGGCGAGCCATTAGTGTTATCCATCGCACCATCTGAGGTTCCTAAGGAGCCCCACGATCTACTGGAATATGTTGAGGAGCGAGAAGCAGGATTCTCTCTAAAGAAAATGAAATGAGAATGGTGCCATATTCGAAGTTTTTAAACTTTACATTCTTTGCTCTAGTCAATTGGCCTTTCAATATTGGCCAATATTCCTTCACACCAGTTAAATATGGTCCCTCTGAAACACTCTATTGTGGTCTGCGTCTGTGATTTAGTGGCCACATGAGGAGCTGCACTCCCACATAATTTGGTTATTGTAAATGTTATAATTTTCAACTCCAATCAAAAGATAGTTTTAATATCTATGTGACCATCCTTCAAGTCTGCCTCATTACTGCAATATTGTTCTTTGTAGCTGGCAACGGGAAGACCTCCCTGTCTTAATCCAAATAAGGATATGCTTCTTCCTCTCTTGGACAATACGGAAAGGAAATTTATTTCCTCTAACTCAATTTTGAGCTGGTGGTCACCAATTATAAATCATTGGTTTGAACATCCCATGTATTTACGAGCCAATTCATTAACTCCACTTGTGATTTCATTCATTGAATAGCCCAGAATTTCTACAAACCACAGTTCTTGAGTGCACACATAGTTGCAGGGTCATCCATGGCTTCATTATCTATAAGCTCATGTTCATGTTCTCACCACTCCAACATGGTTAAACAACCTTCAAATCAACACATTTAACAGTTAAAACCATTTGGAAGAAAACTACAACCATTTTTAAAAGAGAAATTTTATTTTTTTAAATGTTCACAGTGCCTCCGCAAGTTCTGTGTGCAGGCAGTGCGAACGTCCACACGCGCTCCATTCAGAACTCGCGGCAGCCTGAAATTTTTTCCTTTTAAAAATTATCGGGGTCCGCAGTTATCACATGCATTGCCCGTGGACCCCCGATCATTTTCAAACATAAAATTCTCCTAAAAAATGAAATAAAGTCTCAAAATCAAAAATGAAACAGATAAAAATGTAGCTAAGGATGATGTGGATTGCCTGGTTCTGACAGTTCGAGAAATGGACGGTCAGTTCTCCCGATATCTACTCCAGAAGTTTTTTGGCTAAAAGCTATTTACGCATTACTTTGAACACAAAAGGTGAAATTGACTTGTTTTTATCCATTTTTATAGTTTTTAATGAATAAAATATTATTATTTTATTTATTTTTCACTTTAAAAGGTTATTTTTAAATAGTTTTACTTTTTGGAAACAAATATGTGTAATATTTTGAGTTTTTGTGAAGGATACAAGATTTTTGGTGAAAAGAATTATTTTGACACTAAGTATACTTTTATCACTTTTTCGGGCTCTTTAAAATTAAGAAAAATCGAAACCCTAGAGTTCTCTTTTAAGCCATTTTCAGACTCTCAAAATATCAAAATATCGTCGAGTACTTGACTATTCAAACTCGTTAAAGTAAATGAACAGTCATCCCTTCAGTATAAGTTTACCCCTTTTCCGGAATGAAATGGACTAATTACGAAAAAGGTATATGTTGACTAATCATGATCAATAAAGTTCTCTCTTGCATTATTTTATCCTTTTTCGGGCCTAAGAGACTAAATTTAAGAAAAAATAACAACCATGGAGTTTACTTATGTTTTTCTTCTGACTCCCTAAAACTGAAAAACGTCAAGTTTCTCCTATACTGGACTCGTTAAAATTTAAAGAGTAAAGGACCTGTCGATTACAAACATGACTGAACCACTCCTTCTTAGGGTTCGATTTTAATACTAATATGGACTCATCCAAAGGATGAGCTTATACAAACAAGAAAATTTTATCCTCCTCAAGCTTGGAAAAAATAAAGAGGTACTTGACAGTAATGGTGGGGGAAAAAGAGAGAAAAATAATCCAGTTGTCACCCTTGTTTAGAAAGAAGTATGCCACTCTTGAAAACGACACTTTGTCACACTTTTACCTAGGTTGGGAAATCCTTTGTCTAAAATTTAATCAAACCACATTGAAAGTCTTCAATCAGTTTCTGGGTATTAGCTTTAGGTCAAATACTACCAAGACATATGTAGTGTCGTTATGTGTTCAAGAGAGAGTTAAAATAAACCATTCATTGCAAACATTTATCTCCATTCACGTTGACCATCCCTGAGTCAGTCCTTGTAAACATTTCTTCAAAACTTAATCTAATGGTTTCGTGTCATGGGCTTTCCTATGATGGTTCACTTTCTATCGACGTTAGCTCATCATCTAGAAAGTTGATCTAGAATCCTATCAGTACCTTGGGATCTGCATGCCCTAATGGCAGGTTTCTCGAATTCGAAGACAACTTGCATCATTGACCTTCGATCGAACGATTCTATAAGTGTTCGACTACAAATAATTCATTCACACTTTATAGATTGTATTGGAGTACTTTGAGAGTCATTCTCATTATTGGTGGTTCCTCTCACACTTGTTAATGGTTCACATCATTGACCAGTAATCAAGTGGTTTCTACCACGTTCGACTTTGACACAATCAATCGCATGGATAGAATCGTACTAGTTCAGGAAGCAGAAATCAAGACCCTGGATCTAGTTTCCACCATCCAGGTTGTGAGGATTTTTATTATTCATGATTTAGTAGACTACTCATAACAGATGGTTGCGGCCATATTGTGTCTACTTTTGATCTAATATTGAAACCATACTATACCAGAACATTTAGTTAATTTTGATCTGAATATGGGAATGCCTACCTTAGCGATGATATATATGTGTGTGTGTGTGTGTGTGTTCATTGAATGTTTTTATAGGTTTTCAACCAGTGTCTCCAATCCAATCCTCAGAATGATAAAGCACTTCACTCTTCAGAATAACCTCAGAATTCACACTTTAGGGGGAAATATGTTACATGTTATTTTTTCACCATGACATTTGACTGTTCATATGGGTCTATCACCACCTATATCATGTTCCCTTAGAAGTCAAAAACCTGAATGTTCTTGAATCAAGTCTTGGAATTGGAGAAAAGCTCTGTAAAACCCTTAAAAGTCTACCTCCACAGTTTTTCTAGCCTTTTCCTGCACATGCGCTACTGTTTGGTCCATAAACTGTAGAAACCCCCCACATTTTGCCACTATTACGTACGCACCCCCGTGAAAATCAAAATAAAAGAAAAATTAAATTCTAGAAGCCTAGTTGGTCGAATATTCTCCCAACTGAAAGCTTCTAAAGTCACGGGCAGTTCGAGCTTTATCCCTCCACTCATGGATCTTATCCCTTGGTCCATGGAGCTCAAATCCCTTCATGAGAGGAATCCATCCCCCTCTTTATGTAACTGAAACTACCTCCATTTCCCTATAAATTGAGCTCAAGTTTCAGGCTAAAGGGTATATTCTACACACATAGTAGACATACATGGTAGTTGTTGAAGAAAATTCATAAGAGTGCATACTTTCTACACTAGTGAGCTATTATTGGCATGAGAATGATCACATCCTTGTGTTCATAACTCCATGCTAGTATTCAGAGAGGAAGTCTTATCAAATTAAAGGAGAAACGATTGTTTAGGACCTCAGGAGAAATTTGTACGACATCAAGGCATCATGTTGTAAGATTACTCTTTTTATTCAAGATAATACATATGGATCTCTTTTTCTCAGTGAGTTGTTCTCATGATTATTGAAATAACATCAATACTTAGACTCCTTGATCACTAAGTTGGATTAGCTTTTCTTGATTATTATATGTTGCAGATGTTTTGATCCTTTTGTCTTGTCTTTGATTGCAGGTTCTACTTATTGAAGAAACCACTTTGGAGCGACAAGACAAAAGACTACATAGAACGTTTGGATTTCAAGGTAGGCGCATGTCCTCTCTACTTTCTTATAATAATTATGAATTGCAATTAATCTAGAGAAAAACGTTTCCAAATGGATGTTTGTTTCTAGCTACTCACTACTACATTTGGCAGAAATTCCGACACTTGGTTCCGACGCTTTTGACCAAATGTTGAAAATTTCCCCAAATTTTTTCCATCCCGCCCGAAACCGTCGCTATACCGATGTTTATAGAAAAGTGTCGCAATTGCGACGTTTGGAGGAAGACGTCGCAATTGCGACACTATGGCCCAAAGCGTCGTTATTGCGACGACTTCCGCCAAACGTCGCAAGTGCGACACAATGTCTAAGTGTCGCAATTGCGATGTTTGGAGGCACCCGTCGCAATAGCGATGCTTTGTCCACCGTCGGTATAACGACACTTATATGCGCGCTACATAAAAATACGAAACTTATATGCGCGCTACATAAAAATGATTTTATTGTTTCGTATCCATCGCAATAGCTACATTAACGTCTGATATCACGCACGCATTCGCCCTCCGCTCTAACAAACATTCGCTCGTACTGCTCTCGTATCTTTGTAGAACAAAGATTTTCCCTCAAGATTCGCCCTCTACCTCTTGCACAGCATTTGTCTTCGCCTCTTGCAAAAATGGTAAGTTCTTATCACAGAGGCCCCTTCCTCCCAGGGTTGACTCTATTTGGGCTTTTTTTGGTCAATTCCATTGGATTGTGTTAGGCTGTAGGGTTCTTTCTAGATGTCAAGACTCAAGATTAAATACCCTCTATTATCTTCATCACCCAATACAGGATTTAAATTTTTCCCAAAGAAACGCTTACTAATTTGGTGTTCATTATTTTTCCCCTCGCTTAAAACCCTACATTTAAATGAAAATGTAATTATTACATTTCAATGGCAAAATCTATTAGTGTTCAATGTACATAGGCACATTAACGTCCCATATCACACGACATTCGCCCTCCACTTTGGCAGCATTGCATTCGCCCCAAACATTCGCTCTCTAAGCTTTTGCAAGAATAAACATTCGCCCTCACCCTCTGCGTAATGCATTCACCCTACATTCACCTCGCCGTGCATTTAATTCACCCCCGTATCTGCTTCCGCTCTGGCACGCATTCGCCCTCAGCTCTTGCAAAATGGTAAGTTCTTACCGCAGGCCCTTCCTCCTATAGTAGGGTTGACTCTATTTGGGTTTTTTTGGTCAATTCCATTGGATTGTGTTAGGCTGTAGGGTTCTCTCTAGATGTCAAGAATCAAGATTCAATACCCTCTATTATCTTCATCACCCAATACAAGATTTAATTTTTTTCCAAAGAAACGCTTATTAATTTGGCAGCCATTATTTCTCCCTGCTTTAAAAACCCTACATTTAAATGAAAACAAGCATTGCATTTCAACTACAAAAATCTATTAGTGTTCAAATGTACATGTGTGCATCACTTGTGTAGGGTATACCTATTCCACTTTCACATTATCCAAGAATGTGTGCAGTGTAGTTCATATTTTTTGTGATTTAGATTATCTTGAAAAAGGAAAGGTAAATTATTTCCCATGGAAAAAGAAGGTTTTCCCTTTTTACTACTGGAAATGGTACAACAAAGTTCCATTTCTACTCGAAACTCTTATGAAACAGGAACCAAATAAAGGGCATGTCCTCAATGGACATCATTTGGCTTTAAAAATGGCCATTGCACTGTGTTGTTTCTTATATTACATCACGATAGTTTCTTAGGTCATTTCTTGTTTCTGGAGATGAAAAACAACCAAAGAAATTGTGAAGATCCTTTCAAGAAATAAATGACCATTTCTCAATCATATCTCAACTATTTTTTATTTTATTCAGTGGTTGCTTACTTTGAGAGAAATTTGACACTTTTATAAGGAATATAACATAAAAACACAAAAATGGGAAGGAATTGATGAGGTATATGACCTTTAGTTGTTGTCAATTAAGAATTGATAATACATGATGCATGTTCTGTACTACAAACTAGATTCCTTCCTGGAGTTAGGACATAGAGTATTGAATCAAAGTTGTAGTTTCTAACTTCTTGTATTGTTCATCAACTGAAATTCATAGTAGCCTTTGAATGTAATTGGACATAAATTTGAGGCCTCTTCTATTTTAGAAAGAGCATCATGTACTAAATTTTCCTTACCCTTTTTGCAGATTATCTCAAAATTAAAACTTTGCATTTTTTCTCCTCATTTTGTTAATCTTCTAATGAAAATCATAGCTTCAAAAAATACTTTATGCTATCATGGTATATCTTGACTTTAAAGTACCTCCCAATGATATACTATCCCCATTTTTTATTTGCATGTACTATTGCTTCCATTTATTTTTCATACGTAGATTTCACCAAATATTTTCTTTGAATTCCTTGCTTTTAAAAGCCAATGATATCCCTTATTTTGTTAATGTTACGTAAATTCCTTGTCCTAGTGCCTCACACTCTACTATGAATTTTTTACCAAAATTAGGTGCAACCGATGTTGGTGTAGAAGACATGGCATCCATTAAAAGAGAGAATGCCAAAGTAGCCTCATCATTCCATATAAATGATATTTTCTTCAAGAGATATGTGAGTGGACTTGAAATGCATGCATAATTCTTAACAAATTATCAATAATATCATGTAAGTCTAAAAATCTTCTAAGAACCTTGATTTTCTTAGGAATAGGTCATTTTGTAATAACTTGCATCTTTTGAGGCTCCAACTTCACTCCTTCCTTTAAAACAATATGAACCAAATACTCGAATTCTTATTTCCCAAAAGCACATTTGGATATTTTTACATAGAAATGATTGTTCTCAATAATTTATATAAATTTTCCACATGTTTAGTCTGGTATTCCCATGATTTATTATAAATATGTGTATTATCAAAGAAAACCAACACAAATTTTATTAGATGGGATCAAACAAAATTGTTCTTAAGTCGAGCCTGTCGGACTTCAAACGATGATAACCATAATTCAAACCAAATTCGCGTTCCAAAATAGCCTGCTGACGTCGGCCAATTTTGTGACGCGAAAACAAAATGAATTCCGACCTAATATTTTTTGGGTTCAAAGTTGGGCTGGCGTACGGAGGGAGAGTTGTGACGTGAATTTCTTATCAAATTCGCCCTAATCTTTTTCGGGTCCGGATTTCCACTGCGCAAGCGGCCCAAACAAAGATCCGCTCCAATAAATTTATGCCACGTGTCCTCAATCAAAACTTGCCCTGCTCCCGGCTGTGGGTGCATTCGATGGCGTTTAAGGCGATGGGACATGGATGTGGCGATTTCATATCAATCGCATTAAGTTTTAATGTTGTTCAATTAAGTTCCAAGGTTTTCACATCAAATCCGCATTAATTAAGTTTTATAATTGTTCAAGATCGTACCTCCACTCCTGTTAGTGATTCTGCATGCTCCAATATGATCCGGCCTTCGGCTCTCATTAGTGATTAGAGATTAATTATGATGGGCGTACTTCGATTGCATTGCAGTCGAGTTGATAAAATGGCATTTCGCTATGGTTTTTCAGATGAGCCGGTTGCTGGGTTACACTGCCTGTTCACTGTGACGAGAAGGAGAAGTGGCCAGCTGAACTACTAATTAGACCTTGCTGCATATCTGCATTTCTCTCGGTCTCGTCTGTGTCTGTCTTCCTCTGTTTCTTGGAATTCTGCTTCTCTGTCTCCTCTTGTGCCCACTGCTAGTGAGACTGCACCCATGCCTCGCCAGCGTCAAAGGATGCGTTGCCGTAGGGGGAGCACTAGAGGTCAACCCCTGCGCACTCCCTCCATCCCCTCAATCGAGTCGTCTTTCAGCCAGTCCAGTGATTATTACGCAGGTCGCTATCCAAATACTAGGAGTGGGCGGGGTCGGGTTGTAGGATCTGTCCACCGTATGGATTCCCCTGCTCCTCGTTTCCCCACCGCTAGTTCACCTTCTCCCATGACGCACACTGCACAATTTTCCTTTAATTGCTCTCTCAACCGCCTACGAATCACAGCTTCAATCACTGTGGTTTTCTGTGAGGAGGCCCAAACGGAGGAAGAATGCACCCGTCCGGCGTGTCTGAGCTTGGAAAAAGCCGGCCAGCATTCGAGCCTTCAGGAGGGGAGCCATGGCATGAATGTGGAGGTAGCACCTAGCGATCCTGGACCTTCTGAAGGATGGTGCCGAATCGTCGAGGAGCTGGAGAAGTAGTTTGGTTAATTTGTTTTTCTTGCTTCGCGGCCCACTTAATTGGGTTGCTTTTAGATTATTTTACTATGCTAGACCTTTGTAATATTTTTGAATTCTGTAAATTAAACGTTCAAGACTGGTTTCCCCGTATGAGGGCAGTCTTCTTAATTTTTTGATTTTTTGATGACAAATTTGCCATGAGTCTGGGCAATGATTTTGACTTCGGTGTAATTTTATTCCCACTGTTAATAGATTAACTTTACTTAGAAAAAAAATGTTGCCCTATTTCTATTTTAAACCTATTTTTTGAAATACAGAGCCATGTTTATATGGTCTACGTATTATACTCTTTCTCTGTATATCTACATGAACCTTTTTGCTATGAACAGGGTGGATGCTGTAGCGGGCTACTAATGGAAACAAGCGAGCCTGAACCTTACATCTCGGATGCAACAGATGGTTACTAATTTTGGAATCAAGCGAGCCTGATCTACTTCTGTAGCCGGGTTTCGCATGGTTTTTATTTCTCAGAACATCGAGCGGAACATACAATCGACCCCGGGTTTATACATTTTTGTTCTATCGTGATGCTTTTGTGGTGAGGTGTATATCAAAAGAGACATGTCTCTAAAAGACATTTCTTGGGGCTCGTTTTATGATACTATTTTGCGTGGGACAATTATCACTCGGCTTTCAAAGGTGGAGATATGTATATTGGTTTATTGATATGGTCTGATGGTCTTTTTATATTTTGGACATATCACACTCCTCACATGATTAGCGTTTTCTCTGTTCAAGGATTTTGGGTACTTTAATTTGTATTTGGAACAATGGACGTCGGTACTCTATCTGTTGCTTTACTATTCTACATACTGCTATTTCACTTTCTTATAGATGCCTCGGGCATATTTGGATGCTTTCTCAGATTGTCGATAATCTCTATGTGGACCGTTACTGGGTTTTATATCAAGTCCCTGTATGTGACATGGGGTATTTTTCATCATTGTCTGGGTTTAAATGGTTCACTTTTCCCCGATGGATATCGACCGCTAGATCTCTTTACATATGAAAATGTAATACTTTCATGGACTGCTTACTTCACTTAACATATTCAAAACAAATGCTTTCTCAGAAAAAAACTATTAACAAGCTATCACTCTCGGTCCAAAACTAGCAATGCTGGTCTATGTTGCTGGTTTATTGATATGGTCTAATGGTGTTTTTATATTTTGGACATATCACACTCCTCACATGATTAGCGTTTTTCTTTGTTCAAGGATTTTGGGTACTTTAATTTGTATTTGGAACAATGGACGTCGGTACGTACTCTATCTGTTGCTTTACTATTCTACATACTGCTATTTCACTTTCTTATAGATGCCTTGGGCATATTTGGATGCTTTCTCAGCTTGTCGATAATCTCCATGTGGACCGTTACTGGGTTTTATATCAAGTCGCTGTATGTGACATGGGGTATTTTTCTATCATTGTCTGGGGTGGGACTTCCACTTTCCTGGATGGATATTTGGGTTCCAATCTTCAGATGTGAAAATGTAATGACTTCATGGACTGTTTTACTTCATATAATATATTCAAAATAGCATTTTTTCTCTTCTGAAAAAAAAATGATTAATGTTTATCATTCTGCCTTCAAAACTAGCGATGCGGGTCTATGTTGCTGGTTTATTGATATGGTCCGATGGTCTTTTTATATTTTGGACATATCACACTCCTCACATGATTAGCGTTTTTCTCTGTTCAAGGATTTTGGGTACTTTAATTTGTATTTGGAACAATGGACGTCGGTACTCTATCTGTTGCTTTACTATTCTACATAATACTATTTCACTTTCTTATAGATGCCTCCGGCATATTTGGATGCTTTCTCAGATTGTCGATAATCTCCATGTGGACCGTTACTGGGTTTTATATCATGTCCCTGTATGTGACATGGGGTATTTTTCTATCATTGTCTGGGGTGGGACTTCCACTTTTCCGGATGGATATTTGGGTTCCAATCTTCAGATGTGAAAATGTAATGACTTCATGGACTGTTTTACTTCATATAATATATTCAAAACAACGTTTTTTCTCTTGTGAAAAAAAAATGATTAATGTTTATCACCCTGCCTTCAAAACTAGCGATGCTGGTCTATGTTGCTGGTTTATTGATATGGTCTGATGGTCTTTTTATATTTTGGACATATCACACTCCTCACATGATTAGCGTTTTTCTCTGCTCAAGGATTTTGGGTACTTTAATTTGTATTTGGAACAATGGACGTCGGTACTCTATCTGTTGCTTTACTATTCTACATACTGCTATTTCACTTTCTTATAGATGCCTCGGGCATATTTGGATGCTTTCTCAGATTGTCGATAATCTCCATGTGGACCGTTACTGGGTTTTATATCAAGTCCCCGTATGTGACATGGGGTATTTTTCTATCACTGTCTGGGGTGGGACTTCCACTTTTCTGGATGGATATTTGGGTTCCAATCTTCAGATGTGAAAATGTAATGACTTCATGGACTGTTTTACTTCATATAATATATTCAAAACAACGTTTTTTCTCTTGTGAAGAAAAAATGATTAATGTTTATCACTCTGCCTTCAAAACTAGCGATGCTGGTCTATGTTGCTGGTTTATTGATATGGTCTGATGGTCTTTTTATATTTTGGACATATCACACTCCTCACATGATTAGCTTTTTTCTCTATTCAAGGATTTTGGGTACTTTAATTTGTATTTGGAACAATGGACGTCGGTACTCTATCTATTGTTTTACTATTCTACATACTGCTATTTCACTTTCTTATAGATGCCTTGGGCATATTTGGATGCTTTCTCAGATTGTCGATAATCTCCATGTGGACCGTTACTGGTTTTATATCATGTCCCTGTATGTGACATGGGGTATTTTTCTATCATTGTCTGGGGTGGGACTTCCACTTTTCTGGATGGATATTTGGGTTCCAATCTTCAGATGTGAAAATGTAATGACTTCATGGACTGTTTTACTTCATATAATATATTCAAACAACGTTTTTTCTCTTGTGAAAAAAAAATGATTAATGTTTATCACTCTGCCTTCAAAACTAGCGATGTTGGTCTATGTTGCTAGTTTATTGATATGGTCTGATGGTCTTTTAATATTTTGGACATATCACACTCCTCACATGATTAGCGTTTTTCTCTGTTCAAGGATTTTGGGTACTTTAATTTGTATTTGGAACAATGGACGTCGGTACTCTATCTGCTGCTTTACTATTCTACATACTGCTATTTCACTTTCTTATAGATGCCTCGGGCATATTTGGATGCTTTCTCAGATTGTCGATAATCTCCATGTGGACCGTTAATGGGTTTTATATCATGTCCCTGTATGTGACATGGGGTATTTTTCTATCATTGTCTGGGGTGGGACTTCCACTTTTCTGGATGGATATTTGGGTTCCAATCTTCAGATGTGAAAATGTAATGACTTCATGGACTGTTTTACTTCATATAATATATTCAAAACAACGTTTTTCCTCATTTAAAGTTTCATTTTTTTTTAAATTGAACCCTCCATCGGTATACCGACGCCTTGTAAGCGTCGGAATTGCGACAGCTTAAAAACGTTGGAAGAGCGACAATATAAAAACATCGAATGAGCGACGTTCAAAACGTCGGACCACACTTTGTCGGAATTGCGACAGTTTACAAACATCGGAAGAGCGATGTTCAAAACGTTGGACCACATTTCGTCGGAATTGCGATAGTTTACAAACGTCGGAAGAGCGACGTCCAAAACGTCGGACCACATTGCGTCGAAATTGAGACCATTTACAAACGTCGGAAGAGCGACGTTAAAAACATCAGACCACATTTCGTCAGAAGTGCGACAGTTTACAAACGTTGGAAGTGCAACGATTCGGGAAATGTCAGAAGAGCGACGCTTGTTTGGAAGCGACGGAAAAAGTGTCGATAGTGCGACACTTTTTAAGTGCGCTGGAACTGCGACGGTATGGCAAACCACGTTTTGCCCGCCCTCGAACTGTCACTCTTGCGACGACTATGTGTCGGAATAGCGACGAATTGGCCGTCGGAAATTCCGCCAAATTTTCTAGTGACTCGTTGAGTACTAGGGAGATTGCTCTTGTCCGCAAGAGGGATTAACCCACTTAACACACATATAAATAAGCTTCCTTACATTTATATCAAGCTTACAACCCAATTTTATTTCTCATAAGAGTACTTCCCTTCGCACTCCTGTGCATATCATCTATATACACACATCTCGTTTGTTAGTCCGTTAATTCATATATGAGATATAAAATTTCAATTTCACAACCAATTCAATCCTCTTGAATTCTTGATTTCAGCATGCCAATTATATATTGGAAATTTGTAACCAATCAAGCTTTCTTAGGCTAGGTCACGATCCCACAAAGACTTTATCTTACCAAGATTCAAGAATGATACACAAATAATATTTGAACGCAACACTTGTCCCTAAATTCCTCCTTCCAGGCTCTAGACTTCTACAAGGAAACTCAAGGAAAAGTGCCCTCACAACACTATCATACCACACTTATCAACCTAAATAATATCCACTTGTACCATTCTTCAACCAATACCTCATCTTCCATACCTGATTCCATAATACTACATGGAGTATATTCATTGTCTTCCCAATCAAGATGTCAACATATACCTCGTTACATTTTCATCATTATCCACTATTAATCATATGAATCATGTTATGACAGGATATTATTCTAAGTCTTTATGCATGCAAATCCATTACTATATGCACCTATCATATATTTAATCTCCATTCACCAGACATGCATCTTTGAATTAGTTCATCTCTTTCATTTTTATCATGCATATGCTATTATTCATTAAGATGTGACAATTTTTCAAGGTATTAAAGAATGTATTAAAAATAACAAGGGTTAAGTTAAAATAATTCTCACTCCATACTTATGGTTGCATCAAACTCAAGTCAACTCTCTTATCTCTGAATGTTATCACACACACACACAATTGTAAGTTAAACCAAGCATAAACATATTAATTATAGCCTTGGCATGTTATCACTATGCATGTTGATCTTAAGTTGTTCGCACACATCTAGAATCCATGTCATTTACATACTCTAGGAAATACAAACAAATGTAAGAATTTTATCAAAGTTAGAAGCCATGACATCTACAATTTTATTGGCAACATATATAACAATTTAAACTATCGGGATAAATTTTATTGTTTGTATGTGAGACTCTTCAAGACCAATGTTGAACCTAAGCTCTGAAACAACTCTATATCTGAGCTTCCAATTCTTTCATATGTTGTACCTTTGTCCCTCCAGGTCCAGTGTTTGAACTTAGCTCTGATACCACTCTATAACCACCTCTCACCCCTAGCCATCTAGGGATGTGGGAGGGTTACATATTTGATTCAATCTCTAAGGTATGTTATGAATATGGCGTTAGAAAAAAAAATGATTTTTTCAAGTTTATTTAATTTAATTCTGATACCACCATTGTGATCAACTAGTTGAGAGATTTCCAATGATAAATATTATTTCTCATTCCGAGTCCCAAATAAATAATTATGCTCGTTAGAATTTTTGTGTCTAATAAAAGAGGTCATGTCATCACAATACCCATGCGACCTCCACCGGGCTCGTGTGACCCTATCATGTCATCATTGGAGGACCCATAGGACTAGATCCATGTCGGATTGGCATGAATGCTCTTCCATGTTCTCACTTGTAGCAACCATTTACCAAAAACTAGTCGGTGTACAGTCTCCTGATAGGTAGGGTTCCATCGTTGGAACCATGGGAAAATTAGTAAACCCCTTATCAACATCATATTTCAAATTTTCAAGGTGTTTAGTAGTGGAATTCTCCCGATGGGAAAGGTTACATTGTGGGAACAATGGTTGGATCAACCCAAATATCGATCTACCATCTCGTTTATAAATTAACCAACACACGAAGCTTGACAGCGATAGAATTCTCCTAGTTAGAAGGGTTCCATGGTGGGTGCCATGGCTCGATCGGCCAACTCCTCGTCACCCACCCATCAAAAAATTTATCCAAGCGCCAAGGATCTTAATGGTGAGTGGTGGTCCGATGGGCAAGGTTTCCTAACAAGAACCATGGTTGGATCAACCAACTCCTCTTTTCCCGCTCATCAGAAAAGTAAAAACGCACCAAGGATCTCGATGGTGGGTAGTGACCTTGTGGGAAAGGTTCTACAACAATAACCATGGCTAGATCGACCAACTCCTCATCGCTCATTCTTTCATTAGGTATTGAAGGCACAAGTCCTCACAACATTGAGCAGTGGGCACTGACAGGGTTCCACTCTAGAATCATAGTCGGATCAATCCATTCTTCATCAACACACACATTCAAAATATATTAAGGTTCAAAGTGATAGCGACGGGAGTTATCCAAATACAAGGTTACTCCATTGGAACCACAACCAAATCGAATTTTCATCATTGCTTGCATAGTTGAAAAGTGTTATGGCATGGAGGTTACAACAACAGGAATTATCTTGAAGATAGGGTTCTAGGACTGGAACCATTGCCAGATCAGTCAGTTTCTCATTGATGCACCAGTTTCAAGGTGGTAAGGCATAATTTCCTTTAGTGGTGGGTGACATTCCAACTAAAACGTTCCACAATGGGAACCGTGGTTGGATCGGTCAATCCCTCATCGCTCACTCTTTTTAATAGTGTATAAGAACAAAACACTAGTAAGGGGTAGCGTACAGTCTCATAAGTTCAATGTTATGAAACAATGAAACTGTAAACTAGTGATAGAGGAACCATTTTTTACCTAAAAGGTAGTTACAAGAAAGAGCAAGGAAAGGTGGCCACTCCCATATTGATACCACTCTACCACTCTGGTCTGGGTTTCTAACTTACAATATAAATTTGTGGCTTTGATATAGGTTTCTTACACATAACTAGGGAATTTAATCAACCCATTAGCCAATAGGGGCACACACGAGTACACCCGACTTCTAAAGGAGAGCTATAGATACAAAACCATCGCTTCATGCCCATTACTATTAGATAATATAGGGGAAAACATTACACACATTTCAACATATTTTTCTTAATCTCAACCTAAATATGCATTGTCCAGACAATCCTCAATTTATTAGCATATAAAATATGAAAATGAGTATGAGCATAATAAAGGTTTGTACTAGTCAACCAATCATTAACATTCATGTATATTCATGAGTCAATACCAAACATGTGCATTCATAGAAAATTACATTTCGTAGCTACACATAAAGTTGCATTAAACTTATTTGAGTATATTAGGATGGTTGGAAATTAAAGGAGGTACTTCCACTCTCCACCCTACCATAGTCTTGCTACACTGCAAATTTCTTATAGTTGAGCACCCCTAAGTTGGATCCTAAGTTTGGGGGGATGCCCACTCAGGTAAAATCACACAAAGTCTTGGTAGACACCTAAGAGATGGAGTCCATTGTCCTGGTGGTGTAACAATTACCCCGTGGAAGTAAGCACCACAATGATTCACTTACTTCTTTGAGTTCAATAACATAGTATCATCCAAGGTCCAGATGGGATATTTCTCAGTCGAAGAGATTGAATCCATTATTTATAAGGTTTAACAATTATTTTTTCATAGGAAGGACCACAGGGTTTTGTAATCCATTGTCTAGGCGGTTTAACAACTCTCTAGCAATCACCATAGTGGCTTGAATTTCCCTCTATAAGTGCTTTAACAATCATACAAAAAGCACCATAGTGATTCACTTACTTCTCTGAGTTAAATTATAGGGCTTGAACTAAAGTCTAAATGGGCTATTGTTTAGTCTAGGATATTGAATCCACTATTTAGGCAGTTCAAAAAATGTCTTCTCATGGCAAGCACTACGGGGGTCTACAATCCAATATCTAGGTGGTTTAACAACTCTCCACCAAGCACCATAATAGCTCAAATTTCCTTATCCAAGTGGTTTAATAGTTGTAAAACAAGCACCATATTCAATTGGTCATCCACAAAGCCTCCCACTGACCACATAATCTTAGAAACACAGTCTAGTGGCCTCAAACACAACAATATAAGGGGATAACACCCTGAATCTTTGAGCACAGTCATCAGTCACAACTCCAACACTAATCCATGCCCAAAAACTATGGAATTCTCTCTCTCCAGTCACATTCTCCTTTTTCCAACATTTGTTTAATCTACGTGACCTTTTTTTCACAAACCAATGTTTTTCCTATCTCCTCTGCCTCTCTTATGTTATCACTGGTAACTAAGAAAACATTATCTTCCCATCTGGGTATCCTCTACTTCTCTTTTTTTGTCACTGGTTACTGAGAAAACGTTGTATTACCATCTTTGTATCCTCTCTTTCTTTTCCCCTACAGCCTCTTGTTGTCTTTCCATTCGTTGTTATGGCCCTCCTCCATCCACGAGGAGAATGGGGATGGGCATGGTCCTCTGTCTATACCACCTAATCTCATCTCATAATTCTTTGTTAAGGGTGATATCTCTATTTTTTTATAAACAACCTCAATCACTATCCCAAACTGAGTTTTGACTCTTCAAGGCACGTAATGTTCCCTCCCCTTAGTTGTATCCCATCCATTAGCTATGAAGAATCAAATCTAAGCTAGGTTTGTGGCCTTTCAAGCTACACAAAATCTTCCCTCAAACAATGGATCTATAAAGTAGTCCTCCCCTTCAATCAACCATAAATTTATAATATGTATTATTTAAACATATTATCTCAATTTTCAGGGCTTCCCATTAACTTAAAATAAAAATTTAATATTACAAAAACAAGGGTAAAGCAAGGGATGTTGCACCAAAATTTAATAGTCCTTATGAAATGAGAAATTGATTGATCCTTTTAGAAACATCACTACAATTAGTATGACTATATTTCTCTAATTTGGTGTAATCTTGATTAGATCTATGTCAATTAGAAAACTATTAGTGATGATATCTTGAAAGAAGGAACTTTGAGGGTTCAGACATGGGTTTGGACCTCAAACTTCTTGCAGTGTAGTAAAATTAAGGTCGCCACCCAAAATTGTGTAAGGATCCAAGAATGCAACTATTGTGACCAATTCCTCCCAAAATGCAATGAGATCAATATAAGGCCCATAAATGTTAAGAAAAAAAATGCCAAAGTTAAGATCCTTGAATTTTATCTTAACAAGAATAATAGAAAGAATAGTAAAGTAAGAAATCGTGGAGTAATTTGGGCTCCAACCATAAATGAGGCCACCAGAACATCTATCAGTATCTAGATGAAACAATGACCAATTATTTAAGAAACCCTTAAGTATCTTCTTGGCTTTTTCCCCAAGGCACATTTTCTCTTATATAAGAATGAAATATGGATTGTGATAGGTCATCAATCATTTAAGGGCTAGTCTATTATGGGTGCCCCCTAACCATCTTTCACTGAAAGAGAGGAAGATCATTTGGAAAGAGTTGTGGTGACTTTTCCTACTCTAAGGGCCCTTTAGATGGGGACTTGTTTCCCCTTCTTATTTTTTATTAAATAATTTTCTTGTGCTTTATGAAGGTTTGATTTGCGACCAACTATATTTTGAGTTGGGATGTCAAGTGCAAGGCCTCCACTTGCTGGAGGCACCTCCTATAATTTGGATAGAGAATGGAGAGCAGAGAATATTTTTTTCCTCTAAGGGGGTGAGATAGGAGGCAGGGGAAGGGGAAGGGTAAGAGGGAAGAGGTTTAGGGGGTTCAAGAATCAAGGGAGGGGGGGGGATTAGGAAGGAGGAAGAGGGAAGGGTAGAAACCAGTGAAGGTGGGGGGGTAACACAGGGGAATTGGGGGGGGGGGGGGGGGGGTATAAGAAGGCGAGAGGTTGCAAGAGTAAATAACGGGAATAAAAGGGGGGCGAGAGGAGAGAATACCTGGAGAAGCTATTGTCACAAGGCCAACACTGATGAGCTTCGAATAAGAGATGTGGAATTTGAAATGTGCATAGAATTGGCCCTGGAAGGAGATGTGCTTGCAAGATTAGGGGATCTAACCTAGCTAGTTATTTTTTCCATAATGGGGAGGCTAAATGTTGGCCCTAGAATTTAAATTCCTCCCAAATATGTACCACTTCATGACATTGGAAGCACTGAAAGGGATCTTCAAATAGTCCATATTTTGTATCCAGTTGTGACCTTTCATTTTGATATACATATCTGCAAGAATTTCCTTCAGGCATAATTCAACTTATATCCACACCCATCTGAGATCGGGTTTGGTGTCCCATCCAGGTTCTAATCTAACAGAAGAGATGATTTTTTCCCAAATTCCATGAGAATGTCATCTTTCAAGAGAGGAAGGAGTAGCCCTAGCAGAATTTCTCACACTTTAATATAATCCATATGCTCCTTGGAGGGGTAAAAATTGATAGTCCAAGGCTAAAGAGAGAGTATTTATTTCCCTAGGACCAATTTCACCTGAAAGTATTCTTTTTTTCTTCCTCTGAAAGAAAAATTAAGTCCAGACGCTCGCGGGGGAGCTTCTAAAAGATAGGGACATAACATAGGGAGTGTTTCCAATTTTCAGAGAGCCATCTCCCTAAATGTAAGAGTTTAATTGAGCTACTGTTGAAGCGCCCCACTAAGGTTTTACTCAATGAGTCTAAAAAATGTCAAAGAGGAATGTATTTGCCTACCACAAAACTAACATATCCTTGTTGTCACCAGATACATTTATTTCTCCTACCCGAGCCACCTTCGATATACTAGCCTGAGGATGGAATAAGGTTGGCGGAGGAGAAAAGGGAAAAAGAGGGTTTACAAGGAGTTGGAGAGACAAAGGTGAGAGGATGACAGAGTTTAGGAGAAGAACAGAGAGGCTAACTAGAAGAGGAGGAAAACTCAGACTTGGATGGGAAGACGAGAGAATACCAGGGCAATATAGATGGCATAAAGGGAGGCAAGGAATTGACAACTGAAGAAATATCAAGAGAGAAAGGCAGAGAGTGAGAGAGGCACGAAATGTATTCTTGTTGGGATATGAATATGAGGAGGGAGACGCAGTTGGACGTGTAGTTCACCTCATCGTCTCCCAAATATGCCATGTTGTCAGCAAAACTGCAGGCGGGGCCCAGTGGATTGTTCTAAAGGAGAGGCGAAGGGAAAAGTGGCCATAAATTACATTTATTATAAATAGCAACAAAAAATCATCACGCATTTTATATAAATTTTTATAATTATAATTTATTATGAAAAAATTATCTCAATAAATTAAAATACAAAACAAAAATTATAACAACTAAGTATTTAATTGGCAATGAGCATTCTCATTTAGACCCTTAACCTTAATAATAATCAAGCATATATATATATATTACTTATATTTTACCTTTCCCCTTTACAGTTAATGTACTTTATTCACCATTCAAGTATTTATTTAAAAATATACATATCACACATTATTCCAATGTGTTATCGATTCACTATTCATTATGGTTACACACACCACACATTATATTAATGAACACTGGCAATATTTGCTCAAAGCATATTGATATGATGAAGTTTCATGCTATAGTATGACTTGAATGGGCCTAATGATTAAGAGCATGTGTTTCCTCCTAAGAGGTGACATGTTCAAATCCAAATTGGGTTAGAGTATGTATACCTATATAGACTTTAGTATTCAAATCATTATGCAGATACAGGTCCCTTGTCCCACAAACAAGGGGGTATCATACACCAAATTTGGAATTCAGTATTATAGTAGCAACCATAATATTTTATAGACCCACAAACAAATGGGTCTCGTACACTAAATTTGGTATGTGTTGTTATATTGGTAACAAAAAGATTCACCATGTTTAAAAAGGAAAAATAAAAATAACGTTGGTGTCTTGCTTGGTTGTGACCTTAAATCAAATTATTATTATTATTATTATAGACAATAATAACAAAATATTTTGTTGAAAAATTTTATATATATATAATAAACTAAAATAATAATCAACTTATTTCCCTTGTCTTATCAATAAGAGGATCTTATGCATCAATTTGATATTTTATTGGGCAATAATTGTAAAATTAAATTATTACTAGTATTATAAAAAACAATAATAAAATGTTTGATTGTGAAATTTGAAAGTTATATTTTTTGTTTTTGTAGGGTGAATTGTATTGCCTACAAAAGTACAAATTACAAGAAATGTTGAAACATTCAAGTCAGTCTCTCACTAGGGAGACCTTACCAAATCCAAAAATTTACTCTCCTTAGAGATGAGAGAGTTAACTCAGTATATGGAGAGACAAAATTAAACATCCAAAAACTAAGAGAGTAACCTAAGCATCTTTGGATAAAAGCAGCTGTAACAGAGGACATAAAAAACATAGACATGATAAAACTAGACAGAGGGGTTTGAATATGAAATAGCAACTTCGACGGGCGCTTTAGCATCCCAACAGGTTCTCCCAGTCAAGGGTGGTTTGTCAAGATGGTGTTCAATTTTCTCTATCCTTTGATGTAAATCGCTCATATAGCAATGCAAATGCTCAAGGGAATTAAGATAATCTATGCAATGCTCATGTCGATTGAAGAGGATGCACCCTAGTAAAAATTTCATCTGCCAGTAGAGATCAACCATTTGCATATATTGATTAAAACAATCTGTTGTATGCCCTATGTTCAGTATCCAATATTCCTATTTAATAAGAAGCTTCGTGTTTGAGAAGGGAAGTCCGTGAGATGAAGCTTCTCCCTCAACATTAGTGAGCTCTTCTTGAATTCATCCTAGTGTGAGGTCACGGGAGTGTGAGGAAAATTCCTCTAGACAATGGTGTATGTGTGTACTCCCCTTGTGTGCCCTCTCTTGGTAATAAGCCACACCCCTCTAGACTCGTGCACACTGACAAGGCATGGGGGAAAGGTTAGGGATTCAGTAAAAATGAAGTAGAGACCAAGACATACTTAAGAATTCAAGGAATCGAGAGGGTCGTCACATAGGTTAAGTACCAGAAAAAATGTCGCCCCAACCAATGGGACCTCCAAAGAGATACACCATTAACGTCGACGCAAAAGGAGGGGGAGGAGAAAAAGAATGCCCCAACAAGGAACAAACCACCAAAAGACACCAAAGGATGATTTTAAAATGGGCACACTTAAAATGTGAAGCATGCGACAAGATAAAACAAACTGAGGGAAGAAGGGGAAGCACAGTGAAGGAAAAGGGGAGCCCAAGAATAGGAGAACGGGTGGAGGGTTAGAAGGGGAAGCAAGGACCGACGAGGACGAAAGGGGAGATGACCAAAAAAAGTAGCCAAGAAAGAGAGGGAGTGAAAAGCAACACAATAATCTCAATCCCTGTGAAGACACTACTCTTACCAACCTCCAAGAGAGCAGAAAAAATAGACTAATACCAATTTTGAATTAGGTACTGATATTACAAATTCCAAATAATTGCAGTAAAATGAAGAAAGAAACAACTACCTATTATTTTTTGAAATCTTGGTTTATCAGGCAAAATTTTTGCAAGCGGAACAAAGTAAGGGTCCAGCTGAGTACAAGTGAAACTGAACCCATCACAAACCCTGCAGACTTCCACCTTAAGTACCCGTGCGAGCTACTTGCCTCAAGAAAAAACTCAAAATATGGAAGTGGGCTAAGAGGCATGGGTTATATCTTTACTCCTATATCTACACACAAGTGAAAACTCTATTATTACATATACATAAAAGTGAACAACTCATTGCAGATGTTAATGCCTTCTTGGTATGGTTGGCCATAATGACGACTCGCCTGTTATATTTCCTTGTCATTAAAATATTCACAAGAGTGTGTTGCCACGTCCCTCAATCCATTGGCCAACTGGGGCTGACAACCCACCCCTTCCCCATCTCAATCGTCACCCATATGAAGAAAAAAATATATTATTATATAACAATATAAAAAATAGTTATTTTAATTTTTAATAGAAATTGACATATTTTTAATATTTTATTAATAAAAAATTATATATATATATAATATTTAAACTAAATTCAATTAATTACGCCGAAAGGCGTTCCCTTTGTTGGCTTTGGTTGAATGTACTGTTCGCTGGAGCCAATGAGAGGGCTTTCTCATCGTCCTTCCAGCCAGTAAAAAACTGACATTTGGCATCTCCTGCTCTTACCAGCGCACAGTTTCACCAGCTTGCAGTATGAAAACTCCACGGCGGTAGTCCTGGGAGCGTCTTCAAGAAGGGCGCAAAACAATGTCGGCTCAACATCCACTTGGTGGAAATGGAGATCCCCACAGACCAACTGGTTCTGGTTCTGGAAATGGAGAAGAGCTTCGGTTTCGGCTTGTTCTCATTTTCCGCTCAAAGGCCCTTTTCTATGGATTCCCTGAATGGCCAGTCTACTACCCGGATAGCTTCGAGACTTGGGGCAACGTCGAAGAGGCGTTTCACATAGACCACCTCCTCGACTTTTCAAATGAAAACATTGAAGCCCCTATTCTAGAGGAGCTTCCTGTTGCCGAGCTCTGCGTTCCTAAAAGTCTTCGAATTTTGGGGGCAAATGATTTTTGTTTAGCGGTTTCTTTCGTTCTTTGGCTTTCTCGTTTCTCTCTCTATATTTCTTGTTTTCTTTTAACACATCGACACTCTTGCGGACCTGGAATGGCTCTCAACCTTTGTGGAGGACTCCGGACAATAATGATGAAACCAAGCCACGGAGCTGCCAAGCAAGCTTTCTTCCGGCATGCAACAAATGGATTCCTGTGGAGGCACAGGGCAACAGGTCCCGCACCGGCGGCTGCGTTTGGTCTTTCAATAGCCCGCTTCTTCCCCCAAATCCCAGTTTCGATTCACACGGCGTGGTTTTTACAGTTATATAATTTGGTAACTAGGTTTTGACAGCTCTCTATTTTTCATGAGAATTTCAATCTGGTACTAATGGGTTTTAGGTTTCTCTTTTGGACGGTAGTATTTCATGCTTTCATAGCAATAGTTTTCTGAATGTTAGGGAGCTAATTTGGTTCTGGTGTGTTATTCATGCCGTGTTGATTTTAATGATTTTATTTATGCTGATATCGTGAATTGTTGTTGATGGGCCTTTAGGTTTTTCCTCTGGATGGTAACAGTTTATGTTAATGTTCAATGTGAGCACTGATGCTTTTTCTATCAATGTTTGCAGACTGTCACCATACAATTGATTCTGCTGTGAGGGGGCATCCACAATTGTATATTCTATGATCCTTGACTATCTCTTATTTATTTTAGCTTCCCTTAGACCTACAATGGTACCATTATGATCTGGGTCAATAAACGTTTTCTGAGTTCAGTGCTGTTAACAACTTTGATACTTTTGTTCTTTTGCAGCAGAAGTAGGAAGCAGTAGAGAACAGAAGCGATGGAGATTCAAAAGGCTCCAAAATGTGCCAAGAAGCCGAAGGATCCAAATCAGCCCAAAAAGCCACATACAGCTTTCTTTGTTTTTATGTAAGATACCTTGCTTGAAGGCTTTATCAACTGTCAAAATATTTACTGAAGTTTATACGTAGTTGCAGTGTTAGAGGTCCTTGATTCCGAACCCAGCATACCTCTTTTGGGCAAAATGTTCCTGCAACGTGAAGGCTTTATGTGTGTGCATGCATAGAAGCATGGATACCTAGATGTATCAATGAGCTCTATTATTTTTTACTCTTTAGATAAAATGCATGTTTGCTTGCTTGCAAAGTATTATTCTTGACTCTTTAAATAAAATCCATGTTTGCTTGCTTGCAAAATCTGTCATGACAGGGAGGAGTTCAGAAAAAAATACAGAGAGGATAATGCTGATGCCAAAGGGGTATACTAGATTCCAAACCCATATTTATAAGTTATCTTATTTGTTGTGTGATATGTTATTTATATACAGAGAAGCTAATGTAAACCTGGTCTTGTTGGCCATTACATATGTTTTGCATGTGATGTGAATCTGTAGGAACTGAATTATGAACTGTTTCGTGCAGGTCAATAGACAAGGAGCTGATAAGTGGAAGTCAATGACAGAAGAGGTAAGGGTACAATTTGGAAGGAATGTTGCCTAATTTTATTTTTAATGGTTGGATTTTGGTTTGGTGTTGTTTAGTTCCCTTTTAGTTCTCTTTTAAAGTAGAGTGTGAATACATATTTATATTACACAAAACCAATTTATGACATTCAACACCTGAATGATGTCCAAAATTTAAGGCCTTTGATGGAAAGGTTTGGTTGCTTTTATTGGTGATCATAATATAGAAATTGACTAAAACACTGTCTTGGATAACTTTCACATATAAATTCTTTATCATTGTGTGGATTTTGAATAATAATCTTCAACTGAATAAAGTCCTCACTTGGGTTCAAGCTTAGTTTATCTGTCTAGTTAGGTTTGTGGCCAGTCTCATTGACTTAATTCCAGGTTTTCTGGCCAGTTGGGCTAGGCTTAGGAGTATAGTGGCAGTCCCATTGATTTGATTCCAGGTCTTCTCTGTGAAAGACCGCAGTTCTACCAATTCTCCTGACTGAAAAAAATTCAAAATTTACTTTCAACTGAATGGAGATAGAGTTTTAGTTTTTTTTATGGCGTTTAAGGATTCATAGGTATCATTTTATTTCTTGTTTTTGATGTGGTTTGATGGGATTCTCTAATGCTTTCAATGTTTTCGATGATAGGATAAAAAACCTTACTTTAAGAAGGCTCATACATTAAAGATGGAATATGAGATTGCCATGGCTAAATACCTTGAACAAATCCGACAGGTTTGCTTATATTCTGTTTGAATGTGAAATTATATTCTGTTTGAAGTTTTCTTGTTGCATGCTCGGTATAAAATTTCATGGACAGTGATTTCTTTCTTTTTTCTTGTTGATCTTTTAGAACCATAGACAATTCATTTGTATTCTACCTATTTTGCAGGCTAATGAAGAGGCTGACTCTGCAGAAGTTGGCATAATTGACACGGTTGGTTTAACATCTTTTAAAGTCTCTACATTCACCTTTAATGACTATCATATTCTTATGATATCTTGTAACCTGATTGTGAATTGGGGGTACTTCAGGCTGCTGAATATTCGTATGAGGACTACCTGTATGAACTTGAAAATTCCAGTTATTATACATCTGAGTACTAGTCGACAATATATTTTTTAACAAAATTCTCAATTCCACCATGCTTCTCAGTACAAATTTTGTTGGGTGATTTTTCCTGATCATGGCTCCTCATCATTACACATGCTTAACTATAGTACAATGAACAGGCTAAACCATTAAGAGAGCCGTAGTCTAACTAGCCAGAGGAATCGCCCTGAAAATCATGAAAATTCCGATAAGATTTTCAGAAAATCCGGCAGGAATTTTTCTAAATCCATGTTATAACTATCAAAGTTTAATATTTTGGGTGTCCTATGGTGCTGAATCCATTTCCAATGTCAAAATCAGGATTCAAACACTGTTTCTGCAAGATTTTTTAAATTTTTTTGGCCCGGATTCCGGCCAATTTTGACCGTCCGGGCAATTCCTCCGGCTCGTTAGACGACTCCATTAAGAGATCTCTATTTTAGATAGATAGGTGCTGCTCAAAATTTTCTCAGACTTGTAAATACATTTTTGGGAATGTTGGGCATGAGATGTCCTAACTGGATGGCAATGTGTTAGTCCCAGTGAAGCAATATCAATATTTATCTGTTGGAGACGGATAGACACAGCAGGTGCTGCTCAAAAGTTTGTCAGTCTACTTGTTACATTTTTGGGGATGTTAAGGGCATGAAATATCTTTACTGGATGGAAATTTGGTATTCTGAGTGAAGAAATATCACGGTGATAATGTTCAGAGACTTGTGATTCTGATAGTAGTGATGATTCCACCATTACAACACTGAACTCAGCTGGGGAATCAGAATCTCTTTCGGCTTCCAAGTCGGAGACACAGGCAGAGACAGAAACAGATACTTTGTGTAGCATGCCATCCTTCTCGGCCTCCTCGATATGGGCAGAGCTTGACGATTATTTGCTCAGTATTCCTTCTTTGGACATGGACATTAACTGGGATGTGCTCTCCTAATATTATAATTGCTTGTACTAGTGTAAAGTTAGCGTCAGCGGTTGCAATTTTTAGTATGAAATAAATACTAGCTACCTCTGTAATTTATTCATTTATCAGTTTGTGTATCATAATGTTGAATGTATACAGAAGTTTACTATCTTCCTCTGTAATATATTCGTTTATCAGTTTGTGTATCATAATGTTGAATGTATACAGAAGTTTAATGTTGGGTAACTCAAAATTAATAGTGTAATAGTGTGGAGTTAACATTCAGTAGTTGCAATATTTAGAATGATGGGCTTATGCCTACACATGTCAGATAAAGGACTTGTTTAAGCAGGCGACGATACCATCTTCCTCTGTAATTTATTCATTTATCAGCTTATGTAACATAATGTTCAATGTACACAGAAGTTTAACCAGGGTTAACTCAAGTAATTTTCATTTAAATTTACATAACAAATTTGTATCATTACTAAGCTTAATACTTGATATCACATACCCACTAAATTTTAAGCTTCAGATGACATGCCCAGACATGATAAATGTGATGTAGAATAGCAGATGCAATGTTTTCAACACCCACCAAACTTTTAGGTTTCAGATGACATGCCCAGTCATGATAAATGTGATGTAGAAGAGCAGATGCAGTGTTTTCTTCTCTGTTTTCTTTTCTCTTACAAAACACTAAACCTTAGCATAATTAATTTCATGCCGCATATTACTTACTTCTCTCTTCAAAATTTGAGTCCCATAAGCATATAAACAACGGAAGCCAACATTTATATATGCACTTAGGCTTTAGACTTTACTGAAACAAAAAAAAAAGACCTGAAGAAAACACCCCAGCCCTGAAGTAAGACCCGTTTTAAATAGTGAATTAGCCATGGTGTTGTGTTCCCTGTATAAATGTTCAAAGTAATGCAATGAAAGGAAGCCTTTAAGTCCTCTATCCGAGGCGTCCAATTAATAAGATAGAGGGCAAGTGTTTCTACTCTGTACCAAATCCAATGTTCCAAAAGTATTGAAACTGGAGATTGGAGATTTTGGGTTACTTTAATAACATCTCCACAACCACAGAAACCTATTGGAGCAGCTCCATCTAAGTATCCATTTCCAATCGGAAATCGGAAAAATAACAGTTTGTGCATAGTCCATAATTCTGGGAGGTTTTATTCTGTATACCTATGTTCACCAAAATGAGCACATATTCTTCAAAAATCAATGCGTTCCTAGCGAGCCAGATATCCCATAAAGAAAGGAAGAGTCCTAAGTGCAGTGCCTACATATCCAAAACACAAAGCATGCCTCCAAAGAGTTGAAATGCCATCCTTGTTTTAAATTAGAACTCTGTAAAACACATCCCCATAGCATTAGGGCATTGTAAGAAAAGATGTATAACATTTTCCGTAGTGTAGATAGCACTTTCCAAGACCAATAAATCCACCCAAGCGAACCACCCAAAAATTTTAATCTTCAAAGTCATATTCCATGACCAAACAAAATAGTACCAGCATTGATCCACTTGCTCCTGGAGTGGAAGAGAAATTTAATTGTATACATCCAAGGCTACAATTTGTCCCTCACCCAATTCACCATTCCAAACGAATTCATCTTCACGATCACCGATATAAATCCCTGCCAATTGAAAATCAGAAATGTATTGTTCCCATATTACAATGTTCTCACCAAAAAGACCATCCATTGAAGATTATAAAAAATTTACTTAATTTTGAAGAAATCATTCCAAATATGAAAGCCATTTCGAATAGAACATTTCCATCTCTGTAACAGTCCATGATAGATAGCTTTGCTTTCTCATGTATTTTCCTTTTATTATTCCCTCTCATATGCCATAGCTATTAATAGCCCTCCAAAATTGTTCCCCGTATATGATTAATGTGACAGTCATAGTAACCTAATTTTGAACCAAATCTTGGACTCTTTAATGCAACGGCATTAAGAATTGCCAAATCTAATTCTGATCTCTGCCTTGGGCAAATTCTTGCAATATTATGTTTTCTTAATTGCAAAGATATTGTTAATGTTTTCTTAATTGCAAATATATTTTTAATGGGTGATCTCAATTATTTCCATTTACAAGTCATTTCAATCTTCGATTTTTATGCAACAATTCTGCTAACAGAGAGGAAAATTTTGCAGGTAATCGTAATGATATTATGATCTACATATAAGATAATCTCCCCTTTATTGACCTCTTAAAATGCATGTATAGAGTTTGGTAGCCAATCATGTTATGGAAATTTTGGTTAATTGACTTACCTAATTTTCAAGTGCAGAGGATTACAGAAAAGGCGGGTGTCGTTCTGTCCTTTGATCCCAATCCAATTGAGGTAAACTTATGAGAAAGTATGTGGTTCTGGAAAAATTTGTTGATTCTCTTTTATTCATATAATGAATAACGGGACTGCCTGTTATTTGTTTCAGGGGGACTGGAATGGTGCTGGATGCCACACAAATTACAGGTAAACATTGTTTTACAATCTACGAATCTATGTAAAAAAGCACATGAAAAGAATCTACGAAAGGGTAGGTAAGTGAGGAGCATTGGTGACTCGAAAAGAGGAAAGCATTTGAGCAAAACAATTTTGGCAGTAATTATTCCTCTATGTACAACATATACCAATAAACGAATCAGCGTTGGAATAGATTTATGTTTGCATGTGTTTCCATTGGAGGAAACCTCTAATGCACCGCGCTCTTTGAAAAGCACCAAGTCCATGCGCAAGGAGGGAGACTTCGAAGTAATCAAGAAAGCAATAGAAAAACTGAAGTTGAGGCATAAGGAGCATATTTCTGCCGATGGGGAGGGCAATGAGAGACGCCTCACTAGTCGCCACGAGACAGCAGACATCAATACCTTTTCCTGGGTATGTTTCATTTCCATTCCTTCCTTGTGACTAACTGAAAACTAACCTGCCAATTTTGACTAATAATACACCTTTTTGATGGCTGGCTATCAGGGTGTTGCAAATCGAGGAACTTCAGTTAGAGTGGGCCGGGACACAGAAAAAGAAGGAAAAGGTGTGTGAGATGCTGCCAAACCCTATCTTCGATTTCCATCCCTAAGATAACTGATGGGTTATTGATTGCAAAATTGAATACATATACTCTGAAGATCTTATACGATGCATCTGCACATACTTTGGTTGTAAAAAACCATGATAATTGTTCTCCTTACTAATGTTTCTCAACCATTCTTTTTTGTGGGGTTGTCTTATTTCCTGTTGTTTTCTTATTTCTATGTATCTTACTTACTTTGAGACGATTACTGCCATTCAAGTTTATACGGTTCGAGATAGCATTTACTGCAAACTGTTAGCTCCAAACTTTGATGCCCTGTTATTTACATGTGCTTGAAAATCTCGAACCTCCCTCTCCGCACTAACAAAGAGAACACTTTAAAAAGAGAGAAGAAAAAAGGAAGAGGCAAAGAGAACACATTAAAAAGAGAGAAGAAAAAATTACACTGTTTCTCCTCGAAACAAAAACCCAAAATGACCTGGAGTAAAGCCTATCTTATGGTCCTGCAGAAACCTCTTCCATATTTTCTCGGCAACCCTCTGAGGAAAAAGATAAAGCATTGCTCTGGTTTCATTATTTTCTTCTTTCTCAGTTTTAAGTGATTGATTATAGAAGAGTGAGAACAAAATAAAATGACCTGGAGTAAAGCCTTTGTTATGGTCCTGCAGAAACCTCTTCCATTTTTTCTCAGCAGCCCACTGAGGAAAAAGATAAAGCATTGCTCTGGTTTCATTATTTTTTTCTTTCTCAGTTGTAAGTGATTGATTATAGAAGAGTGAGAACAAAATAAAATGACCTGGAGTAAAGCCTATGTTATGGTCCTCCAGAAACCTCTTCCATATTTTCTCAGCAGCCCGCTGAGGAAAAAGATAAAGCATTGCTCTGGTTTCATTATTTTAGTCCCCATTGCCCTTTGGGGATTTTGAACTTTAGTGCCATGTAACCAAAATCCCATTGAATTTGTTTATAATTTTGGCTGGAAATATATTTATGTTTATCCTAGCACAGTTACTAGATTAGCATATAACAAAAAGAAATGCAATATTTATGTTTATCCTAGCACAGTTACTAGATAAGCATATAACAAAAAGAAATGCAAAAGTAGATTCTACTTTAGTATCATTGGGCATATATGCCCCTATGAGCTTTGAAGCTTCAGAGCAAGTCCTTGATTCCCAGAAGAAATGCCTTCTACAATTGTAATTTATTGTTTGTAACCAGTGCTATGCATTCATATGTTTATTGTTACGACATGATTAGTTGTTTGTTCTTCTAGATTGTTAAATTTGGACAACTAGGTCCAAACTCCATGTTATGATGCTCAGATTAAGAGGCTAATATTTTTGTTGGATTCCTCTTTCTGAGAGGTGTAAAATCCATATAAAATATGTCTTAATCCGATGAGCAGAACTTATATTTTGAATTTATTATTCTTAATAAATTATATGTGCAGGTCGGCCTTAAGGTTGCACGCCCCCAGCGGATGTGTCACACACCCCAATGATGGATATAAATACAGGAAAAGTTGAAGAGCATTTCATCATCATCACAACTCACATCTTCCTCTCTCATCAAATAGTACGAGCTACCTAAAGGACGAGTTTCAGCCACACGTGTGAAGGAGAGAGAGGACAGACCGTACGGCTGAGCTGAAGTACGATTTTCTGCTGCTAGGGTTTCGCAGAAAGTTTGACCAGCGTTGACTTTGGTCAATGCATGGTCCAAACAAGCTGAAAACTTGTGGAAGGTTCGATTTTTGAAGGCCGTACTACCTGGCACAAAAATCGAGGTCAAAGGGTTGACCGTTTTGCTGCTGCGTTGACTTTTAGCTTGCTGCCCTGCGTTGACTTTTTCGGGACAGCGTTGACTTTTGCAGAGTTGACTTGGGTTGACTCATTTGCTGATTGGAGGACTGTTGTGACACATGCTGGGCTGGCTGACCAAAGGAGACTTTGCTGGTTGAAGCATCCTGTTGACCGCCGAAACGAACACACACATTTTCCCTGTTTCTGATTTGTCTTCTGTAAGATCTACTTATATGTTCTATCTGCATTTTGCTTAACTACTTGTATGATTGCTGTGAGAAAAGTGAAATTGCTCCTAGCATAGAACATCTACAAAACTTTACATGGTATCAGAGGTGAGGTGAAGACAAACTCTATCTATTGCAATCATCACCGGAAGAAATGGGTTCCACTAGTCTTGAATTCAAGGAGAATGACAAGCTGACTGGAAGTGATGACTTCCATGCCTGGAAGATGATATTAGATCTCAAATTGGAAGATCATGATCTCTTGGATCATGTGACGGGGAAGATTCAAGAACCTCCATCCAATGCCTCTGCAGCTGTTAGAAACAAGTATAAGAAGGGAGAAATCAAAGCAAAGCTGCTGATCAGGGAATCCATAAATAAGAGTCTGGTTGCCTACATATCTGAACTAGGCACATCCAAGGAGATGTATGACAAATTGATACTTATGTTCCAAGTAAACAATGTGAACCAAGTGCTATTCCTCAAGAACAAGTTGAAGAATATGAAGAAGGGCCGAGATGAGTCTATTCAAACTTTCTTTCTGAAGTTGACCGAAACCAGGAACAATCTGCTAGCTATTGGGAGACAATAGCTGATCGTGAGATGGTTCTCACCGCACTTGGAGGACTTCCATATGAATGGAAAGTATTCACAACTACCATTCTCAACAATAATACCATTCCTAACTTTGATGAGCTTCTGTCAAGATGTATGCAAGAAGAAACAAGGATGAAGGAATTTGATAATGAAAGAAATGCTGCCTATGGTGCTCATTCCCGAAAGAAGAACTCTGGTGGTTCTAAGGACAAAGGAAGGACTAAGACTCAAGAGAAGAAGGGTAAATGTTTCACCTGCCATAGGACTGGACACTATGCTAGAGAATGCCCCTTCAAGAAGGATTCTCCCGATAGTGACGATAACAACAACAACCGAAGGAATGGGAATCGAAGAAATGACAAATCCAAAAGAAAGAGGAAGGCTCACTTTGGAGAAAACAATCAACCTTCTAAAAGGACCAGAAATACCAGGTATGAGGAGTCTAATGTTGTTGATAAAAGAAATGAGTATATTCTAGTATCTGCTCTCTCAGCTGCATCTCCGCCCGACACTAGGGATGTCTGGCTAATCGATAGTGGTGCCTCAAGACACATCACCGGATTCAAGGAAGCACTTTCTGACATGGTTGAAAGGGATACTAATCTAGAAATTGTCCTTGGGGATAATGCCACTTATCCTGTGAAAGGGACCGGGACTGTGACCCCCCACTTGTCTCAAGGACAAGTCCTCTGTCTGCAAGATGTACTCTATGTACCTAAATTGAAGAAGAACCTTGTGTCTGTATCTGCCATGGAAGACAAAGGATTCAATGTAACTTTCTCTGATGGAAAGGTACTCATGTGGAAGAAGAGCTTCAAGGAAGCTATCTCAATTGGTTTTAGAATTGGTACACTCTATCAGGTTGGAGGGAGTCCGTTGGGAGCTATGACTTGTGATACTATCCGTCAAACCGAACTATGGCACCGAAGATTTGGACACCTTCATTACAAGGCTCTTCCCGAAGCAAGGAAGGTGGTGACAGGGATGCCTGATTTTGGAAATAATCATGAAGGTGTATGTAAGGGCTGTGCTGAAGGGAAACATACAAGGGGACCTTTTCCCCTCAAGTGTCACAAAGACATCTGATATATTGCAACTGGTCCATTCTGATCTTTCTGGTATGTTACCCGTAACATCCCTTGGGGGATGTTCTTACTATATGACATTTACTGATGACTTCTCTCGCAAAACCTGGATATACTTCTTGAAGAAGAAGGATGAGGCTTTCATGTGGTTCCGTACCTTCAAAGCCTTGGTGGAAAATATGACAGGAAAGAAGATCAAGATTTTGAGGACCGACAATGGCATTGAATATGAGTCAAATGAGTTCAAAGACTTTTGCAGAGAAGCTGGCATTAAGAGGGAGACTACTACTGCATATACTCCTGAGCAGAATGGTGTTGCTGAACGCAAGAATAGGACTATTATGGAAGCTGCCCGTGCCATGCTATGTGACCAGGGTCTACCAAAGTTTCTGTGGGGAGAAGCTGCAAATACTGCTGTGTACATTCAAAACCGATGCCCTCATTCCGCTTTGGACTCGAAAACTCCCGAAGAGGTTTTCTCTGGTAAGAAACCTGATGTCTCACATTTTAGAATTTTTGGATGTCCTGTCTATTTTCATGTGCCGAAAGAAAAGAGAAGTAAGCTGGATGCTACTGGGAAGAAAAGAATGTTTGTGGGCTACAGTGAGACTTCTAAGGCATATAGAGTCTATGTACCTGGTCAAAGGGAAGTAGAGATAAGCCATGATGTCACTTTTGACGAAGATGCTTCCCTGAAGAAAGTTGTAGATCTTCCTAGATCTGAAGAAATTCATGAAGAAAGGCCTGGAAATCTGGAAGAACCCCAGGATGAGACTATGCCTGATATTGAAGGGCCAATGGACCCTATTGATCCACCCCCTTCACTAGGAAAGAGACCATCATGGCTCAAGGACACCCTCGAAGATGCTGAGGGTCATGCTGCCCCAAGGGGGACATTCCGAGAAAGCAAGAAGCCGTGTAGATACCAAGGGTATCTAGCTGCCATGAGTACTATTGTACAATCTGAACCTGGATCTTTTGAGGAAGCCATCAAGAATCAAGTCTGGAAGGATGCTATGCATGAAGAATATGAGTCTATTATGAAGAATGATGTCTGGGATGTGGTCCCGAGACCGAAGGACAAATCTGTTGTCACCGCTAAATGGCTCTACAAAATTAAACATGGATCTGATGGGAGTGCTGAAAAGTTTAAGGCAAGGTTTGTTGCCCGTGGCTTCTCTCAAAAGGAAGGAATTGACTATGACGATATATTTGCACCTGTGGCACGATATACCACCATCCGATCAATCATAGCCCTCGCTGCTACGCAAGGATGGAGTCTTCATCAGATGGATGTCAAGACCGCTTTTCTGCATGGTGCAATAAAGGAAGAGGTGTATGTAGAACAACCTCTGGGATTTGAAGTTCAAGATCGAGACACTTATGTCTGCGGGTTGAAGAAAGCCCTCTATGGGTTAAAGCAAGCACCCAGAGCTTGGTACGAGAGGATGGATAGTTACTTGATGAAGCTGGGCTTCACTCGAAGCAATGCTGATCCTAACCTTTACTTCAAGGTTGTGGAAGGGAAGCCTCTCATTCTAGTGCTGTATGTGGACGACCTCTTCCTGACAGGTGATGACCCTCTCATTCATCAATGTAAGAGGGAGCTTGCTGCTGAGTTCAAGATGAAAGACCTAGGACTGATGCACTATTTCCTAGGCCTGGAGGTCTAGCAGAGACCTGGAGAGATTTTCCTTTCTCAAGGAAAATATATTGTGAAGCTTCTGGAAAGATTTGGAATGGTGGACTGTAAGTCCGTGTCGACACCGATGGAACTCAACTTTAAAAATTTGAGTGGCAGCGCTGCTGGGCCTATCTTGGCCAATCCTACTGAGTATCGTCAACTCATAGGAGCTTTGATGTTCTTAGTGAACACCCGTCCGGACATATGTTTTGCAGTGAACACTTTGAGTCAACAGATGGTTGAGCCTCATCATTTTCACTGGGTTGGTGCCAAGAATCTTTTGAGATATCTTCGGGGCACGATAAACCATGGTCTGAGATACACTGCCGGGAGTGTGATACTCCGTGGATATACTGATGCCGATTGGGCTGGCAGTGTGGTGGATCGTAAGAGCACATCTGGATGCTGCTTCAATCTTGGTTCTGCTTCGATCTCATGGATGAGCAGGAAGCAGAAGTTGGTGGCTTTGAGCACCGCGGAGGCCGAATACATTGCTGCTAGTATGGCCTGTTGTGAAGCAGTTTGGTTGCGAAAGCTCTTTAGTGAGCTGTTTGGACATGTGCTAGATACCACTGTGATACTCTGTGATAACCAGAGTGGGATTCGTATGACTGAGAATCCTGTGTTCCACGGCCGATCCAAGCATATTGATATCAGGTACCACTTTATCCGGGATATGGTACAGCGAGGCGCCGTAAGGCTCAATCATATAGGAACTGATGAGCAGGTCGCGGATATTCTCACTAAGCCCCTGGGGAAGGTCAAGTTCCTAACCTTCCGTGAGAGTCTTGGTGTCGTGGAACGACCCTATGATGTGGGTCTTGTTGGACAATGAGCTCTGGGAGCTCTGGGGGGCTTTGGGGATAGCTTCTCGGAGCTATAAGCACTCATAATGCTTCTGCCCCACCCTTGTGATTATTGAGCTGGTTCGCCACTCATTTATCTGTGCCCCGTATGCATCCTACCCATTGAGTTCAGGGCTCATGGGAAGTACCTCTCATTTGGCCAGTGAGGTGTGGAAAAGCTAGAGACTATTAGCAAAGACTGATGGACGCATCAGAGATTGCCGTACTCTCTATCTAGGATGGCACGATCCAACCACTTGATCTGGGATCAAGATTTGTGAGGTCTGGGACCTCTGGACTGATTATGTCAGTCGGGGGATGATGTCTTTGTGACTGACCCATTTCTGTTTTGAAATAAAGAAGCCAGCAAAGCAAGTTACGGCGGGATGACGCACGATGTTTGATTGCACTGATGGATGGAGTTCTCCCTAGTTGGGAGGGAGTGTTAAATTTGGACAACTAGGTCCAAACTCCATGTTATGATGCTCAGATTAAGAGGCTAATATTTTTGTTGGATTCCTCTTTCTGAGAGGTGTAAAATCCATATAAAACATGTCTTAATCCGATGAGCAGAACTTATATTTTGAATTTATTATTCTTAATAAATTATATGTGCAGGTCGGCCTTAAGGTTGCACGCCCCCAGCAGATGTGTCACACGCCCCAATGATGGATATAAATATAGGAAAAGTTGAAGAGCATTTCATCATCATCACAACTCACATCTTCCTCTCTCATCAAATAGTACGAGCTACCTAAAGGATGAGTTTCAGCCACACGTGTGAAGGAGAGAGAGGACAGACCGTACGGCTGAGCTGAAGTACGATTTTCTGCTGCTAGGGTTTCGCAGAAAGTTTGACCAGCGTTGACTTTGGTCAACGCATGGTCCAAACAAGCTGAAAACTTGTGGAAGGTTCGATTTTTTGAAGGCCGTACTACCTGGCACAAAAATCGAGGTCAAAGGGTTGACCGTTTTGCTGATGCGTTGACTTTTAGCTTGCTGCCCTGCGTTGACTTTTTCAGGACAGCGTTGACTTTTGCAGAGTTGACTTGGGTTGACTCATTTGCTGATTGGAGAACTGTTGTGACACATGCTGGGCTGGCTGACCAAAGGAGACTTTGCTGGTTGAAGCATCCTGTTGACTGCCGAAACGAACACACACATTTTTCCTGTTTCTGATTTGTCTTCTGTAAGATCTACTTATATGTTCTATCTGCATTTTGCTTAACTACTTGTATGATTGCTGTGAAAAAAGTGAAATTGCTCCTAGCATAGAACATCTACAAAACTTTACATAGATGGATAACTACCGAAACTAGAAGCCCTATTTCTATAAAAAACTGAGCACAAATTATGAAAATACGATATGTCTTATTTGGATGTGATCTGCATTAGTTCACCTATCAGTGCCTGCCCTTACTCTCTCAACCTGGAGGATATCTCAGTAGTTTAGTAAAATATTATTAAGTGAAATGTATTAGGGCATGTTTTTTGCCTGACTAATTTTGTCTACTAAAATATTATTAAGTGAAATGTATTAGGGCATGTTTTTTGCCTTACTAATTTTGTAAAATGAAACAGGGCATATTTTCTCCCTTTGTAATTTGGTACAATGCTTCAGGGTAAATATGAGTACAAAATTTGTGGCAACACATGTCTGGCTATTTTTTCATCTCCATATCTATGTTCTTGCTTGCTGATTTAGGGCTATCCTGGCACTTTGGGGGCTTAATAAGCCATAGAAGCAGGCTATTTTTCATCTCCATAACTATGTTCTTGCTTGTTGATTTATGGCTATCATAACACCTTGGGTGCTTAATAAGTCATATAGTTGTGCTCGAACCCCGAATCTGCTAACTCAAAATAGAAAAAATGTCAGATTCATAGTTCTAGCTTTTTGCCAGCTACTTACTTTCTTTGTTGATGACTCCTTTGTAAGCCTTATAGATTAGTTTTTCGTTATTTCTCCTTATTGTTGGGCTGGCATCATGAACTTGTGCATCTGTTTTTTAAATTTAAATCAAGTGCATATTATACTGATAATGATCTTTACTCTTTTGTTGTGATCTAGATGCTGACCGTTTTACTGTTATTTGTGGCAGTGTTGGTGCAAATGGGACTCTATAAATGGTACTCTCCTTTCCAATGTGTCATTTTCTTTGAAGGAGACAAATGCCAGTTAAAGTAGCTCGGCATCCCACCTTCAGTCACAAATTCATCTAATTCTTTTTCTGGTTACCCTTTCCATCCTATTTTACAATTTGCTAATCTGCCAATTTTATAAGACAAAAGCACAATGTTATTGATTTATCTTTGAAACTAACAAAGGACACTTCTTTATTATTATTATTTAACAATGCAAGATGTAAATAAAGAAAATGAATACATCTTTGGAGAGAAATCAGCTGTCAGCTGTAATTTTGGGAAAGGGAAACCTGAAATTGCATTTAATTTAAAAAAAGAGTACACATTCATTGTTATAGGAAAAATCAAGTTATCATGGTTTACTAGATATTTTGTATATGTATTATAATGTAATTTTGGGGAAGGAAAGCTGAAAATGCATTTTTTTAAAAAGAGTGCACATTCATTGTTATAGGAAAAATCGAGTTATCATGGTTTACTCGATATTCTGTATATGTATTATAATATGTGTACAATTATCACTGTCATTGGTTGATTATAGGATTGGTGAAAATGATACTCTTATTTGTTAGTTGTATGCCATTTTCTGGCAGTAGGTGAGACTGGGCCTTGTTATAAAATTAACTTTAATATGTATATATTAGTGGAAATGTTATTCTTTTATTTGTTAGTGGTATACTATCTTTTATTTGTTAGTGGTATCCTATTTACTGATGACTGAGAACGGGATTTTTATAAACTCAACTTTCTCATATATATAAACTTTTACATATATAAAATGAACGTTTAAAAGAAATTTAAATTGTCCCTTTTGAGCAGTGTCACTCTCTCCTTTGAGGCCTCGACTTATGATGCAGCATGTTGAACATTGGGGAAATTTAAAATATTTTCAAGTTCACAAAAATTCAAAAACCGTTCACAGTTATGTTTATGTCGATGTTTGATTGATGTATTGCTATTTATTATGTTTTCCAAAAGTTTTTTTATTTATCAAATATTTTGAATATTTTATATCTTTGTGCATATATTTCATCTCTATAAATTTAATATTTTTAAAAAGCATATATATTTACGAGTCCATGTCATGTTTGAGGTTGTTTATATGTACTGTATCGGTCATGCATTCTCCTATGTCAAGTCGTTCAAGTTGACATGTTAAGCTGAGTTGGAACATTGATATTGTAGAGCTATTTTAGCTTATTGTAGAGTTATTTTAGCTTTTCACTTTAATTTAAATGAAAATATTAAAATCATTGAGAGAATGGGCGTGCTTCGACAGTTTCGGCCCAGCATTATTGGAAGAATTGGTAAGGCATAACAACAGTAGAAGAGGTCTCTGGGGAAATGCATCATTAATAAGCATCTCAGTGATGTGTCGTGCGTTCTCACGAATATCTTTTATGAACTGGAAGCCGAGATGATCGAGCTAATGAGATCAAGATTGGGAGTGCCATTTAGCAGCATAGGCCCTTGCATCCCCTCCACTTTTCTCGACGGCCGTAATCCCCAAGATGCGCGAATGGGCGCAGATCCGTGGAAGGCGACGGACAAGGTGCAGGAATGCCTGGACAGGAAGCCCCCTCGTCTGTCGTAGACATTTCCTTCGGCAGCGTCACAGTCATAAACCCGCAACAAATCCATGAATTGGCCTTGCGAATTCAGAGCAGCCAACAACATTTCTTGTTGGGTCATCCAACCTTCTCCCGGCCACGACGACATTGCGGAATTCTTTCCGGCAGGCTTCGTGGAGAAAACCGAAGGGCGTTTCCCAAAAAACCACAAATGGATTGCGGGAGGGGTTCATAGCTGTAAATGGTTTTTAAGTGAGGGGTGCCACAATTTGCCAAACGTTGCCACGTGGTTGTAGAGACGGGGTTGTGGACCCCTCCCTTCGTTAAAATTTAAATGGGCAAGGGGCCTCGCAATCCAATATGGACCTTCAATCTTTATAGCGCTCATCTTGACCATTCAAAAGTGCAAGAATTTTATAACTGTGCATTTTTTGTTAACGCCTGGATAGTGAAGGGCATTGTTTTTTTTTTCTAAATCTGACTAATTCTATTTATGTAAATATAATGATACAAAACTGCCTCAGCTCAGCTGTACTAGCCTGAGACTGGGCTTGAAAGCCAAACATAGTTCTGGATCGAAGCTGCCCATATAGGGAAACCAGCTCTATAGCGACATTCTCACCGCCCTTGTGCAGGGAAACCGGTGGAGTATTAGTGATTGTTATATCACAGTAGCAAAAAACTAGCACTGACATAGACAAAGACCAGAAAATTGTAATGTACTGTAAATAACCAACATTGCTAACAGGATAAACAAGTTGAAAGACCCTACTGTGTCCAGACATTGCAATTTAGATGGAGGTGGTAGGCGATGGTTGTTCCTCCACTATCGGGCAGCTGTAAGCAGCTCCAGGATCTTCTGCTTCGCTTTTCTTGTTGTGTTCATCCGCAACCTGTTCAGCTTCAGTGTTGACCTGCAGAGGAGAGGGACCAGAGTGAGGTTTGGCAAAGTCTGCCGGTTCGGGAAAGGCTTCACTATGAGAAGGAGCAGGGGAGGGGCGAAGCTCGCCAGGATGGGGGGCGAGAGGAGCCAGAGGAGCAACAGTCCAGGTGGGCGGGTTGAGGTTGGCGTCCTCGCGCAATGTGATAGTGATGTAAGCAGTGATAGAAGGCCTATTGAAGGCGCTATCAAACTTCAATTCTGCTCGTTGAGTGGTTTGCCGAATGAGGCGACTGCTGGCCGACTGAGGTGCAGGGGAGGTGGTGCGTTGAGGAGCAACAGGCGTATGAAAGGTAGGGGGAAGGCCATGATCACAGACAGGAGGAACTTCAGAAAAAAGCCTGCTGGAGGAGGGGCTATCGCCAGACGAACTACCTCTTGTGCTTCCACGCCTCGCGGTCATGCGTTGCCTGAGTCGAGGCATGGCTAATCCGCGAGGTATAGGCAGAGGGTCGAAAGGCTTCTGTCTCTGGAGAGTGTCAACAGCAGAGACAGAATCCGGACCAAGCTGCAGAGGAGCGCGGAAAGGTTGCTGTGGGGCACTGGAAACACCGGAACATAAATCGTTGTGGGAGAAATGAGCGTCCGAATCGAATTCTATGCAACTATAAAGCGAGCATCGCCTGCCCGTGATTGTGCGAGCGCTCGGCTCCGCGCAGTGGGTGGGGCATGCGCTGTTCAACGGCACCATACAAACTCTCAGAGCACAGAGCAGGGTCACCATGCATGCGCATCGAGAGACGGTGGTCTCGTCGAACCAGAGAAGGAGAAGCATAATGCTCGAGCCAGGCAGAACGATAGGAATGTAATGCCGGCGGTGGTGTGAGTTAATGCAACCTGCAGACATAGTTAATGCAGAGGTTATGGCGCCGTGGAGGCCCATGTGGCTACCACGCGCCGAGGGCTTTGGGAATTGGCCGGAGCCAATGATCTCCATTTCCCTAATGTTCATCCGCATCCGGAGTAGTGAAGGGCATTGTTAAAAGTCATTAAATAATATATAAAATCTAAATTTATATATTTATTTTATTTTTAATAATTACATGTTATGATAAGAAAATATTTCAAAACCAACAAAAATAAAGAGAGAGAAAATAATAATAATTATAAATAAATAGAAATAAAATAAAATAAAGATAAAATTAAAATTAAAAATAAAATAGATAAAAAAAAATTCTTAATTACAAAAATAAGAATAAAAATAGATAAATACATAAATAGACACAAAATAAAACAAAGATTAATAAATATATAAATAAAATGAAATAAAAATCAAATTACATAAATTACAACTTAATAATATTAAATTAAAAATTAATATTTTTATTAAAATAAATATAAATATTTAAAATTCAAATTAACTATTTGAAAAATATGTTTTGAGATATGGTCTGACGACTTGTACCGTTCTTGTTATGGTTTCAGCTCCTTCTTGCGCGCGTCAGCTCCTCCGCGTCCATGCTGCTGTCGTGTCGTCCCCAATCTATTTTCCACACTCAAGGAATTAACTCAAGAATTAACTCAAAATCTACATCTTTTGCCCCCCTTATATGATTGGGAGGTCTCCTTTCAACTCTAAGGTTTGGTCAATGCTTATTAAACTAAAGTCCATCGTGAGCCTTTCGAGAGGGCGTATACTTGTTATTGCTTGGGGTTATGGTCTAAGAAGTTCGAACATCAAAATATAATGAGAGGATATTGCCTTTTAATACAGTTTACAAGGGGAGGATTTCTATTAATATTCGAGCGCTTTATAAAAGAGGGAGATAGCCTCGGTGCATTATTCAAAGGATATTCATTTGTTTTTATTATTGTCGAATAAATTAAATATTAAAAGTAATTAAATAATATTTAAAGTTTCAATTTATATATTTATTTTATTTTTAATGATTACAAGCTATGATAAAAAAAATAAAAAAAAAATGAATAAATAAATAGAAATAAAATAAAATAAAGATAAAATTAAAATTAAAAATAAAATACATAAAAAAAAATTATTAATTACAAAAATAAGAATAAAATAAATAAATAAATTGAAATAAAATAAAATAAAGATTAATAAATAAATAAATAAACACGTGTCAACCTAATCTATTCTAATGTGATTTTCGCAAAGACATTTAGTACATTTGCTTCACTCTTTCTAAAATAAAATAAATTACTTTCTAATTGTTTGAGTCAAACTAGCCATTTCAATCTTACTCTCTCTACTATTTAGTATTTACTTAGTACTATTTACAACTTCAATCAATGTTTTTCTTTTTCTATACACGCTTACTTTTCAAATTGTGATGTGCATATATCATTTCAAATATGATTAACAATAATTTAAAAAAAAAAAAAAAAAAACGCTTCAAACTATCATGTGCATGTGTCATGTCAAACATGATTAGCAATGAGTTGAAAAAAAAACTTGGAATATTCAAGATATACAATTGCAAGTAGCATACTTCAAAAACTAATTTACAAATATGGTTATTTGACATTACTATTTCCTTTCATTTTATACCTACAAACCAACATCCTCTCCTAACCTATTTTGTGCCTATGCCTTCTTTACCAAGGAAATAATTCAACATGCCCTATTCCAAAATATATGTTCCATAGGGAAAGCCTTTAAACTACTCATTGTCAAGGACGTATTTGCAAAAATTGCATTTGTAAAATTAGTCAAGACTAATAAGATTCGTCTTAATATCTAAACTTCAAATCAAATTATTCAAGAAAGTCATTCTCAAGCAGTGTTTCTTAAACGCTCATTCACATAGCGCCTCCTTTCGGCGTTCCTTTGCACCACAGGTGCAATTGCTAGTATTATACATTTTAATATTAATCCTATTTAATCATAATAGCAATTAATATTATACATTTTAATATAGATCGTATTTAATCATAATAATAATAATATGGACAAAATTATAACATAAAAAATAAATAACATCATATTTTTAAAAATGGAAAGTAATGTAAACTCAACAAATAACTTATTATCAAAATATATTATCAAGTTAGTTGTCATGATTTGCATCCGTACAAGTGGGTCACGTTTTCATGAAAAATTAGAGATGTCGTAAGCCATATAAAGAGATATTCCCAAGCTAGTTGCCATGATTCCCATGCAATAAAGAGATATTTCTGACTTAGTTGTCATGATTCCCATCCAATCCTACCTTGAAAAAGGACAAAATCCTCAGTTAGTCGGCATGATTATCATCTCTTGGAAGAATATTTTAATATTTTATTTGTAGGTGTGGGGTAATATTTGTTTTACATTTTTTTTAAATGAAAAATTTTAATGGACTAGCAACCTCCCTCCTTCTTATATGTAATAATTGGTAAGCCACATATATTATAAACTTATAATTTTCATTAAATAATTTTCAAAGATAATATTTGTATTATTTTGTTAATAAAAATATATATAAAGTTGGTTGTGTCTATTAGTTTTTAATTTGGGAAATTAAGTCAATAATATCGCTAATAAAGTTTTTATCTAAATAAACAATTAAGTTTGATAACAAAATTTGAAAGATAATTTTGTTTTTGTTTACATAGCATTTTACTATCACACATATATTAATTCTCTCTACAGATTTAACCTTTACTATACATAACAAAAATGAACCAAAAAAACATTTACTTAGATGGAAAGATGACCTGAATGGTATTGGGGAATACATCCTCCTCTTTAAAGGTTGAAAAATCTAGATCTCCAAGTTTCTTAGCAAATATGGAGGCCCTGTGAGGGAATTTCCATGTCTGCTTTTGCATCTCATCAATACAAACTAGGATCTCCTATTGGGTTTTAGAGCACTCCATTAAAAGTTTACCCATGATAGTTTTTAATTACCAACATATATCAATGGTCTACATATATCTAGTTTGTTGTATCCTATTATTTCTAGTGTGAGGGACACAGCCACCAACCTCCTCCTCCACTTCAACATTTGTAATAAATATTCTTTCTATCATAACCTCACTTTTGTCCTCTTATATCTCTTTCCTAATTTCAGGAGGGGTGGAGTGCACATAGACCACAACTAAGAATTTTGCAAAAAAGATGAGCCCAAGAGCTTTGGGGGAGGGTGGGGGAGGGGCAAGGGTGACCTCTTATCCCCCTACAACACCTAGGCTAGGTTGAATAGACCATGGTAATAGAGTTGAAGCCAACAAGTTTTAAACTTAAACCCTAATATGAATTTGGAGTTGAAGAGTGAACCAAGTGATTAAACAAGAGATAGGGAAGAGTTTGGCGAGCTAGGAAAGCAAAGAGGTGATAGGAATGGTGAGGAAACATGAAGCTAGTTAAAGGGGAGCGTATATTCTCTTAAGGATACAACATTGGCTATAATAGAAACCATTATAAAACAAAGCTTAGACAACACCTATGAAAACAAATAGTTTCAACAGGTAAATGCACATGTTTTATGGAATTAAAGAAAAAATCGACATGAAACTCGGAACTTACTCGAGAGTTCTCAATTACTATAAAACATGAAGCTAGACCAATGCCACAGAGAACCATACTTGAATTATCCACCAACCTCTCACAACAAGAAACTGCATCAATCCTACCTCTTAATAAATCACTAGCTACGAAGAGTAACTATATAGAGAGAGTGAAAAAAAAATTGAGAACTAGAAGAATTTCTTATTCCCACGGGCCTCCTAAAATGGATACACTACAAACCAGTCAACACGAACATGTGAGGTCTCCTAACTGTGATTTTCCAAACAATTTTGTGTCCTTTTGTATGCATCCCTCCTACAATGAGAACACTCTAGACATACATTTCAATTTTCAACCTTGCAATAATGGCATGTTGATAGAGAGGTCACTAACATAACCCACCACATTGTGTTTTCAATCTCCCTTCGCCTTTCTCTGCATGCATGGACATAATTTACCCATTGTCCTCAGTTGCGAGGTGGCAACATATTGTTCATTTTCTAGTTATATTTTTTGGACAATTTTGTCTAAATTTTGGCAGAGATTTATTGGAATAGCTATTTTGACCTATGTAATGTGCACAATCCTAATACCCTAGGGATTTATAAGGCACGTTCAAAAATGTATTTTAAACAATAAAAAATACAATGTCACCAAAATTTGTACCACTAAATTCCGACTAAAAATATCAAAATATAGAGCAATTTAAATACACCATTATAATATGAAAACAAATTATATCACAACAATTTTAAATATTAGTATATAAAATTACTAAAAATTATATATATATATATATATATATAATTCAATTTATAACTTTTTTTGTGTAAATCAGCAGTTTATATTATAGAGCAACTAGAGTACATTTTGATACAAAAGGGGCATGCTGGTAGAGTGTCACAAGGAGAACCATCTCAACCAAACAAACCAACAAGTAGAACACTACACGTTCAAAACGCTCTCGGGACCTACAAACTTCCCACTTAGCAGAATAATCCTGATACATTCTCTTATAACTGTGCCTAACAGTATTCATCCTATAGGGGAAGAGACCGTGAACGATCCTCCAAATTGAAGCCCAGAGCCAAAAAACATTACAAAAATCAAGAGGAACACAATAAAACATGCCTCACCCGAGAGGTTAACCATGATCTTCACTACTTCTTTTGTCCTTACAGGTTGCACCAATTTCTTCGTCATCTTGGATGTTAGCCTCTCCACCTAGTCGACCTCTTAGAAGCTGGCCTCTGCATTTTCCCTCTCACTCATATCCATGCTATAAATCTGCCTACTTGCATTTATGAGGCTTTCGCAATTAACGTCCTAACAGTTGCCATCTATTTCCACCTCTAGATGATCCACAACATGGTTGGCCACAACATCCACTAGGGAATTAGCCGAATGCCTAATTGCCTAAAATTCAATACACTTCAAATGAGCCAGATGGCTTTGGATGCAGAACGTGGCTTGGTAAAGCCTCCAGTGCTTAGTCACCTTACTAGGCTTGGCCCCATTCTGCAAGTGTTTAGCTGCATTGATCGTCAGCATTCAATCTCCTTCGACAATGGCGTTACCACAGTCAAGGCGGACCAAAAATTTTAGGCCTTGCTCCAACACAGCGAATTCAACTTCATTATTCGTTTCTTCCCCAAGCGAATTTCCATATAAGTGCAGGATTCGACCTTTATCATTTCTGATGACCCCACAATAGCCCGCCAAGCCTGGATTGTTGAGATTCAACAAAATGATGAGCTTAGTGAAAATTAAGCACCTTCACTAAGTAGGGCCCGCAGGCTATTTTAAGGTGTATGTCTATTTTTAGACATGGTGAGCATATTATATAAGTTGCAGGATGCTATTTGTAGATGGTTGATCAAGTTGGAAAAATAGATGAAATTCTATTTTTAGAAGATTGGGCGAATTCTATTTATAGATCGTTAATCTAAAAATAGATGTATGTCTATTATTAGCCCTTAATAATAATCCGACATTAAATATCAACTTATTCTCTTGGAGCACTTTATTTCAATGAACAGATTTGGAAAATCAATGGGCTGAAGGAATTACACAATTCCTAGGGTGGTTGGTGACTCATTCATGGAGGACTCAGTTAGAACTGAAGTGGTAGAGTTGTGACAGAGTTGGAAGAGTAGTTATGGGAGTTGTTATTTAGTTTAACTTGAGTTAAACTCAGTTGTGTTAGTTGTATCTAGTTCTAACTTAAGTTACACTAGTGAGATTTTAGTGAATTAATTCACAACTAGAAACTCACTTGCATCTGAACAAATACATCATTTAACTACTTGCATGTCAGTTCCAGTGGAGACTCAGTGGAGAGATAGGTGAAAGGGTGAAATGGACTATCTGTTGTGACTATAGTGATGCATTCAATGCATCTAAAACACATTGGAGATGCCAATGAGGATTTCACAGTCAAGGCAAGGCCAATTTGAATTCATTCAGGGGACTTCTTCAACAGGGATTGCGCAGTGGAGGCAAGCTGTCAGGAGGCAAGAAATTGGTGCATAGATATGCAAATTTCTACATGACAGTGTGTAATGATTTTTGATTGTACTGAGAGATTGATGTACTAATATTTGTATGAGATTGTTACATGATCCATTGATATACATAATATATGATAGTTGGGGGCTTTAAGCTTTCTCATTAAACAATTGTGTTTATGTGTGATTGATTTTACTTCATATGTGTTTGCAATTGAAGATTTAATTTCCGCAAAGAATTAAGTGGAAGGATTATGTATTTAACATAAGATAATTTGTTATATCAGGGGATTCCGGTAATAAACATGCATCTTGTATAACTTCTACATGGTATCGAAATAGTGTTAATCATTGGAGATTGCAATCTTGAAGCGGTGCTGAGTTTTGTGCTGGTGGACAATTCGAATTTGCTGCAGAAATTTCTTGGTGCGACAGCTGAGTATTCATTGAAATGGCTTTCAATGGGTTGCGGTTGGAGTAAACCCTTGAGGGTAGCTCAAACTACATAGCCTGGAAGGATAGGATGGAGGCAATGCTTGAAGATAATGATCTAAAGGATTTCATCGATACCGATGTTCCTAAGCCTACTTCTAGCGATGATGCATTACTTGATGCATGGAAAAAGACGGTAGCGAAGACAAGAAGAATTATGTTGGAAGGTGTGAAGGACCATATTGTGTCAAGCCTTCACAAGAAATCCACTCCATTTACAATGTGGAAGGCTTTGACAGATCTTTTCCAAAGCGGCAGCGACCATAGGAAGTTGGCGCTGAAATAAAAGCTCAGAAAAATCAAAATGGATAAGGGTGAAAGTATTCCAAAATATCTCACGAATTTTTTCCAATGTAGGGATGAGCTGGGGAGTGTGGGAATCACAGTTTCGGATGATGACTTGCTGAGCTTGAAACTCCTTGGGTTACCGAAGAGTTGGCACAGTTATCAGGACTATGTCAATGGACGGGAGAAACTGTCGAATTGGGAGCAACTTTGGTCAGGTTTAGTGCAGGAGGAGATAAGGAGAAGTACCAGGGATGGCTCTTCATCGAAGAATGATGATGAAGAGAATTGCAATTTGGCTGCCAAAGAAAGGAAAGGGAAGGGGAATAAATACCATCAAAAATCCGAGGCTAAAGGCAAGAAGCTGGATTTGTCCAAGGTGAAGTGTTTTCACTGTCACGAACATGGGCATCTCGCCACTAATTGCCCACAGAAAAAGAAGAACAAGAAGATTGTTGGAGCTGCAGCGGGTGAGGCCATAGCCTCACAATTTCAAATTTATTTCTCTTTGATCGCATGCTTGGTTTCAAGCGCAATGGGATCGGTGTGGTATCTTGATTGTGGTGCTTCCCTCCACATGATGAGAGACAAGGAGTTGTTTAGTGACTTGGAGGAGAAAGATCTCCAAATGCATATAGATATGGGCGAAAATGGTAGATACAGTGCGACTGGAATTGGAACCATTACCTTTGAGAGGGATTTAAGTAAACCATTTCTGTTGAAAGATGTTGTGCATGTTCCAGGTCTGAAGAAGAACTTGGTCTCGGTCGCGATGTTGGAGGACAGAGGTTATGACATTGTTTTTAGCAAGGGAAAAGCTTTCCTATGACATAAAACAATGGGTCAAACTAAGAGGATAGGGATTTGAGTTAAGAATATCTACAAGCTAGAGGTATATGGCTGCGCTGCAATGATGGGAAAAGTATAATAAGTGGTGAGCCGGGATGAGGGTGAATTATGGCACAGAAAATTGGGCCATCTTCGCCATGGCGTCTTGAAGATTTTACAGCGGATTTCTACTGGACTTCCCAAGGGTAATCTTGCGCAGTTAGATCAGTGCAAGGGATGTACTATGGGTAAGTTTGTGAAGACCACCTTCCATGAGAAGGAGAACCGTGCTTCGGTGATCCTGGAGAGAATTCACACAGACGTGTGTGGACCTTTCTTGGTTGCTTCAACAGCAAAACACAGGTATTATGTTATATTTGTTGATGACTATTCTCATAAATATTGGATCTTCTTCATGTAGAATAAGAGTGAAACATTCTCAAAGTTTTGTGAGTTTAAAGCATTGGTGGAGAAGGAGTCGGGGAAGAAAGTGAAGGCTCTGCAGAGCGATAATGGTGGTGAATATATATCTAAATAATTCAAAGACTTTTGTAGCAAAGAAGGAATTCAAAGAGAACTCATAGTGCCTCATAAACCACAGCAGAATGGGGTCGTAGAGAGGAATAAAAAACAATCATGGGTGTTGCATAACGAGGGCCTACCAATGCACTTGTAGGTGGAAGCATGTAACACTACGGTTTATGTGCAAAACCATTGTCCTCATAAATTACTTGGCATGGGTACACTTGAAGAAGCTTTCACTGGTAAGAAGCCTGATATTTCTCATTTGAAGATTTTTGGCTCATCTGTTTACATTCATGTGACAAAGGACACCAGGAAGAAGCTGGAGTCGACTGCAGAAGTTGGGATATTTGTGGGGTACACAGAAAAACCCCATAATTATCATGTGTATTTTCCAAACAGTCGAATGATTGTGGTGCGATGAGATATAAAATTCAATGAGGAGAAATCCATGAAGTTGTCGCTTGAGAGGGAGCTACACTTGCAAGCAAAGGAGGAACTTCTTATTCCCAAAGATGAGCCTCAAGATGTGGATCAGCCACAGGAGGAGGATCATGGAGTGGAGGATTCCACTCACGCAGAGCCAAACATCAGAACGGGCAGAAGGCGTACCACAGAAGATCAGAGACTGAAGCTTGATGCAGCACAGAATGTAGGAGTCCCTACATCATAGTGCAGACAGAGACAGTCACCTGACTGATTCATTGGATACATGGCTCTCATGAGCAAGTGTATCATGACAGAGCCATCTTCCTTTGAGGAAGCAATGCATGAACCCACATGGGTAGATGCCATGGTGGAGAAGTATGACTCCATTTTCAGAAACAATTCTTGGGAGATTGTTCCAAGGCTGGTTGGTAAATCAGTGGTAGGTTCAAGATGGATCTACAAGGTAAAGCAAGCTGCTGATGGGAGCGTCGAGAAGTATAAGGCAAGAGTTGTTGCTCGGGGCTTCTCACGGATCGAGGGGATTTATTATGAAGAAACCTTTGCAACTATCGCATGGTATTCTTCCATAAGGACCATCCTTGCTCTCTCATTGTAGATGGGTTGACACATTCATCAGATGGATGTGAATACTGTGTTCCTTAATGGGATCATTGAGGAAGAAGTGTAAATTGAGCAGCCTGAATGATTTTAGATCTTCAGTAGCGACTCGCATGTGTGCAGACTCAAAAGAGCGTTGTATGGGCTGAATTAAGCACCCCGTGCTTGGTACACACGGATCGACAGCTATTTCACTGGACTTGGCTTCACCAAGAGTGAGGCAGATGCAAACCTATACCAAATTGTGGTGGAGGGTAAGCTTTTAATCATTGTTCTTTATGTTGATGATTTAATACTACTGTGTGATGAGTAAATGATACACTCATGCAAGGAAGATCTTGCAAAGGAGTTTGAGATGAAGGATTTGGGCCTCCTTCATTATTTCCTTGGATTGGAAATATGGCAGCGAGAAGGTGAACTGTTTGTGTCTCAAGGCAAGTATTCTTGGGAGATACTTGGTAAGTTTCACATGCAGGACTACAAGCCCATGGATACTCCTCTTCCAGGAAATTGGAGGAAAGAGGATGCTATATCGTTAGAGGTAGTGGATGTTATTGTCTATAGACAATTGGTGGGTTCGCTCATGTATTTATTTAATACAACACCAGACATATGCTATGCGGTGAACCAGCTTAGTCAAGCAATGGTTAAGCCTACCAAGCTCTTTTGGAAGGCATGCAAGCATGTCCTGAGATATATCAGGGGCACATATGAGTATGGCTTATGGTACACACAAACGGATGAGGTGAAGTTGCATGGCTTCACGGATGCATATTGGGCAGGTGCCTAACGAACAGAAAGAGCACATCAAGAGGGGTTTTTAGTATCGGATCTACAGCATTTTCTTGGTATAGCAGGAAACAAATATCTGTGGCACTCAGTTGAACGGAAGTTAAATACATGGCAGCAAGTCAAGCTGCATGTGAGGCTATCTGGATGAGGAAGATCCTAGTCGATTTGTTCGGTTCTCATTTAGATCCTATAGTGATACATTGTGATAATTAGAGTTGCATTAAACTCTTGATTAATCATGTGTTTCATGATAGATCTAAGCATATATATATCTGGTATCATCATATCAGAGATTGTGTGCAGTAGAAGATCACATTGCTTCAATACATTCCTACAAAAATCAGGATGCAGATACTCTGACGAAGGCGCTCAGCAGGAGAAAATTCGAATACCATATATGCAGGATCGGAGTGAAGGGTAATCCCTATCTTTTTGAAAGGGAGTGTTGAGATTCAACAAGATGATGAGCTTAGTGAAAATTAAGCACCTTCACTAAGTGGAGCCCGCAGGCTATTTTTAGGTGTATGTCTATTTTTAGACATGGTGAGCATATTCTATAAGTAGCAGGATGTTATTTGTAGATGGTTGATCAAGTTGGAAAAATAGATGAAATTATATTTTTAGAAGATTGGGCGAAGTCTATTCATAGATCGCTAATATAAAAATAGACGCATGTTGATTATTATTAACCCTTAATAATAATCTGAAAATAAATATCAACTTATTCTCTTGGAGCACTTTATTTCAGTGAAAAGATTTGCAAAATAAATGGGCTGAAGGAATTACGCAATTCCTAGGGTGGTTGGTGAGTCATGCATGGAGGACTCAGTTAGAACTAAAGTGGCAGAGTTGTGACAGAGTTGGAAGAGTAGTTATGGGAGTTGTTATTTAGTTTAACTCAGTTAAGTGAGTTAAACTCAGTTGTGCTAGTTGTATCTAGTTCTAACTGAAGATACACTAGTGAGAGTTTAGTGAATTAATTATTTAATTAATTCAAAACTAGAGACTCACTTGCAACTGAACAAATACAACAATTAACTACTTGCATGTCAGTTCCAGTGGAGACCCGGTGGAGAGATAGGTGAAAGGGTGAGATGGACTATCTATTGTGTCTATAGTGATGCTTTCAATGCATCTGACACACATTGGAGATGCCAATGAGGATTGTGCAGTCAAGGCAAGGCCAATTCGAATTCATTGAGGGGTCTTCTTCAGCAGGGATTGCGCAATGGAGGCAGGCTATCAAAAGGCAAGAAATTGGTGCATAGATATGCAAATTTTTGCATGAAAATGTGTAATGATTGTTGATTGTACTGAGAGCTTGTTGTACTAATATTTGTATGAGGTTGTTACATGATCCATTGATATACATAATATATGATAGTTGGGGTTTTTAGCTTTAATATTTCCCGTTAAACAACTGTGTTTATGTGCGATTGATTTTGCTTCATATGTGTTTTGCAATTGGCGATTTAATTTCCGCAAAGAATTAAGTGGAAGGATTATGTATTTAACATAAGATAATTTTTTAGATCAGGGGAGTCCGGTAATATACATGCATCTTATATAATTTCTACATGGATTGCCCCGTGAAGCGCCATCAAAGTTCAACTTCAGAAAAGCAGGGTTGGGAACCTGCCACCGTTGAAGGACCGAGGGGGAACCGAGGTGCACATCGCACAGCCACTGGAGAGCCTCCGTTTTGAGGCCAAAAACCTCAAGAATACGCTACTCCGCAACCGAAGGATTCTCGGTCTGGTTACACTTAACTCTGGAGAGCACTGTTTCTCTCATATTTTTCAAAATTTCAGTTTTAAGCTTGTCAATGTGATGATCCTCATCTTGGAAAATTCTCCGGTTTCTTTCCTTCCACACAGTCCAAACAATAAACCCAAGGCAAAGTCTCCAAAGAAAGTTGAATATTTCATGCTTCGCCATCTCATTCCTCTAGGAAGACACAGTGTCTTGAATGGACTCTTTTTGGCAGTCTGTTTGGCGGAAAATCTCTGCCTTCCAATCCCAGAGATTGGCCGCGACGTTACAGGAGTTTGAGAGATGGTTCATGGTCTCCTCCTCTATGCCACAGAGGTAGCAGTGCGATGGGCCAATGAACCCTTTCTTTAACATGTTTTCCCAAGTGAGGATTTTTCTATGAATCAAAAGCCAAAGGAAGTTCTAGATTTTCGGCCAGAGGTTAGGATCCCAAACATTATCATGCCATTGGACCTTGTCTTCGATATCTTTGTTTTCCATATAATGTCTAGCTTCCTTAAGGCTGAAAGCCCCTCCTTCCATTCGACCCCAACGAAGTTGATCTTCCTCCAGGGAGACTCTTAGCTTTATTTTAACAAGCAGGGATCAAAGAGCAATCATTTGGTGGAGGATATGAGCTTCCCCCTAGGGCGGGTCATCAATCAAGTGGTGGCATTGAGTGTCAGGGTGATCAGTGATCCAATACTGATTGACATTCAATCTACCCACTCTTTTAAAACTCTGTTGCAAACATAGATGCTCAGGGATCCCTAGCAAGGGAATTTGCTGCCAAGCATCCTCCCAGAAGGGTGCAGTTTGGTCATTCCTTATTTCCCAGAAGCAATGCTTCTGGATTACATCTTTTTTCTCCCAGGATAAGGTCCAAATAGGGGAGCCTAATATGTTCCTCGTCATCTTGATGAGCTCTGGGGTTCTCCAATCTTCGGCATATTTAGCCTTCCAAAATATTTCCCAAGGGTTTGTGCTTTCCTTGAGCCATCTCCACCAAAGCTTGGCCCCACAGGATTTTTTCACTGTCTCAGGGTCCTGAAGGCCGAGGCCACCTAGGAATTTTGGCTTGCAAACCTTGTCCCAAGCAACAAGGGTCCATTTTCTCTTATTAGCCCTGCCATCCAATAGAAACTTACACTAGGTGTCTCTAATTTGTTGCAGGATTCCTTTCAGTGCAGGCAAGATGGAGACCATGAATTGAGGGATGGCTTGGAGAACTGCTTTGGTCATCACAAGGCACCCTGCAAAGTTAAGAGTTCTATAAGTCCAATGGTTACCTCTATCTTCCAGAGAGGATAGAATTTTTTCCCAGTGAGTCTTCTGCCAGGGCTTATCCATAAGGGGAACACCCAGGTACTTAGAAGGGAGGCTTCTCCTTTGGAAACCTAGAATGTTGGTCAGGTTCCTCTGAATGGAAATGTGAGTGTTAAAGAAAAATATCATTGATTTATCATAATTAAAATCCATACCTGAGGCCAGACCAAAGAGATCCAGAATAGCTTTGAAACCTCTAGCTTTCTTGACCGTAGGGATCCCATGAAGCATGGTTTCATCCACGAACTACTGGTTGGCAGTAGCCAGGATAACAAGATGAGTCCAAAGACCTTGAATATCATTCCTAGACTTCGCTTCTTTAATTATTATATTTAGGCCTTCCATTAGGATGACAAAAAGGAAAGGAGATAATGGATCTCCTTGCCTAATACCCCTAGAGGGCATATAAGGGATAGAAGGCGCTCCATTAACCAGAATAGAGAAGCTAGGAGACTTAACCAAAGCCATTACCCATTTCATCCATCTTGGCCCAAAACCAAAAGCCCCCAGCACCGCCTCCATATACCTCCAGCTAACTTTTTCATAAGCTTTTGAAAGGTCTAACTCGATTATCATTCTCGCTTTCTTTTGGGACTACAAAGAATGAATCACCTCGTGGGCTAAGAGGATATTGTCAAGGATCTGACGACCTTCCACAAAGTATGATTGATTTTCTAAGATGATCAGAGGAAGGATGGTCTTGATTCGATTAGCCAAAACCTTTGAGATGATTTTATACAAGATATTGCAAAGGGCTATCGACCTGAATTTCGCTGAAGTGTAGGATTTTTCTTCCTTAGGAATCAGGGCTATGAATGTGGAATTCAAGGATTTGAGGATCGAGGAGCACTTACGAGAGTCTTCAACAACTTCCTAAACATCGTGTTGAAACGTTTCCCAGCAGGCTTTAAAGAAGTTGATGGCGAAACCATCCAGACCAGGGGATCCTAGATTTCTTCTTCCACTTCTCCTTTAGATATGGGGTGGTCTAGATTTCGGTTGTGCTCTTCCGTGAGGATTTTATGAATGTGAGAGACCACTTCCCAAATGGTCTCATCCCTATCGATAGTAGGCTCCTTTGTGATATTGGCAAAGTGATTAACCAGAAGATTGGTGATATCCCCATGAGACTCAAAGGAGGTACCCTGATCGTCCTTTAACCTGATAATCTTGTTAGTCCTCTGGTGGTCAATTGCTTATTTGTGGAAAAAGTTGGTGTTTTTTCCCCCTCCTTCAGCCATTGAACCCGAGACTTCTGTCTCCAAAGGATTTCCTCCTATTGACACCTATTATCCCATTTCTTCATAAGATCTTGTTCTTCGAGCTTGGTCTCCATAGTGATGCCTTCATTCATAAATTTCTTTTGTAAGGTTTCCATTTTTCCTTCTAGAGCTAATTTTTCTTTGAAAATATTTCCAAAGACCTCCTTATTCCAAGTCTTGATCTTAGATTTTATCTGTCACAGCCTTGCCTATGTTGGGTATGTGTTATATTCTTTCCACGACTAGTCACGCGTGGGGGGGTCACAGGGGGGCGATAGCCCCTCCTGTACGTTGCGCCAAGCACAGCAAGGGGGTCATGGGGGGGCGGCAGCCCCCCTATCGAGGTCAGGGGGAGTGCCCCAGGAAAAAAAAATTGGACCTTATTTTCCAATGGGCGGACCTGCCCATGGTTTTTTGCATGGGTTTGCACATGGTTTTGGGGCATGATGGTTTTCGGCCCCTGGTATTTTGTAGATCTGGTCAAGGGAACTATGGTTATGTTCTAATCCAGAGTTAATGGATTGGGGTTTATGTATGCTTTGGCATGTATATATATGTGTTGTAACACTAAAAGGAATATAATGAAAAATCAACTTGGTCATCCCGATTTGGGATCTAGGGGAAAATCTCTATGTATATCTGTTTTATGTTTTATGCTCTCGTTATTGTTTATTTTCTGTTTTTAAGATTCGTTTGTAGATAATTTCTATACAGGGTTAAAACCTACAGCCTAAAGGTGAAACATTTTGGTGCTTCTGATCACGATAGGTTCCTGCCACCACAAATTGATCATTGAATGGAAATCCAGGTGTTCTAACCAAAACCTTTCAAACCTGAAAGGGAAATTTTTGGGGTTACCTAAAATAGCAGCATCCAGGGTAATTGGCCAATGGTCTGAGCCACCACTTGGGAGAATGTTGAACTTGACATCAACTCCAGTCATGATAATGTCTTCAGAGATGAGGAAACGGTCCAAACGGGAAGCAATTTGCCTATCCCCTCCACGTTTATTATTCCAAGTATACACTCCATTATCCGGGTGGATGTCAATGAGATTAGCTTCATTGATGAAATTTATGAAAAGCCTCTGCATCTCGATTTAGTTTTCTCAACCCCTCTTTTTTCTCTTCTAAGGATACAATCATATTAAAATATCCTCCATACATCCCTCTAACATCAGGGTGCCTTGTTCGCATCTGGGAGAGGTCTTCTAGCATTCTTATTTTATCTTCCAATCTCCGGGGGCCATAAACATTGGTACAAAGGTAAGTGCCATGTTCACCAATAATTTTCATTTCTAATGCTACAAAGGATCCTTTTGCTTCTGCATTAACTAGTTGGAGTGTCTGTGGGTTCCATAAGGTAGCGAGCCTGCCTATATTGCCCATGCCTTCCAAATCTAAAAACTCCATTCTCCTACCAATATTCCTACAGATTTCTTTCATTTTTTGGTTAGTGCATTTCGTCTCTTGCACAAAGATATATGGATTTTCCGTCTTGAATTTATTTTTAAGAAGCCTTAGTTTTCTGAGGTTAGTCATCCCTCTAGTGTTCCAGGATAGGATCTTCATTAAAAACAGAAAAATTAAGATGAAGAAGTGAAGGCCTCTAGGGCTTTCATCTTACCAAAGTTCAGAAGTGCAGGGCCTCATTGTTCGATTTATGAGCCCTCTTATGCTTTGGTTTGGACTTTTGTTTACTCTAGTGTGAGCCTTGCACTTTAATGCATAGGTCTGTATTTTCCCTGTACCCTCTTTTCTAATCCTTGTCTACTACCACCTCTTATGTCAGGAATAATAAATTGATCCTATTTATTTTCTCTTCTGGAACATGCTCTACTCCAAGTTCCTTCCATTGCTCAACCATACTAATCAAATCCATGCCTTCCTTGTCTAGAATTTCTTTCAGTTCTAGGTCCTTGGTACCAGCTTCGCTCATTTCCATTTCTGCATCACCTTCCAGGTCAAAGCCGAGAGATTCAGCTGCTGAGGCTCCATCCATATGTTGCGTTTAGGAGCTTGGGATATCTTGGGCAATGCCATCCTTAGGTTGGACATGGTTCTCCTTTGGAGTTGACTCTGTTACATTTTTGTCATTCTCTTCTAGCACTATAAGTTTATTACCAGTTCCCTTCTTTGTTTGCACTAGTTTTTGTTCGTTCCATCTGTTTGCTAGATGTCGCATTGTGGGGTGGACAAAGCCTTATTTGTCTTCTGGTGATCCTCTTTACTTTGGTCTGGCTGCTTGTTAATAAGAAATTCCTGGAATAGATTCCCATGTTCATGACACTTACAGCATCTAAAGGGAATTTTTTCATAGTCTATAGCCTGAAAGAATTCTTCATCACGAAATTCTAGCCACAATCCCTCTGGCAGGGCTCCCGACACATCCATTTCAACACATATATTAGCGCAGTAGGTATATCTCTTTTTCAAAGTGACTTCGGAGGCCTTAATGAACTTTCCTAGCATGTTGCCAATATGTTCTAGCGCTGAAGTCCTCCAATAGTCGATGGGTAGCGAGAAAATACTGATCCAGATAGGGACATGGGTGAAAGTATCCTTTTTCTGGAGAAAAATTTGGTTTCCACGACCTCAAATACAGCCCTGTAGAGGCATAGAAGTATGGGCCGCCATAAAATATTCTATCCCTGTCTTCCAGGTTTGCAAAAACCATCGTGAAAAACCCTTTTGAGCCTAGGTGAAGTTGTACATCACCTCAGGGTTTCCATTGTTGCTTGATCCATAGATATAAGGCCTTCTCAGTTGGCCAAAATCCCATGAATTTTTAGATTAGAGCATACATGGTCATATGATAGCGATATACTTGCATCTTCGAATCATTTATTATAACTCTTTGTATTTCCGCTGTTTTTGGGTTGCAAGGTCCTTTTTCACTTGGCGTATGGCTTCTAGATCCAGATCCTAAAGGATCTGAGCCCTGCGTGGTTTGAGCCTGATGCTCTCCTATGGTTAGAGTCTCTGTAGACACCATAGGGATTCTCCCTCGGGACAAGGTCCTATATTTCCTTTGTTTTTCATTGACTTCAATCTAGTTACTGACCCTTGTCTTGGTGCCTCCTTGGAGGCTGCTTCTGCACTCTACGTCTGACCTGTAGCGTTCGATCCTGCTAGCTGCACGACTTCACCAAGACCCTTGCCTCTGTCCAAGACCATTTGTTTCAAGGAAGGAGCCCCACTGGCCCCCCCTCGCCTCATTTTACGGGCCAGCACTGACCTTCTGTTGATGAGCTTGACAAAATGAGCCCGATTCGCCTCCAGGGCTTGCTACCCACACAGTAAACGCCAAACACCTGCAACCCAAAAACCAGAGATAGGTTTCGTCACGCCTCCTGCTTGTCCTCTAAAAAATAATTAACATTGTTATGGTTTTCCAATTTATAACTTGAAAACAATTTAATTTGTAATTTAATTTAAGTAGAAGTCAAATTGATATATCAAAATTCATAATTTAATTTAATTAGAAGTCAAATTGATATATAAAATTTCATAATTTAATTCAAGTAGAAGTCAAATTTATATATAAAACTTCTTAAATTATAGTAGAATAAATTTCGTCTATATTTATAACCTCATTAGGGTGGAAGAACATGAAGCACTGAACTATTTTTGAGGAGCAACTTCGCAAGCAACCAAATCATGTACTTCTAGTCAATTTAGTCATTTGAGGCACTATTGATATCTTTGCGTCCTCTCAATGGTTTCAATTAACTTGTGGTTATTCTACTTCTTTTGAAATTTACCACTATTGTGGCATAACATATTGCATAATAAAGTATTGATTAATCTATTTTTTTGTGCATATTCAATTAGTATATGACATATGAAATAAAATACATTAACTTTTGTTGTTACTTTGGTTCCAACCTGAAAGAGCACGATAGAAATTTTTTGAAATTATATAATATATTATCAATTTAATAGAAAATTGTTATTTAAAAAAATTGTAATTATACCACCTATCTTATAAAATATTTATTTTAATTATAAAATAAAATATTTTAAAATTTATATATAAATAAATTTTAAAAATAAAGTTATTTTTTATTTATTTTATAGCATAGATGGAAGAATATGACTTTCCTAATACGAATACCCAGTTAATGGAATTTAGCCACATCAAAAACGTTTTAAATTATTGATGCTAGCACAGGTTTAATAAAGACTAACTCTTTCATGGAAATGAATTGATATTTTAATATTATTTAAAGTTTAACTTTATTTTGATAATTATACCAAAGGTGTTTTCTCTATCGGGTTAGGTTGGGTAAAAACTATTCATCCCAACCAATCCCAGCACCCCATTTTCGTCCTCCTCTGTCGAGTGAAAATTTGACAATTGGAAAGGTTTTTGCAAAATCCATTTCCCTGAAAATCTGTTTCTCATTTTTACGGACGATCTATTTCCCAACTGTCAGTTTCTATTATGTGACGTAGGAGTCATTCCAGTCTACACAAAAACCTCAACCACGGTATTAATGTTTATCAAGTTCGAAGTACTAGCTCTATAAATGTCCTGAGGCATTCATGATCCCTACTTATGTGTTTAAATAAGGCACCAAATGAACCTTATCTTCAGAGCACTTCGCATCCAGTGCGAGATATTAGTTCCATAATGACAACTCCAAAATTGTATTATCTTCAGACTGCTTCACATCTAAGGCGAGATATGAGCTCCATAATCACAACTCCAAAATTTTAAAAATATGATTTTTTAGTTACATGTCCACTAGATGGGATAGTCAAGACAAACATAAATGAATATTTTATAATTGACATTGAGGAAAAAAATCCAAAGTTTGTCTTATAAAACAGAGAGTCAAAAAAACATCCATATAGAATGAGTTTCAAGGGGGTTGTGTCAGGTGCAATTCTAAGCTATTTTGGTAAAATAGATACCCATCAGACATGGCACTTAAACCAAAGAAAACTCATTCTTTAGAGTACATCCAATCGGGATATGCCTCTAGAAGCATTATTTACATGATTTCATAGAAATATGTGCCAGTTCTTATGTTTAGGAATATTGATGTGAAATATAAGGTATATTATAGATTTTGGGAAAAATTGAGACACATGAAGCAAAACCCTACAAAGTAGATAAATTTTCATATCAATAGTTTAAATTTTACAAACCTTGACATGAAATCGATTGAGACAAGCTTGATAAATCCAACCACCAACACAGGCAGTTGCATCTTCTCCTACCACGACCTGAACAATCACTGATCACATATTTATCTCCACAATAATACTGAACCAGACCATGAAAAAAATAAAGAGTATTGTTAAACTTAGAAAATACCAACCACGATGAGATCCTTGAGATTGTTGGCCTCCAAGAGCTCCAGAATGTATGACAACACAGGACAATTTGTCACTAGAAATAAAGCCCTAGGAACATCCTGTAGATGCGACCATGGGCGCTCTAGTCAACAAAATGGTCGAAGAGAGGGATTAGGGAAAACCAAAGAGCTACAAGGAAGAGATATTTTACCTTAGAAACAAGGGGTAACAACCTCTTTAAATTTTTTTCAGCTGATATTACTACCTAAAAATTCATTACCGACCCCATTTTTCATGAAATAAACATCATACATGAATATATACAGATGAAATGCAAGTATACCTTCAAAAAAGGCTTTGGAACTAGAGATATTTCATTACTCGTAAGGATTAGAGGCTTCATGGCCTTGATATCTCTCATGAATTTCTCATTCCCCATTATTTTTCAGCTCAAATACATCAAACTTTATCGAGCACTACACAGAGATGGGTAAAATTTAAAGCGAAAAACAGACACACATGTGACGCTCACTCTCGATGGACCTCCTTGCATGAAGAATGCAACGCAGAAGGTGGTGAGTGTTTATTTTGTTATATGGCATCTTGGTAAAATTTGAATTGAAAAACAAGCAAACACGTGCCACTCTCTCTCACTGGATCTCCTTGCATTAATAACACAAAGTTGAAGATCAGGACGTGATGAGTGTTTATTGTGTTACAAGGAAACCTTGTTTAGATGTGCAAATGTTTATTTTCATAATATACCTAATATGTATATATCACAACTTGGATCAAAATAAATCATTAGAACGATTCTCAGTGGGTTCATATATCAATCACTTCCTCACTAGGGACATATATAACTATATATATGAAGGACCAAGGTTTTATGGTGGTCGCCTTAGTAGAGAAACGTTTGGTCATTGTGGTTAGGTTAGGTATTTATTTTAAAAGGTGATTTTCACACAATAATAACATGTTAGACCATGGTTCATAATTTGTGTTCTTAAATTATGGGTATCACAACCCCATGGTTAATTTCATAGGATGTTCAGAGTGCCTGATTTTCAATTTTCCCAAAGATTCAAACATGTGTTTGGCATATTTTTGAAAGGTGTTTGGTCTACATTTTACAAATCCGTACATGTTATTCAAAATTAGAAAAAATAATGCAGTGGTTTTGAACTTATAACCAAGAATGGAACATAGGCTGCAAGGGCCGAGAAGAATATTGTATTATTCTTCTAATATTGTGAGTGTTATTTACAATATGTAAATGATTGCCACTAAAATGAATCTTGTAAGCCAATTTAATGATACTTATAAGCCTATTTTTTTTCCTTCAGTGTACCTATGCACCTTTAGGGGCAAATGCATTGAACCAATACCCATGCAAAAACACTAGATGATGGCATGCCCTAATACAATTATCACATTCTCAGTTGATTTGTATGATAATGAATGATGTGGAGCGAGGATAATTTCAATGAAAAAATTCCTAGGCTCACTCCTAGCGCAAGATATGTTGGAATGGTGGCAACAATGGGATCTAGGTGGCTTAGGGATGTTGCCAATATCAAGATCTCATATATGGGCTTATGGTAATATCATATCTCAAGGCCCGCCATTTTTTTGGGTTCTTTATGTTCTCATGATGAGGGTTTTACATCAAATCTAGTGAATCTTATGATCTTTGTGAAATAGAACTCCAGAGGCTCCCTTTATCTACATATCAAAGCTATTGATCTCATTTCCTCACTTGCAGCCCAGATATAGAAGTTGGAGAGAATCTCATATGGCATTTTTTGGCTACTATATGAAGGTCAACAACATTAGGATCGGAAATTTGTTAGTGAGTACAACATAGTCAAGGATGCCACGATTCTTATGATTTCAAGAGTGTGAGGTGGAGCCAAAGGTTAGGGTGTGTATTCCTCATCCCAACCTAAATCCTTTAAGGATGTTCTACGACTAGGTCCACCTCCAAACCATAAATATCTGTCAGGACCAGCTTTCGTGGTGAAGCAGGTAGTAGAAATCCCTTCTCTTGAAGTAGAAAATTTTTCTAATAGAGTGATAGCTGAAAATTATGAAGAACAAGCCCTCATTTGTGATTTCAATGGTATTTGGACCTATGTGTCTTATATTAAAGAGTGGGTTCACCAGAATTGGTCTCAGAACACTTTGATATATTTTTGTTCAAAAGGATTTTTATTGTGCTCTTTCATAAGATAGAGGACCACAAAAGGTTTTTTATCAGGGGCCCTGGTTTTGGGTTTAGTATGGTCTATCCTTTCAATTATGGTTTTTGGATTTTAATCATCTCTCTATGTCATATTTGGCAAATCCAGTATGGGTAAGGCTCCCTAATCTGGCCATCCATATGACTCACCTAGATACCTTAAAAGCAATGGGAAATTTAAAAGGTTATTTCATCAAAGTCAAATATGATAGAATTTAAAATAGAAACCTCACATTTGTTCACATATGTGTAGAAGTGTACCTCAGTAAAGGATTATCGGAGAAAATCCTTCTCAAATGGAGAGGAAGGGTTTATTCACAAACAGTGGATTATGAAAACACAACATTTTGTTATAGGACTTGTCACCAGCATGACCACCTTGAAAATGCCCACCCCTATTCATAAGGACCTTATTCGCATTAGGATGCTAATAAAATTAACCGTGGATGGAAAGATCCATAAGGAACCAAAGGATCCAAGACCCCCACAGCTCACCAGTAGGATAACTGAAAGAAACAGAAGTCACCAATGGCCAAACTTGCACCATCAACCTCAACTCAACCTGACGAGAAGCCATCTCAACCCTCAACGAAGAAAGCTTATCCTTCGAGCAATATGGAAAGAAACTCAACCCTAATTTCGGAAACACCAATGAGTGGGCACAAACGTACCCACAAATAAGATCATTCACATAGTGACAAAGAAATAATAAATATTCCAAAGCATTTGATAATGAGAGCATCTCAAGGAAATGTTGTCATCATCTAATTTACATTTGGTCTAGATAACCCCTCGAGTTGGATATACATCTGGAAGGGGGAAATAAAGAAGGAAAGGTCCATGAACAATCCTAAAATTTGAATCAAGGAATTATAATTTGATGTTCCAAAACAATACAAATTGATTTAAAAAATATATTTTTTTATAATATTAAAATTGCTTATAATTTAAATTCAAAATATATAATTGCTTATGATTTAGATTCAAATTGATTTATGTTAATTTATTTTAAATTTATTATACATAAGAGAAATTGAACTTTTGAAAAACAATTACACTCTTAAAAAGTTTTTGCTTCCATATATTTGGGTTAGTTCAATTGATCTTGCAGCAAGACACAAATTTTAAGAGTTGAGAGTTTGATTCTCTTAATTACCTTGAGATTAGATGAGAGGTCATCCATTTAACTCTCAACTATCTTAGGGTTATGTATCATACCTAATGTCGATAGTTTACGGTTCATGAATTTTGGGAAGTAGTTGAAGGGTTTTCCATAAAGTATTTCATATATATATAACCATTTGTGTTTAATAGGTTATGTATCATAATTAGTGCTCATAGTTTACTATGTTTATAGTTAATGAATTTTGAAGTAATTTAAAAGGTTTTCCATAAAGTGTTTCTTTGAAAAATATATAATTTGTTTATCATGTGTGCTTAAAGTTAAGATGAAATCCTATTTATACTTAAGTTTTACAAACTTTACATTATATTGTACATATTTCTCATATTAAATTGTAAGATTACAAAGACACATTTTGCAAATTATGATATATGTGTCATATTTTGAATAATATTGTATTAGGGTTCAAATTTTAGATTTTGAATATCATTGTATCATAGTTCAAATTTTTCAATATTTTAAATAGAAATTTCATTCATCATTTTAAAAAAAATCGAAACATAAATAATTATTCTATTTTTAAGACATTTCTTATTATATTATAAACAAAATATATATGAATATCGTATAAATTAAAACACTACATAATTAGCCACTTCAAAGGAAATTAGACTAGCTGAAATGACTTGGAGATAAAGCCGAAAATTTTGTGTCCAAAGAGTCTAGACAGTTGTTAAAAGAAGGTCTTATCTTGTCCTGAGTGAAACCAAGCCATACAAAACATTCAAGTTGCAAGGTTTCATCATGATAGCAACAAAATTGGGTTAAATCATATTTAAAGTAAGCAAGGCTACACAAAACTAGAACAAAAATAAAATTCATGGTTTGATAAACCTAGAGCATGCCCATCAATAGTTTCTTTGATCGAATTGACTATGAGAGGGGTGTCTTTTGAAGCTCCAAAGAGTGAATGAGAACCAATTTTGTCTCTCTAAAGTATATAATCAATTTCGATTTTCTTGGTGATTTATGTCCTTCATGAGCAAGGTTGTTGTCGCAAAGTTCTTGTGTGCCAATACAATTCCACCATCTGAAATAATTTGGTATCTCGTAGACGACTAGAGATATGATTTAGGAAAAAACCTTTTGTGACCTGGTCCACATTTCCACCTTAGTATAGGTTTGTTCAACATTGACACCCTCTTTTAAGGCCTTAATAAAGTCATAGATGGTGGGAGAGGTCAAATTCTTAAAAGCGATAGCCACAACCTTAACGACATTCTCAGCCCTCGTCCTACACTATTGATGGTGAACTGGGGTCTTCTTGTTTAAAATTGGCAGCTGAGGGAGAAACTCCCTCCTTGGAGAATCCTAGCACACCTTAAGGAGACCCCACTATTCCTTCGAAAAAATTAATTTGCACTTGGGAAAATATTATTTTTAATGCTAGTCCATGTCACATCAAAAAGTACAAGTCAGCCTGGAAGAGAAAAATCGTCCACCTAGACCTCATATAAATACACCTAAGTTCACATCACTTGGACGCATCACATAACTCATTCATTCATATTCTATTAGTTTGATCTGATTTGAAATTGCAGGGTCCAATCTCACACTTGCGAAGGAGAGGGAGAGAGTATTTATGTGGCAGCGTTGAATTTTTTATTTTGGCATCTTTGACCAGCTTTGACTTTGGAAGGATTGAATTGGTTTTAGAACTATTTGGAAGGTCAGATTCAGGAGAGACAAGATTTAACTTTTCTGGACACTTTGACCAATGTTGACAGCATAAGTACAACTAGGGTTTTCACATGTTGACTTTGACTTTAACCATAATTTTTATGGGTAGAATTTTGTGATTGTTTTGATCGAGTTTGATTGAGAGAAGGAGGCCACATTATTTGACCAGTTGACTAAATATTTTGGAGTTGTTTTGGCTGTTGACTAAGTATTGGTTAGGGTTGCATTGAATACTGTTGATATTGACTAAAAATTGCATAATTATAGTTTGACCATATTTGACTTTTATGCACTAAATTGATTGGATATTGGATCATTGATTGGGATTGTTAAGGCTTTGACCTTTGACTGATTGTTGATTTACTTGGACTATGTATCTCTCTCTTGAACATTTGATGAACATCTAATAAAAGAATAATTTGGTTAGGGTTTCACCCTTGTGGGGTTTTTCCCTGATCTTTCACCAAAAATATATGTGTCTCTATTATTCTTGGTTCTCTTCTATTATGCATATGGTTTTGATCTGAATTTTAAAACTTGAAGGTTTATTAAAAAGTTGCAAGTAAATTTATGTCTTACGAGCAATGGATCAATTTGAAAAAGCACATAAATTTTTATTGTTTTAAAAACTTAGTTTGCAGAAAATAAACAGAGCTAAATGAACCATACACAGTAACACAGAACAACAATTTATAACGGAGTTCACTCGTCCTAGACTACATTTCTGGATCCAGCTTCCAATGTTAGGTCTCTTCAATTATGTGCTCAAATCTATAATTACATCATTTTATAATGCTCAAAATGCAAAAATAGTGTTGCTAATGAATTCAAAATGCCCTAAAACCCCTATCTGCACTCGTATTGGGCTCAAAAATACCAAAAAATGATCAATTTATGCCTCCTCGACTCAATTCTGCTAATTTTTCTCCAATTCTCCAAAATTGGCTAATTATTCTACATTTTTCGCCTTTCTATCAATGACCGAGTGACAAATTCACTTGGCACTGGCTATATTTGCGTCGAAAAAGGTGAAAATTGTTTCTTATTTAAATTTCCCAATAACCCTCGTGTTATGAATTCTTGGCCCTGTCGTTGGAGATATGTCCCATAACCACCCAACCCCACCACTTCGCACCTTTAGCTAGAGGTTTTAGTCATGTTCAAATCATAGGGCCAGGGTCGAGGCTAACTACCCACCCCCTTCAGATAGGGCCTCCACTCCTCTCGAGGATTAGGTCACATTGTATGTAGAGAACCAAGGGTCGGGGCTACCCTCCCACGCCCTCCAACATAAGCTCCTTCGTCAGGCATATGGTACAATGAAACCATGGGTCAAGGCTTACAGCCCCTCCCTCTCTGCCAAACACCTTAGCCCTCTCGCACTTAGTCCTATGGAGTGATCTATGCCCAAGGGTTGGGGTTGGGGTTGGTCCCTGCCCCCACTCCGACTTCACTCCTCCGCCAGGGTCCTATGCTCGGTGCGATGACCAAGGGCCAGGGCTAACTCCTGACCCCTCTCCCCAATTCACAATTCATATTTATTGAAATATATCTCACGGCTATTTTTTGTTAAGAGACATAGTGTTGGCACAGTGGTGGAGGCTGAATCCTATCTACAGCAGGTCGATGGTTCAATACCCGCCAATTCCTTCGAGCCAGATACCAAAATTTTGACCAATACTGAGGTGCCACGTGGAGGCCTCTATTTGGGCCACATGGCAGCCTCCTATTGGACCTCCCAAAATGACTTGGGCCAATCAAATGCAACCAACTATACCTATAGGAAGTGAAACTTGTTAAGCCACCATTGGTACTTCACCTTGTCATACGCTTAATTAGCATGCTAACATTAGCATTATGGACTTCCTAGACACCAATCCAATCAACCCACCTACAAATATTTTAGTTATTGATCCAAACATTCAGAACATCATAACTTGAGGGTACAATATCGGTTTGCAACAAATCGAGTGGTGTTGCATTCAGAACGATGAGAACTATGATCTGGCACTAGTTTTGGGCGATTTTGAGCACTTCCATTTTTTAGAATTTTTATGATCCCCTAGATCATTCCTTCCCACCGGAAGATTTTGGACCACCAAAAGGTTATTTTCAGTCAATAGGTAGCTGAGGATACATCTCCCTCACCCTTCCAATGTAAATCCATTTGGCCTTACTTAGATTAGTTCCCTTGATCCCCACACGAAGATACTCCACATTACCTCTATGTGAAGTCCTTGTTTTTCTATCAAGAATGGTATATTTCTACAATTATTTAAGATATTCAGGAGAGAAGTCTTCTATTATTGAAATCTGAACATTCTCTCCTTGATCCTCAATCAAGGAGGCTCATATAATCTTAAATTATCCACATTAAAAAATGTATAAACTTGCATATGTGGAGGCAAATCTAAATGGAAATTATTATTACCAATATCTTCCAAGATTTTAAAGGGTCCATATCTGATTGGTTTGAGTTTTTTACCTTCTCCTTGAAGCCTTTCCTTGCTAATGTAAATCCAAACTTCATCTCCCACCTGAAAGTCATGGTCAACACAATGCTTATCATGTCTTTCCTTGTACATGGCTTGACCCTTTTCCAATTGTTCTTGTACATTTTGATGCACCAATTGAACTTGTTCATTGAAGTTCTTGGCCTTATCTATGACAATGTGTCCTTCTATTACAACATCTTTCCCAAAGATAAAATCTAAGGGATATTTTGGTAAATATCCCAAACATGCTTCAAATGGATATGTTTGAGTCGAAGAAAGCTTGGCCATGTTGTAAGCATGTTGGATATAGTGTAAATGTTCATCCCAAATCTTAGGATGTGTGTTGCAGTAACCACGAAGGAGATGTACTATTGTTTTGTTGACTACTTTTATCTAGCCATCAGTTTGTGGATGAAATGTCATGCTCTTCTTCAACTTGGTGCCCATGAGTCGCCATAAATTTGACCAAAATTTCCCGACAAATCAAGAATCTCGATCAGAAATAATATAAGTGGGTAACAAAAAATTCACCCATACATTTTGAAAGAACATTTTTGCGGTTTTTTCAGCTGTAACCTGCTTCTTACAAGGCATCAAAATACACATTTTGCTAAAACGATCCACAATAACATAAATATAATCATGACCTTTCCCAGACATAGGTATCCCTCCCAAAAATCCATAGAAACTCTTTCTGAAGGACAGGAAGGAATAAGAATTGGAGTATACAAACTGAACTTTTTATTGCTAGGCTTACTAGTAGCACACATATAACAACCTCTTACATATATTGACACGCTTTCATTCATACGAGGCCAATAGAAATACCTATGTAATTATTCCATTGTTTTGCCTACACCAAATTGACTAGCAATAAGAGAAGTATGAGCTTCCCTTATGATGGTTACTCTTTCACCCTATGGAACACATAACTTTCCAAGATGATACAACAATTTATCATAAACATGATAATCCAATTCGTCAATTTGGTTGCCTTTACACAAAGTTGCATATACATCTTTGAAATCTTCATCTTTATCATATTGTTCAAAATAGCTCTCGTGCATGATATAATTATGCTTAATAATGACATATGCACTAACAATAGGTATTGATAACATATCAAAAAATTTGTTATATATGCCCTTATTATACTTGATTACCAAATTGAATTATTTTATTAATACTATCCACCTGAAATGTCTCGCTTGTTGTATCTTGGTTTGTGATTGCAAATATTGCAAGGGTTGATGGTCAGTATGAATAATTCTTTCCTTACCCATCAATTAATGCTTCCATTTCTTCACACTTTGCACCAAAGCATACAACTCTTTTTCATAAGTTGGATAGTTAATTATTGCATTGGTAAATGTTTCAAAATGATAACAGATAGGCATACCATGTTATATCAAAACTACTCCCATGGCATAGTCAATTGCATCAGTTTGAATCTCAAATGGATGCTTAAGATCTGGAAGTGCAAGAACTGGTTTTTACTAATTTTCTCTTTCAATGTATCGAAGGCTTTATGTTGCTTACCTGCCCACTGAAAAACTTGTTTCACACATTTCAAAGCATGTAATGGAGCTGCAATAGATGAAAAGTTAGCAATAAACTTTATCCAATATTGAGATACTCCCAAAAATATTCTAACCTTTGTTACATTATTGGGTTTAGGAAAATTCATAATGACTTCAACCTTTTAGGGATCAATATTCAACTCACCCCCTCCAACAATACGACCCAAATAAACTAAATAGGTTTTCCCAAATTCAAACTTAGACATCTTCAAATACAATATTTCTTTCTTAAAGACATCTAAAAATTGCTTAACATGCTTGACATGCTCTTCACGAGTCTTAATGAAAATCATAATATCATCTAAGTATACTACGAAACAATCATCAAGGAATGGTGTCAACCCATCATTCATAACTCTCATGAATGTTGCATATGCATTAAAAATCCCAAATGGCATAACCAATCATTCAAACAAACCTTGTTTTGTTTTGAAAGAAGTCTTCCAAATATCACCTTCAATAATCCCAATATGATGATAATCACTTCTCAAGTCCAACTTGGTGAAATAAATAGCATCCTTCAATTGTTCTAGTAAATCATCAATATGAGGAAGAGGATAGCGGTTCTTTACCGTGATGTGAAAAACTCTAAAGTGCACACACATGCACCATGTACCATCCTTCTTTGGAACCAAAACAATAGGAGACCCACAAGGATATGTGCTTGGTATGATGCCCCCTCTATCAATCAACTCTTGAATTTTCTTCTTGATTTATGAATTCTCCAAAACTGACATTATAGACATGCCAATATCTGGAAGAGGTGCATCTTGTTGCAATTGAATCTCATGTTGGATTCCTCTTTTGGGAGGCAATCCTTCAGGTTCCTGAAAAATCTTATCATGCGTTAACAACTTCAATCAAATAATGTTTGATTTTTACATCACATCCTTGGAAGGATTTAGATTTAGAATTATCTTTGGGTTTGATCATCAACAATACAAAATTCTTACTAGCATTTACAAGCCTTTTCATTTGTCCAACACTTACAAGAGAAAAATTCATTTTTTTGCGATGTGTTGTAAATATATATTTAATTCCATATTTAAAAAAATGATATTTGTTTTAATGGTGATAGAATATGGATTTCCGGTCATATAAGTATGGACTCCCCAAAACAATCTCGCATATGTCAAGTGGTACAACATCAAGCTCTACCTCATCAATAAATTTTGTAGTGATGGAGAATTTAAGTTTACATTTTCTTGTCACTTGCAATTTGGCATTGTCACATACCCAACGCAAAGTATAAGGTTTAGGATGAGGATTATTTTCCAAGTTTATTTTCTTGACAATAGCTTCTAAAATAAGGTTGGCTTGGGATCCACTTTCAAAAAAAGTATCTACTTTGTTATGTTTTGAAATGACTCTAATATGGAAAATCTCAATTCTTTCTTTATCATTTTCAATTTCAATGGGCTTTCTAGAAGAACCAGTGCTTGCAATAGAAGCATTACCTTTCATTCCCATGGTTGTGATTTTGGTCTCATCTCCGAAATCATATCCTAGATCTTGTTTAGCTGTTGCAGCAGTCCCTTGTTTCCCCTTGTTGTTAAACATTTTTTGTCTTAAATTTGGATGTAACTTCCATCAATGGTCTTCATCGTGGCCTTCTTTTGAACAATGTTTTCATGTGATTTTTTCTCCCTCTTTGTTGACTATAGCATTCTTTTAACCCTTTCCTTTGTCTCCAAATTTGAATGGCTTTTTTCTAGTCTCTTGAGGAACATTTTTCCCTCTTGCTTCTAAATGAATTTCCTGAACACATACTTCATCTAAATTGGTGGGGTTAAACATGAGAATTGCCGATCTCAAATAGCTACGTAATCCACCTATGAATTTAAGGAGAGTGTCTTGTGAAGAAAAATATATACCCAAGATTAAAGCTCCTCTTCTAAATTCTCGTGTATAACTTTGAACACTCTGACCTTTAGCTTTTCTAAAAAAAAAAAAATCCATAATTAGCTTTTGCGTATAAGCTAATAGAAACAATTTCCTTCTTAATGAAACTACAAAATCATTCCAAGGAGATAATTTTACTACTTTTCTTTAAGTCTTCTTAACTTTTGGCCTCCTACCAGATGAGAGTTGTACTTTCCAATCAAAGAGAAGCAAGATGGATTTTGGTCACATATGTAGAAATTATACAAACATATGTATATAGATGAATTCAATCCGATCTAATAATTTACTAGAGATATATATTGAATCCTTATACAAATCAATTGTGGAAATTAAACACAATCGCCAATCACGTTAAGCAAAGAAAGAATCAAATGAAACCACAACACAGATAATTTCTCGGGGAAAGCTTGCTGCTCAAAACCCCTCTATCTTCTATTGTATATTCACCATGGAATCATGAAACAATTACAATTCACTCTTCTCACAAGAGTCTCATGCACTCTCACAATTGTCTCACACTATCCTAGACGAAACTGACCAACACTTAGCCAATTCTCAGCCTCTATACAACCTGCCTGCCTTGCGTAATTCCTGATGAATGCAATCCCTATTCTTTAGGAATTTTGGCCTTCCAAAGCTGCGCAAGGATCATGGGAAATCCAATGGATGTCTGGTTGCATGCAGGCAACCTACTAATCACATAACTGATAGTTAACATCCCTTTAACCTTCGTCTCAACTGGGTCTCCATTGGAACTGACATGCATGTAGCTATTAATAGTAAATCATCAGTTGCATGGCAGATCATTGATTGTGAATTAAATAATATTTAATTCAATTGATCTCTCACTAGTGTAACAAACAGTTACAACTATTTCAACTAAATCTAACTCATCTAACTGAGTTAATTGATTACTCATGCATTAAACTAACGTGCCAACTGCAATTCGAACTCCATAACTAATAGAATTACTCTGCATACCTCACCAACCACCCTCAACTTGAAATACATGAGCTAACTGAGTTTATCACACTCAGTTAACTATTACAAGTGATCATGAGATAAGATTACATTTTATTGTCCAATTTAATAAAGGGAAAATTAAATTAGACACTACACCAATTTAATTAATTAAATTGGCCTTCACACTAATGTATCCCTAGGACCTGTTGGTCCCACACTAGTGTGTGTGCTGAAATTTCTTGTTGGACTTCAACACTCCCTCTCAACAAGAAAGGGATTATATGTCACCCTGATCCTGCCTCTATGGTATTCGAATTTTCTCCTGGCGAGCACCTTCGTCGGAATATCTACATCCTGATCTTCCGTGGGAATGTACTGAAGTAACATAATGCGCCTCTGAACACAATCTCTGAGATGGTGGTACCGAAAGTATATGTTCCTGGACCTATTATGGAATACTGGGTTAAACGAGAGTTTAATGCAACTCTGGTTATCACAATGTGTCACAGTCAGATCCATATGAGAACCAAACAAACGAGCCAGGATCTTTCTCATCTAGAGGGCCTCACATGCAGCTTGACTTGCTGCCATGTACTCTATCTCAACTGAGCTGAGTGCCACAAATAATTTCTTCTTGTTGTACTAAGAAATTTTTGGTCATCCTATGCTGAGGATCCCTCCTAATGTGCTCTTTTTTTCTGATGGACTTCTTGCCCAATATACATTTGTGAAGCCTTGAAGATTCACTCCCTCTATCCGTCTGTACCATAATCCATACTTTTTAGTGCCCATGATATATCTCAAGACGTGCTTACCCACCTTCCAAAAGAGCTTGGTCGGCTTTACCATAGCTTGACTCAGCTGGTTAACTGCGTAGAAAATGTATGGTCTGGTGTTCACTAAGTACATCAGTGAACCCAATAGTTGCCTATAGACAGTAGCGTCCACTACTTCTCTTGAAGTAGCATCCTCTTTCCTTCAATTTCCTGGAAAAGGAGTGTCCATGGTTTTACATCTCTCCATGTAAAACTTACCTAGTATCTCTTTGGCATACTTTCCTTGAGAAACAAAAAGGTCACCATCCCGCTGCCATATTTCCAAACCAAGGAAATAGTGGAGGAGTCCCATGTCCTTCATTTCGAACTCCCTTGCAAGATCCTCCTTGCATGAAGTTATCAGCTGCTCATCACCTGTCAAAATTAGATCATCAACATAAAGTACAATAATCAAGAGCTTACCATCAACCACAATCTGGTAGAGGTTTTCATCTGCTTCACTTTTGATGAAGCCCAACCCGATGAAATAGTTGTCAATCTAAGTTTACCAAGCATGAGGTGCTTACTTCAGCCCATACATTTCTCTCTTGAGTCGGAACACATGTGACTCACTGTCAAAGATCTCGAAACCTTCTGGATTTTCTATGTACACTTCTTCCTCAATAACTCCATTAAGAAACACATTTTTCACATCCATCTGATGACCACCCCATCTGCGCTGAGAGTGAAAGGATAGATCTAATGGAAGAGTAACTTGCGACTCGTGCGAAAGTCTCCTCATAGTTAATCCCCTCAACTTTTGAGAATCCACGGGCCACAAATTTGGCCTTGTACTTCTCCACACTCCCATCCGCTACTTGCTTCACCTTATAGATCCATCTAAATCCAACCACTGATTTTTTTATCGGCCTTGGGACAACCTCCCATGCATTATTCTTGACGATGGAGTCATACTCCTCTACCATAGCATCAACCCAAATTGGTGGCTGCATTACTTCCTCAAAAGTAAGATGTTTCTATCACAATAAATTTTCTCATAAGAGCCATGTATCTAGTAAAAATATCTAGAGATTGTCTCTGTCTGCGCAGTGAAATAGGGGCTCCTACATTTTCTGCTGCATCAAGTTTCAATCTATCATCTTTTGTGGTGCGCCTTCTACCATTTCTGGTGGATGGCTCTGCATGATTTTTTTCTTCCACTCCATGATCCTCTGCATGTGGCTGCTCCGCATCTTGAGGTTCATTCTTTGGAACCAAGAGTTCCTCTTATGCATGCAAATCTAGCTCCCTCTCAAGAGACAGTCGCTTGGCTTTCTCCTCATCAAATTTTATATCTCGTCTCACAATAGCTATTCTGTTGTTTGGAAAATACACCCGATAGTTGTGGGGAGTATCAATATACCCCACAAATATCCCAATATTATTTGTTGGTTCGAGCTTCTTCTTGATGTCTTTTCTCACATGCACATAAACATATGAGCCAAAAATCTTAAGATATGAAACAAAAAGTTTCTTACCATTAAAATCCTACTCTAGTGTACTCATGCCAAGTATTCGATGAGGACAATGGTTTTTCACAAATACCGTTGTGTTGCATGCCTCCACCCACAGATGCAACGGTAGGCCCTGATCATGAAACATTGTTCGTGTTGCACCCACAATTTTTATTTTCTTTCTTTCTGCGACCCCATTCTGTTGTGGGCTATGACGCGTAATCAACTCTCTTTGAATTCCTTCTTTGCTACAAAATTTCTTGAATTCATTGGAGATGTACTCACCACCATTTTTGCTCCTAAGAGCCTTCACATGCTTCCTCATGTCTTTCTCCACCAGTGCTTTGAACTCAAGTAATTTTGAGAACGTCTGATTTTTATTCTGCACGAATTAGATCCAAAACTTTCTAGAAAAATCATCAAAAAATATCACATAGTACTTATGGTTTAATGTCGAAGCAGTAGAGAATGGTCCACACATGTCTGAGTGAACTCTATCAAGGATTTTTGAGGCTCAGTTCTCCTTCTCATGAAAAGTGGCCTTTACATACTTCCCCATAGTAAATCCCTTGCATGTATATGACTGTGCAAGGGTACCCTTAGGAAGACCCCTAGAAATCTGTTGTGTGACCTTCAAGGCTCCGTTGTGAAGATGGCCCAATCTCTTGTGCCATAACTCACCCTCATCCCGTCTCACCACTTTTTCTGCCTTACCCATCAATCCTGTTCAACCATCTACATCAATTTTATATAGATTCTTCACACAAATCCAAATCTTCTTGGCTTGTCATGTTGTTTTGTGTCGCAAGAAATATTTTCTTCCACTGAAAACAACATCATAGCCTCTATCCTCCGACATTGCGACTAAGACCAATTTTTTCTTCAAACCTAGTACATGCATTACATCTTTTAATTAAAAGGGTTTACCTGAATTTCTCTAGAAAGTAACTATACCAATCCCAGTAGCACTTTACCGCCCGTCATCACCCATTTTTATATACATCTGGAGGTCCTTCTCCTCCAAGCTACAAAAAAGTTCTTTGTCTCTCGTCATGTGAAAGGATGCACCACTATCCAAGTACCACACCAATCCCATTGCACTTGACACCATGCATGCAATGAGTGAGAAGTCAAGCTCAAATTGCAAGGCCAAAGCCTCACCAGCTGCAGATATTGAAACCTTATTGTTCTTCTTCTTTTGTGGAAAATTTGTGGCATAATGTCCATGCTCGTGACAGTGAAAACACTTCACTCTGGACATGTCGCGCCTCTTTCCATATTTTCCATATTCAAATTTGGAATGAAATTTATTTCCTTTCCCTTTCTTCACCTTGGAAACCAAAGCGCAATATTCTTCATCATCATTCTTAGATGAAGATCCATCCATGGTATTCCACCTGAATTCTTCTTGCACCAAATCTGACCCAAGTCGTTCCCAATCTGGCATCTTTTCCCTTCCATTAACAAAGACTTGATAACTATGCCAACTCTTGGGAAGTCCTAGAAGAGATAGGCTCACCAAGTCATCATCCGCAACAGTAATTATAATGATCCCAATCTCATCCTGACATTGGACAAACTTTTTTAAATATTCCGAAATGGTGTCGCCTTTCTCCATTTTGATTTTCCTGAGCTTGTCCTTCAGTGCCAATTTTCTATGATCACTGCTGCTCTGAAACATATCTGTCAAAGCTTTCCACATTTCATATGGTGTCACTTTTCCATGGATACTTGAGAAATTGTGGTCTCATACTCCCTCCAGTAAGATCATCCTCGTCTTTGCAACCTTCTTTTGCCAAGCATCAAGATTTGTAGCATCTGCTAAAGCAAGTTTGGGAACATCATTATCAATGAATTATTTCAACCCATTTTCCTCTGGTACTGCATCCATCCTGTCTTTGCACGCAATATAGTTAGAGTTTCCCTCGAGTGCACACTCCAATCTCAAGCCATTGAAAGCCATTTCAATCCTAAATCGCTTGTCGCACCAAGAATACTTTTTCAAATTCAAATTATATTCAGTCACAAACTTGGCTTCTCCTCCACTATAGTGATTTCCTATGCTCTAGTACCATGTATAAATTATGCAAACATATGTATATCAATGGATTCAATCAGATCTAACAATGTACTAAAGATAGATACTGAATCCTTATACAAATCAATTATGTAAAATTCACTTGGCGCCAGCGAGATTCACGCCGAAAAAGTTCCAAATTGTCACTTATTTAAATTTTCCAATAACCCTCAAGCTCTGAAGTCCTAGACCTGTCATTGGACATATGGCCCGTATGCCTGGGGGCCAGGCCAACCCCCCGCCCCTGACACTTCACACTTTTCACTGTATGTTTCAGTCATGTGGGAATCATAGGGCCAGGGGCTAGATCTAACTTCCCACCCCCGGCAGATAGGCCTCCACTCCTCTCGGGGATTAGGTCACATTGTATACCGAGAACCAAGGGTCTGGGCTACCCGCCTGCACCCTCAGGCATAAGCTCCTATGTCAGGCATATGGTATCCAAAGTGACCACGAATCAGGGTTTACAACCCTACCCTCTCCACCAAACACCTTATCCCTCTCGCGCCCGGTCCTATGGAGTGATCTATGACCAGGGGCTAGGGCTAGTCCCCGCCCCCACTACAACTTCGCTCCTCCGCCAGGGTACTATGCTCGATGCGATGACTAGGGGCCAGGGCTAACACTCGGCCCCTCTCCCCAATGTGAAATTCATATGCACTGAAATATATGTTGCGACCAAATTTAAGGGGAATATTTATGAACGGAGAGCTGAAGGAACACCACCGCCATCAACTAGGGTTTGGTGGCTTCTGAGTAGGTTTCCCCTGGCAGACCTCTTACTCCAGCCTTGGGGCCCTTTATTCTTCTTCTGGAGTGAAAACAGGTTCACACATGATAGACAACAGTGGGGGGACTGTGGTTTCCCTCTCCTCTAGTTTTCTCTCTAATGAAGCGACTGCAAGGGCTGACAGCGATCGTCATCAAAACTCTGGCTCGTTCCCTGACCCCGCTGGGGAATCACCCACAGTGAAATCGACAACAACAGTTGTTGAAGATGCAGCAATAGTCAAATCCTCCACATGCATACCCAAGGCCACTACTAGAACCAAGATCAAGCTCCCGGCTCATCGAATCAATGGAAAAATCCAATATATGAAGGGCCATGCACTGATAGGAAAGTTCATGGGTTTCTGGCCTACAAAAAAATCTCTTATGGGTTGTATCGCCTCCAAATGGAATCCCAAGGGCCATATATATCTACAGCTATGTTCCAAGGGTTTCTTCAATGTGATCTTCACCTACATCAAAGACAAAAATCGAATCGTGGATGGAGGGCCATATTTCTTTAACTCTGCAAGTCTATACCTGCGCAACTGGGTCGAACGCTTCAACCCAGACAAACAAGATTTCATTTGGGCTCCAGTTTTGGTTAGGCTCTACACCAAAACTCAGGACTATTGGGATCAGCTAACCCTCCAAGACATTGGCAACTCTCTGGTTGAATTCATTAAAATAGCGAAAGAGACAAAGATCAATAGACATGTAGCCTATGCAAGGATATGTGTATACATTAATATTGCAAAGTCTCTCCCTGGTGAGGTAAGCGTGCTCCATGATGACTATGAATGGATCCAAACAGTATATTATGAACATGTACCATTTAGATGTAGGAAATACCACCAGCATGGGCACCTATTCAGATACTACCCCCTAAATCAAAGACCTACTCCAACTAACGACTCCATAGACATAACACCAATGGGTTCATGAAATTCATTGGAAGGAAAAAGCATACTGTTGGAACAGGGTTCCTTGACCTACGTTTTTGTATAATTTTGTAATATTCGGTCCTGTGTAGGGGTTTTGGGGTGGGTCAAAGCCCCTAATGTTTTGTAATGGGAAAAATGGTAGCTTTAGGCTCCGCAAACCACGGTTTGCGAACCATAGGATAGCGAAGGCTATGATATTATAAATAGATAGATAGTTGGGTCTAGTAAGTAAGTAAGTCGATAGATTGATGCTACCTACGAAGTGTTAAGATCTGTTTGGGTTGTTTTGGGAAAGGACTCCTACTGGTTGTGTGTGTAGAGATCCTCATTCCTGCTATGTGCGAACCCCGCTAGGCTGTGTGCACAAGCTGTGGTTGGGTTGTAAGTGGATCTTTGATATTAATGAATGCGAAGTATCATTGAAGTATCTCTGTGTTATCTGAATTGGTCATGTTTACTGCTAAAGCACATTTTTGATATCTATTTAAGCTATGAATGTATCTGTGTTTTGGAATTGGCCTAAGTATATCTATGATCTGATATTGGCTGCAATTATAGTGCTCTGTGATGGTATTTGGTAATGCGCATGTGGATGCAAATGTATTGATTAGATCTGATAGCTTTTCCATGGTTATATGTTGATTACATTGTTAAAAGAGTTGCGAATAGACTCATTTTGTGCAAACCTAGTAAGTTATAACCCAGATCTGCCTCGAATCACCTACTCTCTCTCAGGGTGTGGAAACTTGGTTCCAGCACCCTCCCATACTACTTCGGGTGAGACCTTGGCCTGCACAATTAGGTCATCTCCGATAGGGCCAGTAGTATAGGGGTTTGTTGGCAAACCTTAACCTTTGAACCTGGGTCAGGACCCCTCAAGCCAAAAAATGGTTCTATTTCCGGGACCTGGAGCATTTCGAGAGAGAGATTAGGTAATGCCACGAGGTCATTGGAGACCTAAGAGGGTGGGAATTGAAGAGTGGTTTGAAAGACAGATTCAGGAATTTGTTGTAAAGGAGAATCGCAGCACAAATCTGACGACTAAGAAGTGGAAGAACAAGTACATCTTCACTTAAGTCTATGAAATTTTATTTGTAACCTTTGTGCACGAGATTTAGGAGTGGTTGGCAAGGCTCATAGAATTCCAAACGTGTTGGAAGGACGATCAGGTTACGCAGTGGATTCCAGAATTGATTCAACAGTTGGAGAGGACTGACAATACAATCACCTGTACAGTAGATCACTAGGTGGATAGCGTGCTGGGAGGATTTGTGACAGAATTTGCAGTCGATCAGTTCATATCCTATTCTGAAGCAGAGCAGAGGTTCTTCAAAGCTTTCTGAGGTAAGTTCTTGAAAACATTGTCATTGTTAATCAAAATATTATTGTGCAAAAAGGGCATTCTGTCCAGCCACACCAAGTGAATGACCTTTTATCTAAGCGAGAGTACAACACGAAGTGGTAAGTATTACCAAACTAATCAAGAAAGAGATAGATCTATCTACAGTACATTAAGAGAATCAGTTGTGCACAAAAGAAATAGTCCTCCAACTACACCACCTTCAAGTCATAATAGGGGTAAGAACTCACCCACACCTCCGCCACCACCAGAAGAAGATATGGCCACATACATGAAGCTACCCACCTTCAAGGGTGTAGGAGATGAATATATGGACCGATTCTGGTTTGTAGCATAATCAGTATGGACTGCGCAGAATGTGGCTACCGATGCTGTAAAGAGAGCGCAGCTATCCCTTGCATTTGAAGGAAGGGCCTTGGACTGGTATATGGGATATGTAGGACAACATGCGGATCCATCTATTCAGGAGATTAAGACAGCTTTAAAAAGGTAGTTTTGAAAGACTAAGTCCTACTCATAGCTAGTAACTGGCCTAAAATATTTTAGACAAGGACCCACTAAGTCTATACGGGAAGTTGATCAACAATTAAAGAAGGTTATCAAAGATGGAGAATTTTAGTATGATGATATACAGCACAAGGAATCGTTTATTTCTATGTTGCTACCTCACTTGCGTGGACCTATAGGTCATCAGGCGATTGAGATGCAAGAGAAATCCTTGGAGATTTCTATGAAACTAGAGGTTGCACCAAGAGACGATGCTCAGTTTGGAGTGCAGCAGATCTAGGGACAGTTGGAGAGAATGCACCTTGAAATACAGAATCTACAAAAATAACGGGGGAAAGAAGCTAGTCCAGACATATGGTGCATAAGATGCAGGGCATCCAGTCATACCAAGGATAAGTTTCCTCTATTCATAGATTACATGAGGTGCGGGGACCTAGTCCATTGTGCCCTAAGGAGGTTGTGGGGCCAAGTGGCCCGACGTTATGGTGCGTTGATTGTCGTGTTTCCAAACTACATGATACTAACCACTGTCCCCGTATTGGTGCTTATGTTCCAGAATTGAAGCAAAAATGGTGTCGATCCTGCTCCTCTATGGGGCATGACGAGCATAACTATCAGACCTATGACTTGATGATAGATCGGGGAAACCTATACATGGTATAGCCTGACCATTCTTCACCACTGTCTCCCTCAAGCAAAGGAGGCTCTCTGGAAAGGGGCAAGGGAGGGGGAACGGGTGGAGGCGCAGGATGAAGAAGAGGAAAATTGATCTGTTACAACTGTGCAGAAATAGGGCACTTTGTGAGGGACTGTCTAAACCCTGCGAGACAATCTTGTCGATATTGTCCACAATTGGACCACATGATTGAAGACTGCCCAGTCCTGATAGCAAAAATGCAAGAAAAACAACGGAAACCTACGCATAATGTGTAGAGGGTTAATCCAAAATCGTGTGATGAAGGACCAAGTATTGATGTCATAACGTGCAGCGGCATGGCTACTAGAGGAACAAAGGAGAAATCCACGACTAAACCTCTTATCTGGAAAGTCGTTGTCAAGCAAAAAAGCTTGGACCTATAGAAGGAAAAATAAACCTTCATTGCAGCTCGCAAAGACTTTACGAAGGATGAGGCGTCCACTTCTAAGGCTCTAGCAAACCTAAGAACAGATGACGAATTTAAACCATTTCTACAGGCATGTATGAAGCTGCTTCACAACCAGAAGGCAGTAGAAAATATTCAAGCACTAATAGAAAGTTGCACAGAAATAACTACCCCTCCTGCGAAATTTAAGGATGTGCACAAACTTTACAAACATAAGAAACACATCGGTCGGGAAATGCGGCTAATAGTGCAGATTGGCGACTATGAAATGAATCAGGTTATCTTGGAGCTGGGATCAGATGTGAACGTACTACCTAAGAAAACTTGGCAGTGGATGGGAGAGCCTAAGCTGAAATGGTCCACTATACAGTTGCACATGGCTAACCAACAGAAGATCATACCATTGGGGAGGTTGTCAAAGATTATGGTCAATATCGCAGGAGTTAAGGTATGCGCCGACATTGAGGTAATTCATTTTGTGGAAGATGTGGACCCTTATCCTACACTCTTAGGACTAGATTGAGCAATAGACATGGGAGGCATTATCAACCTAAAGAAAATAATCATGGTGTTTTAGAATGAGGGTACAAGGGTGATAGTCCCACTAGAGCCTGCGAAAGGAGAGCAGTATACAGAGCCAATACGCGAAGAGGAGGATGTGGATCACATCTATAAATTAACTGCACAAGACGAGGATTAGATCAATCTTATGGCTGATGGTGTGCTTTTTTGGGAGAAGGATAGCGAATGCTTCTCTGACTCCGACAAGGAGATATAAAATTGGCAGAATCGGCTACATGATGTATCTACGTTGCGATGTCTTAGAATCACAAAGGATTTTCGGTGCATCTCCTCAAAGGTAAGAGAACTGCCCTACTTTGATGGTTCTGGTAGTATTAGGGATTTTTTCGAACATTTTAATCTGAAGTCCCAAGGGAGCGAAGGATGTGGGCCCTTAATCTAGCCATGCGTGCAACCCTTGCAAGGTGGTGGGACACGCATAAGGGGACGTTCCAGGATTGGGAAGAATGTCACGAAATGATGGTCCTACTGTTTGAACCCCCGGCTCACCTGCGCGTAAAGACTTTCCTTGGCCCAGGGGACCCACGCGAGCACTTGTCTACATGGATGGAGAAATGGTGCGAAATAACTCTGGACGAATGGGTCCACCTATTCATTCATGCTTTAGGTCCAATCCCCACCGCATGTTATTTAGATGCAAAATTACACCAATGCAACTGCCACTGGGAAACCCTGAAGGACGAATTTGTAGGGACATTTGTTTGGTAGGTGGAACGGAGGCACTTGACGAAGCTCTACAGGATATCGATGCCCTAGTATTCGATGAATCGCGCCCTTGTGCAGCACATGAGGCACCAACGTGGGAGACGCAGATGTAGGACATTGTCAATTGTCACAATCTGTCAATGGAGGAATGCGATGAGGACCCACGGAATATCTCTATCCCGAACTTGGAGGGAGAGCACGCAGTTGCTAGACCCCCACTATAGACCATCGATGCCACTAAGCCTCTGAAGCTGCGAGAATTTAACATTGGGACGGAGGAGCAACCTAAGCTAGCTAAAATAGGGAACTACTAGGATGATGACACTATTGGAAGAGTCGCAGAACTCCTCACCGAATACCAGGACCTATTTCCAACGAAATTCTCGAAACTCAAAGGGATTACAAAGGACCTAGGGGTCATGTGCATCACTTTAAAACCAGATGCGCGCCCTGTGAAGCAGCACCCTTATCGATTAAACCCCAAGTATAAGCACAAATTTAGGGAAGAACTTGAAAAAATGATAGCCACGGGTATAATCGAACCAGTCGAACAGTCAGATTGGGTAAGTCCTATGGTGGTTCAGGAGAAAAATACTAAGGGAGAGATACAGATCTGTGTTGACCTGCGCAAACTGAATGATGCTTACGTACATGATCCCTTTCCTATTCCATTCTTAGATGAAATCCTTGATAGCGTGGGGGGGAAGGAAGCGTACTCGTTCACGGACGGGTTCTCGGGCTACCATCAGATAAGGATCGCACCTGAAGATCGTAGCAAAACTAGGTTCGCCACTGAATGGGGATCTTTCCAGTTCACTGTCATGTCATTTGGGCTCAAGAATTCCCCTGCCATCTTTTCGCAGGTGGTGGTTGTCGTATTCAAGGAGTTCATCCACAAGTTTTTGGAGGTATATTTTGATGATTGGACCGTCTTCGAGTTGGTAAAGAAGCACGTCTCAAACTTGCACATGATGTTGGATGCCTATAGAAAGCACCAAATTTCCCTGAATATCAAGAAGTGCATCTTTTCGTACCCTTTGGGATCTTTCTAGGTCACATAGTCTGTCGACAAGGATTGATTGTTGACCCCACCAAGATAGTAGTTATCATCAACTTGGCAGTACCTACAAATGAGAAACAATTGCGCTCTATCCTCAGACATACAGGCTACTACAGGAAGTTCATTCAAGGGTATGTGATGATCACAGCACCTATGGAAAAGTTGCTAAAGAAGGACGTTTCATTTTTTTGGGACGAGGAGTGTCAGAAGAGCTTCAAACTACTCAAGGAGAAGATGGTCTCTACGCCCATCCTCATATTTCCTGACTGGGTGAAGGTTTTCCATGCTCACATAGATGTGTCAGGGATCGCCCTAGGAGTTGTCCTTACACAGCCTGGAGATGGAGACATTGACCATCCAGTTGCATTTGCTAGTAGGAAACTTTCTGGTGCGGAGCACAACTACTCCACTACTGAGCGTGAGGGGTTGCCCATGGTATACGCCCTGCAAAAATATAGGAATTATCTATTAGGAGGGCACTTCAAGATGTTTACAGATCACTCAGCTTTGAAGTACTTAGTGAATAAGCCTGTGTTAGGGGGGAATATTTTCCAATGGCTGCTGCTATTTCAAGAATATGACTTTGAGATTATCGTAAAGCGAGGGAAGCTGAAATTTTGGCCAGATCACTTATCCCAAATCGAAAGTGGCCAAGAGCTGACCAACCTAGAAGAAGGATTGCCTGATGCGCAGTTTTTCACTATTAAGGTAGTTGATGCGCACTTCGTCGACATCATTCACTTCTTCACTACGGGGATGGCGCCTGCAGAGTATTCGATACAAAAGAAGAAAGAGTTGTAACCCACGCAACGTATTTTAGCATCATCGCAGGCCATCTGTATAATTTGGGAGTTGACGAGGTGCTGCGAAGATACATATTGGAGCATGAAAGGCACACCATCTTAGCAGAAGCCCATGAGGGCATAGCAGGAGGTCACTACGCAGGAAAAGAAATAGCGCAGAAGATCTTGAGAGCTGGGCTATGGTGGCCCACACTGCATAGCGACTCTCACGACTATTGCAAAGCCTGTGATACGTGACAAAGGACGGGAAGGCCATCGAGTAGAGATGAAATTTCCCTACAATCGCAATTGGCCCTGCAAGCGTTTGACAAATGGGCCATCGATTTCGTTGGGACCATCAACCCGCCAGGAAAGAAGACAGGTGTGCGCTACATCATCACCGCAACTGATTATGTAACTAGATGGGCTGAAACACAAGCTGTGAAGGATTGCACCGCAAATATCGTTGCGCACTTAATTTTTGAACATATTCTGACCAGGTTTGGTTGTCCAAAGATCTTAATGAGCAATAGAGGTACGCATTTTGTTAATGAAATAATACAGGCCTTGACTAAATAATTTCAGATCCACCATGCGAAAATCACCCCGTATCATCCACAAGAAAATGGATTTGTGGAAGCCTTTAATAAAATATTAGAGTAGGCATTGACCAAGGTATGTAATGTCGATCGCAGTGACTGGGACGTGCACATCCCATCAGTCCTTTGGGCTTATAGAACCACCTATAAGAAGCTAACTGGGAAAACATCGTTTTGGATGGTTTATGGCCAGGAGGCCATTATGCCCATGGAGTATATTGTTCCTAGCCTATGCATCGTAGCCTTTACCAACATGGCGAAGCCTGATATCATGGAGGAGTGGTTAGCGTAGCTTGTAGCCTTGGAGGAATATCGTTTCATTGCTAACTTCCATAAGAAAGTTCAGAAGGCCCGGGATAAGGCATGGCATGATCGACATATTCGAAAAAAGACATTTGTGGAGGGAGAACTGGACCTGTTATACGATATCCAGTTTTCGAAACACCCAGGGAAGTTCCGTTAGCACTGGCTAGGTCCCTATATGGTAAAAGAAATTACTGACGGAGGAGCGGTCTGGTTAGCCACCCTGCACGGTGATATGGTACCAGGATATGTCAATGGAAAGCTCAAACCATACCAGATCAAATGACTATATCGCCGTAGTAGCTATACGGGGCAAAATACGGGCAGGCAGGAGGACAAACGTAGGCAGGATCGTGGTATGCACAGATATCAATCGCAGGTATGGAAGCACGGAAAGGTGCGCTGGGAGTGTAGGGGTGTGCTCAGAGCGTAGGAGGTGGGCTGGAAGTGCAGGGGTAATCTACAGCTGCGAAAACTAGCCGTTGGAATAGTAAAACTAGGTAAAAAGCAAATTTTACCATTGAAAGGAGCTAGCAGCCTACAATTAATGAGGTTGTTTCTGAAGATTTTTTACCGTTTACTTGATGGTAAGTTTCTGATAAGCCTCACCCAACCGTTCGTTGATGTCCAAGGCTATAAAAGTAGAAGGATTTCTCAGAAGAGGTTTTTGTGTATCTTGAATAGTTTGTGTTTTGTCAAAGTCTATGACTATTGCGCTTTGTTCATGTCTGAGCATGCTTCCCCCTCTAATAGTGGCAACCCTGAGTTCATTTTTCACGTAAGAATTACTATGACTAATCCCACTGAGTCTTCCAAGATCGTGGCCTTGATGGAGAAATAATTTGAGGAAGTACTGGAAGTCACCCCTGAAGTTAAGGAGGTTATGTCCACACCAAGCAAGGGAAAGCAGAAGGGGAAGGGAAAAGGCCAGGAGCAAGGACCGGGGAAACTTGCGAAGTGGGCTGGGGTGAAGCCGCATACTTCCCCTTGAAACGTGAAATCCCCATGAATGGTGCCACAGGAGCATTCTCCCAACCCATTAAAGAGACCTATGTCTGCTCAGGAAGAGGCCCAAATCGTTGAACCAATAAGCTGGTTGCCACCCTGTGTGCGGCCTCGCAGGCCCTCAGTGCGCATGCCTAAGAATCTCGATGGGATGTGCACCTATCTGCAGATGCCTCTGATTCTAGATGAGGTCCCCATCATTGGAGACTCCTTTGGCAAGCTCCACATGGTCAAGTTCGACGATCATGACCTATAAAACGTAGAGGCCTTCCCCAAACTAGCACCAAAATTGTATCTGGAGCATGTATTTGAGGATGATGTACTGAAGGTAGTCCCTATGCCATGGGCAATTGGATTGGCTGGGTCCAAGCTATTAAATTTGCTGCAGATGCCTCACTTCGACCACTGCAATATCACTGATATGATTTTCTAACAGTTTCTCACTCTGGTCCATGACAGCTACTTATGGATTCAAGACAACATTCCCATAGATGTAGCGCTCATTCACCGTATCACTGGTCTGCGCATGAAAGGGTTGAATCCCATGGAGCACGTCGGAAAGAAATATGAACACCAGATTGTTGATAAGGTGCATGAGGATTATCACGTTGAACAGAACACTAAGAGGTTCATAATCAGCACTATCAGCACGCATGGGCACCTTGTTGTTAGCATGCAAGATGATGCGCAAATTCCAAGTTGCCACAGTCCCCGCATATGTCATCCAATTGGCCAGCCGCTACGAAAATGGGGTCTGCTTCAACTGGTCCCAGTTTCTGTGTAGTGAATTTCTAGAGAACGTGCGCGAAGTCAAGGATCATGGAAGACCCTTCTGTTACTCCTGGTTGATGCTCCTCATCGCATTGGTCACATAGGAAGCCCCAGAAGATTCGGTCCTCCCCGAGCTAGAGTCGGATATGTGCGAAGGGGCATGATATGCGAATCTGTAGGATTCGAAGGATGAAAAGAAAATTGAAGATAATAAGGTCTTCTAGGTCCTATTTCAGAGTAAGCTCACAGCTGCCATTCACTTCCGGCCATGCTCGTCACCGGAAATTTATGAAAAATACAAAAGAATCGCAGCGTTTCAAGTAACAATTCATAATGTATAGATCAGGGGCCACAAGGATCCAGCATGGGTATCACTCCCGTATATGGTCGTTAACGAGAAGTTTGATTTCCTTATTGCTTCTCAGCCTCCACACTGGAAACTTGGCTTCAAATCAGGTACAAAAGGACATTGCAGGTACGACCACCACGAAGGTCACCCCACCTGACACCACCAAAGATATCGAAGGGTAGGGCAATACTACCGAGAAGGGAGTGGACCCGAAATTACAGGGAAAGACTACCGGGAAGGGAGTGGACCCGGAATCACAAAAGGATTCGTAGTAGGATCTAGGCATAGAGGGTCTGGAGGCGGGAGGTGTTGACTCCTCTCAAGGTACGAAATGGACTAGTGACCCTGTTAAAGGACCACGAAAGAAGCAACGAGCTCAACGGCTAGAACGAGACACAAAATTTACTCTAGCGAAAGAGGACCTAGAGCAGATCGCAGACACAATCACCCTCGCCGCAGAAGATAAATGGCTAGCTCTGGAAGAGCAGTAGAAGGCTACGGTCGCAACACTCCATTCTGAGCTCCGATCTCTGCAGCTCAAAACTGACACCCTACAGACGAGTATGGTTCAAGCACGGCCACCACTAGCGACAAGTAGCGAATTGATCCTCACAACATAAAGCCGCATCTGCCTCCTTCCAGGCGCATCATTCGTCTTGAGTCTGCCTACCTTGGGAGTGCAAGTTCAGGCCTGCACAGAGGTACAATTGGATCTAGCCCGATTGCCACATGAACCACTGCAGGTCCTTCACGGCATCCATTTTCGAAGAAATTCAACATAGAGACCGCTAGGTGCACCAGCAGCTCAATACGGTTGAGTAGACGATTGTGGAGAAAACCAAGGAAGTGTCCCAGGCACAGGCTACATGCACCCTCGCCACCATGTAACAGACAGAGTTGGAACGCCTAATCAATAGGCTCTTCACAGATGTCACTGAGGATATCCCAGTTTCTGCCACCCCCCAGGCCAAGATTGAGGGGCTTGTTGTAGCACTAAAGGCTTCGAGGACTGAGATTCAGGTTTTCAAGACAGAGATGGAGCAACAGATTGCAGCTTTACAGGCCAAGTTCTAGCCAAAAACTCCACCTGAGGTAAGAGCCCAGCGTTCCGCGCTCGTAACCGAGGCCACCAATACTATCACAACTCAAATTTCTCAGGGCGCAGATTCGTTGGAGACGGCCATGCATTTGTGGTATAAGGTACAGCGAGACCCCCTCCTACGAGATTTTACTCAAGAACTGTGCTAGAAGCAGAAAGAGATTGAACAGCTTGAGGCTACTATGTCATCCTTGATCCTCGCTCAACACTTGGCACGACTGCGTACCAGCCACCAACGTAGAGATGAAATTGAAGAGCTCCACCACAAGAAGAAGGTTCTCAATGATCACCTTAAGCCTTGGGCCGATGAAGCCCTCAAGCTCTCTCAAGACATTGATATCGCAGTAAAGCAACTAAACCAGACTTTGGAAATCGTCACTACTGCTACAGAAGGTCCAACTTCACAAAGGTTGGTGGAAATTGCTCAGAATGCTGCTTCGTAGAGCGAAGGAGTGCTACCCCCACTGGTTGATGCGATCAGGTAACTTCAGGCAAAGATACAGACCCCATGGCCGCAGTGACTCGAGATGAGTCACAAGATTGTGTTGGGGGTCTGTTAGAACAAGGTTCCCTGACCTACATTTTTGTATAATTTTTTAATATTCGGTCCTGCATAAGGGTTTTGGGGTGGGTCAAAGCCCCTAATATTTTTTAATGGGTAAAAGGTTAGGTCTAGGATCCACGGTTTGCGAACCATAGGATAGCGAAGGCTATGATATTATAAATAGATAAATAGTTGGGTCTAGTAAGTAAGTAAGTCGATAGATTGATGCTACGTGCAAACTGTTAAGATGTGTTTGGGTTGTTTTGGGTAAGGACTCATGTTGGCTGTGTGCGCAAAGATCCTCAGTCCTGCTATGTGCGGACCCCACTAGGCTGTGTGCGCAGGCTGTGTTGGGGTTGTAAGTGGATCTTTGATATTAACGAATGCGAAGTATCATTGAAGTATTTGTGTGTTATCCGAATTGGTCATGTTTACTGCTAAAGCGCATCTGTGATATTTATTTAAGCTGCGAATGTATCAGTGTTCTAGAATTGGCCTAAGTGTATCGGTGATATGATATTGGTTGCGATTATAGTCCTCTGTGATGGTATTTGGTAATGAACACGTGCATGCGAATGTACTGATTAGATCTGATAGCTTTGTTATGGTTATAAGTTGATTACACTATTAAAATATTTGAGATTAGACTCATTATGTGCGAACCTAGTAAGTTATAACCCAGATCTACCTTGAATTACCTACTCTCTCTCAGGGTGCGGAAACCTAGTTCTAGCACCCTCCCATACTACTTCGGGTGAGACCTTGGCTTGCGCAAGTAGGTCATTACTGAAAGGGCCAGTAGTATAGGGGTTTTTTGGAAAACCTTAACCTCTGAATCTGGGTCAAGACCCCTCAAGCCAACACACACTAGGAAGTCAAATACGAACCAGAGAAAAAGAGCCCCAACATCATTTAACAACTTTGATTCCCTAGCTCAACTGAATGAGAACGAGAATGAGAATGAAATCCCAAGAGACTCAGATTGACCCCCGTAGGAGAATCCCTAGACTTTGAAGACCCACAAAACAAAATCCAACTAGAAGCCTTTCTGCTACCCCAAACCTCCTCACACACAATGCAAAACTCAGAAAAAGGAAAAATCATTGTCCTGGAATCAATCCCTGAATAAATTGAAGAAGAACTGGAGAGCATTGACTACGGGGACCTCGACATCATGGGGTTGGAAGACGCATGCAAGTGGAAAGAATTTCTCTCAATTCCATAGCAACCGATCTAGAAATTGGAGGAAGTCCTCCTTAGAGCTCAATAGATACCCTCCCTCTGAATTTAAGGTGGCACACTCCTAGACACTAAACTCATTCCAAAAGAATCCCTAAAACGAGGAAGAAGAATTGATCTGCAACGATTGGTTATCATGGGCAAAGAGCTTGTAGAATCAAGGCACTATGCCAAGTTAACAAGGTTTTACTATGTAGTCCCCAACCCCCCTCAATGAAGATCATATCATGGAATATCAAAGGGCTAAATAGTCCCTCCAAGAACAGGTTAATCAAGAAAATAATTACTAAGGAAATACCCACGATTTTCTTTATGCAAGAAACCAAATGCTCCAGCTCAACTCTGGATACAATCTTCAAAATTCCTTGGAAAGGCTGCAACACCCTAGCCATTGACGCAAGTGGAGCTTTGGGAGGCCTAGCGATTATCTGGAACCCCCACTTGATCACCCTATAGAACAGTCAGGCACATCGACACTTCATTCAAGCTTCCTTCCATTTGATTGGAACTAGCATTCATGGACATCTCACGAATGTCTACTTCCCACAGTTAGTACAGCAACAAGCAAAGCTTTTAAATAGCATAGAGGATCTCAAAAATCAGCGAACTCACCCTCTCTGGCTGATTGGAGGAGCCTTCAACATGATCATATCCCTTTAGGAGAAAAAAGGAGGAAGAACCAATCTTGACATGGACACCACCAAATTCAAGGATTTCATCCAAGGCAATCATCTAATAGATCTTCAAACATGCAATGACATCTTCACTTGGAATAATCTGAGGAGAGGATCCCATCAAATTGCATCTAGATCAAACTTCTTCCTCATCCTGGAAGACTTCATCCACCTGGGAGGAGAGCTCACATCCACCATCATTGCAGGCGTTGGTTCAGATCATTGGTCGATTCAACTTCAATGGCTCAGACCTGGTATTGCCACACCTAAACCTTTTCGCTTTGAACAATTTTGGCTCAAACATCTAGGGTTCAAAGAAATTATCTCAAATTGGTGGGATTCCCTCAATCCTCCCTTGGGTACAAAAATGTATCACTTCCAGCAGAAATTGAAGATTCTCAATGGGAAACTAAAATTGTGGAACAAAACCACCTTTGGAAACATCTTCAAAGACCAAAGAGATCTGGAAACGCAAATGCAGCAACTCCAACAAAAAATCATCTCAGAAGGAATATTAGCAGACTCAGAGACCAAGGAAAAGACACTAACAGCCCAACTTGAAGAAATAAGGCATCAAAAAGAAATTCTATGGAAACAGAAATCATGAATAAGCTGTCTCAAAGAAGGATAATAGAACACAAAATTCTTTCGGCGCTCCACTCTCCAACATAGGATGCAAAATAGAATCACAGTCCTCAAGAATCAAAATGGGGAGCATATGGAAAACCATGAGGACATCACAAAGGAACTGCTCAACCACTTCAAGGACATCCTCAAAGAATCCAATACCCAACGACATAAGGCCATTGAGAAAATCACACAAAATATTCCAAAATTAGCCAATGAGAATCACAACAGGATGTTGCTCAAAGCCACAACACTGATGGAGGTCGAACAAGTGGTTTTCCAATTAAAAGAATGGAAAGCCCCAGGGTCGGATGGATTTACCACCAACTTCTTCCACTTATTCTGGGACACTATCAAAGAGGAAGTATGGGGCATAATGGAGGAATCGTGCAACACCCACTGGATTCTTCCAGCTATCAATGCAACTTTCCTCACTCTCATCCCAAAGGAAGATAACGTTGCTTCCCCAAGTAACTATAGACCAATTGCACTCTACAATGTTATTTACAGAATTATTTCCAAAGTTATAGCTAATAGATTGAAGCAGCTTCTTCCCATGCTCATCTCTCCGAAGAAAACGAGCTATGTTGAGGGCAGGAATATCCTTTATAGAATCATTCTAACCCATGAATTCATCCACTCCTTAAAAATCTCAAAAAATATTGGCATGCTCCTCAAAATTGACTTTTCCAATGCCTTTGACAAGCTGAGCTGGAACTACATAAAGCAAGTTCTTCTAGCCTTTGGCTTCTATTGGAACAGGGTCCCCTAAAAGCTGCAATTTTGTATAAGTTTTGTATATTTTGGTCTTAATTAGTCTACTAGAGGGGTTTTGGGGTGGATCAAAGCCCCTAATGCATTGTAATGGGTCAAAGGTAGACCAAGAATCCACAAACCACGGTTTGCGGATCATTGGATGCATAGGCTAAATCGGTATAAATAAATGAACCTTTTTGAGTCATAGGTAGAAGAGAATAGAGATTGATGATAGTTGTGAATTGTTAGATCTGTTTGGGTTGCTAGGGAAAGGACTCCTGCTGGCTTTGTGTGCAGAGATCCTCAGTCCCACTGTGTGTGGACCCTGCCAGCTGTGTGCGCAGGCTGTATGGGATTGTATTGGGTTTTGAATGATAATATATGTGGATATGGTAAAAGTATCTCTACGTTGTTTGAATTTTATGCGAACTGTTGAATCTATTATTGGTTATCCATTGTTGATGTGTTTATGATATTACATGTGATGTTGTTGATACGAAGGTGTTGATTAGATCTATGACTGATAGTAACTATGGTAGTTGTGGACTATACTGATTAGCAAACCTGCGACTAGATCTATTTTATAGCTGCGAGAGTATCCCTGTTTCTGTTATATAAATCTATGATATGTTGATTACTGCAATTATAGTTGTTGTACTGATATATTGATGTTACGCACGTGGATGCGAAGGTAATTAGTAGATATGAACTCTGTGATATAATTTTGTAGCTAGATCTATTAATTACGAAGCTTATAGACTGGGAACACAGCTCTGTTGACTTACCTGCTATCTCTCAAGGTGCGGAAACCTAGTTCCAGCACCCTCCCATACTGCTTCAAGTGAGACTTTGGCCTACGCAAGTGAGTCACTGCCAAAAGGGCCAGTAGTATAGGGGTTTATTGGCAAACCTTAACCTCCAAACCTGGGTTAGGATCCCTCGAGCCAAAAAATGGTTCCATTGTCGGGACAGGGAGCATTTTGAGAGAGATCGGGTAATTCCAAGAACGCATTGGAGTACCTGAGAAGAAAGAGATCGATGAGTGGTTCGAGAAGCAAATTCAGGAATTCGCAATAAGAGAATCAATAAAAGGCTAACCACAGAAGAGTGGAAAAATAAGTACATTTTTACAGAGATCTACGAAATTTTCTTCGTGACATTTACGATCAAGTTTCAGGAGTGGCTCACAAGGCTCGTATATTTCCAGAAGTGTTGGAAGGATGAAAGGGTTACACAGTGGACTCCAGAGCTAATCCAGCAGTTAGAAAAGACTAATAACACCATCACGCACACGATAGTTCACTGGGTGGACAGTGTGATAGTAGGATTCGTGACGAAATTTGCAATTGATCAATTTGTGTCCTACTTTGAGGCAGAGCGAAGATTTTTCAAGGGATTCCAGGGTAAGTTTCTAAAAACTCTGCCATTATTTATTAAGATCTTGTTGTACGAAAAAAACATCATGTGTAGCCACACAGAGTGAACGAGCTCTGATCAGAGCAAGGGTACAATGCGCAGTGGTAAATACTACAAAACCAATCAGGAGGGAGATCAATCTGTCTACATTCTAGTAATAAATTCTGTTGTGCATAGCTCTCCGTCTACGCCACCATTGAACCCTCATAGGGGTAATAACTCGTCGCCTCCACCACTGAAAGACGATATGGCTTCACACATGAAGCTACCCACCTTCAAGGGCGTAGGAGATGAGGATATGGATCGGTTTTGGTTCATTGCAGGATCGGTATAGACTGTGTAGAACATATCTAGTGATGCGGTGAAAAGGGCGCAGTTATCCCTTGCCTTTGAAGGAAGGGCCTTGGACTGGTATATGGGGTTCATCAACTAGCATGCGAATGCAACCATTGAAGAGATTAATAATGCATTGAAACAACAGTTCAAAAAGCCCAAGTCCTACTCGAAGATAGTGAATGATCGGAAGGATTTCAAGCAAGGACCATCCGAGTCCGTATGGGAGGCTGACCAACGGTTAAAGAAGGTAATTAGAGAAGGAGGATTTATGTACAATGACAAGTAGCACATGGAGTGGTTCATTGTTATGCTTCTGCCCCACCTACGCATGCCAATGGGACATCAAGCCATTGAATCATAGCAAAAGGCCTTGGAAATCACAATGAAGCTAGATGTTGTGCCAAGAGATGATACCCAGTTAGGAGTACAACAGATACAAGGCCAACTAGAAGCAATGCATATGGAGATCGAAAATCTGTGGAAGGAGCAAGGAATGGAGGCTAGCCCTAAACGATGGTGCATACGATGTAGGGTGAATGGACACACCAAGGATAATTTTCCTCTACTAGCAGACTACATACAGGCTGGGGGAACCAATCCGTTGCGACCTAAGGAAGCTGCGGGACCCAGTTCGGTGCTTTGGTGCAATGATTATTGTGTTGTTGGGCTACATGATACCAACACCTACCCTTGCCTTGCCACATATGTCCCAGAGAAACAGTAACATTGGTGCAAGTTCTGTAGATCTGTAGGCCATGATGAATAGAACTTCCAAACATACGATCTAATGATAGATCGAGGAAATCTATATAGGGTACAGGCGGATCTGTCATCACCAAGATCCCCCTCAGGCATAGGTGGTTCTCCAGCCAGGGGTAGGGGAGGGGGTTGAGTTGGAAGCGCAGGTAGGGGGAGAGGACAACTAGTTTTCTATAACTGCGGAGAAGTAGGGCACTTTGAAAGGGATTGCGCAAACCCTGCAATACAATCCTACATATACTATAGATAGCTGGATCATGTGATCGAAGATTGCCTGATTCTGATGGCCAAAATACAAGAGAAGCAGTAGACACCTACGCAGAATGTACAAAGGTTCAAGGTGGAACCTCGAGATGAAGGACCAAGTGTTAATGTTATCACACACAACGGCATGGTCACTTGGGGAGCTGCGGAAAAAGCTTAGGTGGAGCCTCTCATCCATAAAGCGGTTGTTAAACAAGAAGGTTTAGACTTACGGGAAGAAAAAGAAGCCTTTGTCGCAGCTCGCCAAGACTTTTCTAAGGTTGAGGCACCTACTCCTCAGGCCCCTACAGATGATGAGGTTAAACCATTCATGCATGCATGTATGAAGTTGTTGCGCAACCAAAGGACCGTAGAAAACCTCCAAGCTTCAATAGATAGATGCGCAGAAAAGACAACCCGAACTATGGAAATTAAGGATGTACACAAACTCTATAAGAATAAGAGATGCACTGGTAGGGAGATGTGGTTAACTGCGCAGATTGGTGACTATGAGATGGATCAGGTTATTGGACCTAGGCTCAGATGCAAACGTACTACCTAAGTAAACCTGGCAGCGAATGGGAGAACCTAAGTTGGAATGGTCCACTATCCAGCTGTGCATGGCTAATCAACAGAAGATCATACCCTTAGGAAGGTTATCAACGATTGTGGTAGACATCACAAGGGTCAAATTTTGGGCTGATTTTGAGGTCATTCAGATTGTAGAAGATCCAGACCCCTATCCTAAGCTCCTAGGATTGGACTAGGCCGTAGATATGGGAGGTATTATCAACTTAAAAAAGAGGAGAGTGGTATTTGAAAATGAAGGAACACGGGTGATAATACCGCTAGATCTCGCAAAAAAAGAGAGTTATACAGAGTCAGTGCATGAGGAAGAAGAGGTGGATCACATCTATAAGCTAACTACGAGGGATGAAGACTGGGTCAATCCTACAGCTGATGGTATGCTTTTCTGGGAAAGAGATAGCGAATGCTTCTCCGACTCAGATGAGGAAATGGAAAATTGGCAAAATCGGTTGCATGATGTCTCTATGTTGTGCTGCCTACAAATTACAAGGGACTTCCGCTGCATATCTTCAGAGGTAAGATAATTTCGCTACTTTGATGACTCTAGTAGTATAAAAGAGTGTGATGAGGATCCACGCAATATCTCTATTCCCGAGTCAGAGGGGGAGCGCGTAGTTGCGGGACCTCCACTACAGGCTACAGACGCGCTGAAGCATCACCTACGTTTGACCCTTGGACTCATGAGCTACTACAGAAAATTCATTCCGGGATACGCACTGACCACCACACCTCTGGACAAACTGCCTAAGAAAGATGTTTCATTCTTTTGGGATGACGAGTGCCAGAAGAGCTTCGAGCTGCTTCGGGAAGGGATGGTATCTACACCTATTCTTAATTGTCCCAATGGGGCGAAGGAATGTCATGTACATGTTGATGCGTCAGGGATTGCCCTGGGAACGGTCCTTATGCAGCCTGGCATCGGAGACATTGATCACCCAGTCGCCTTTGCTAGTCAAGAACTCTTGAGTACGAAGAACAATTATTCCACTGCGGAAAGGGAAGGGTTGGCCATGGTCTATGCACTACAAAATTATCGGCACTATCTGTTGGTAGGACACTTTAAGATGTTTACAAATCATTCGGTTTTCAATTCCCTGATGAATAAGCCTATGTTGGGGGGGGAACTCTGCAAGTGGTTGTTGATGGTTCAGGAATATGATTTTGAAGTCATAGTCAAGCTAGCGAAGTTGAATGCGGGGGTCGGATCACTTTTCCCAACTTGAGACGGGCGGGGAACCCACTAACTTGAGGGAAGGATTGCCTGATGCATAGCGGTTCGCCATAAGGGTCATTAATGCGCACTTTGTTGATATCATTCAGCCCCTGACTATAGGCAGAGCATCTACAGAATATTCGGTACGAAAAAATGAGTTGGTTACCTGGGCGGCGGACTTTACCATTATCGCAGGTCCTTTATATAAACTAGGGGTTGGTGAAGTGTTGTGCAAATATGTTCTGGAGCATGGAAGGCATGCTATTTTGGCAGAAGCTCACGAAGGCATAGAAGGAGGTCACTACGCAGGCAAGGAAAAGGCAAAAGAAAATATTGTGGGCTGGGCTATGGTGACGTAGACTTACATTTGGAAGGAATAATCTCAGGCTACAGCCAGTTCGCTGGGAGCGCAGGGGATATGCTCCAAGCGTAGAGGTGCACTGGGAGAACAGGGGTACGTTGAGCGCACCCAGGTTACGAAAACTAGCCGTTGGAACAGTAAAATCACGTAAAAGGAAAAAATTACCATTGGATGGGATGGGTGGCCGACATTTAATGAGGCGATTTTTGGAGATTTTTTACTATTTACTTTATGGTAAGCTCCACGTGAAGTCTACCCTACCATTGCAGGATCGCCAAAGCTATAAAACATATGGGCTAGAGCAGACAAGGGTTCTGTATCACTTGAAGAGCTCATACTTGGCATATTTGTCCTAGACGAAGTTGTGTTGTAAGAATTTTTGTGCCCCTAGCATCTCTTTCCTGTCTGAGAAAACTGCTCCCTCGGACAGTAGCAATCCCGAGTTTTCCTTTCGTGCCAAGATGACGGCTACGAATCCTGTTGAACCCTTGGAACCAGTAATCTCGGCAGAACTGGGCATAGAGGAAGTGGTGGAAATTGAGTTTGAGGCTGAATAATTTTTCTCCACCCCAATCACTAAGAAGGGCAAGGAAAAAGCAGAAGACTTCGGGAAACCCCCGAAACCCATGAAATGGGTTAAGGGGAAACTTTGTGCTTCCCCGCGGAATGTACCATCCCTAAAGGCGACACCCCAGGTGCGAGCTGCTCAGGAGGAGGCCCAGCCTACCGGACCGATCAACTGGTTACCTCCCTTCATCTGACCGCGCAGGACCTTGACGTGCACGCCAAAGAACCTCGACGGCCTGATCACTTATCTGCAGATGTTGTTGACCCCGAGAGAAGTCCCTATCATTGGTGACCCTGTTGGGAATCTGCACGAGATCAAATTTGATGATCATGAATTGGCCAATTTGGAGGCCTTCCCTGAGCTAGCGCCTGAATTATGCCTTGACACGATTCGGGAAGAAAATGGGATCAAAATTGTTCCTCAGCACTGGGTACGTGGATTCGTCGAGTCTGGGCTCCTGAACTTGCTAGGGATGCCTCACTTCGGTCACTACAACGTTACGAACCGACTAGCCCGACAGTTGCTTGCCATAATTCATGATGCCTGCCTGTGGATCTAAGACAGGATCCCCATCAACGCTGTGTTGGTTCACAAAATTACTCGCCTTCCCATGCACGACCCCAACCCTCTGGAGCACATGGGTAAAAAGTATGAGGCGGAAATGGTTGAGTGTGTGCGCAAGACCTACCATGTGGAGCGCAATACTCGAGCTTTTATAATCAAGTCTATCAGTGACCAAGGCACATAGATGGGCACGATGTTGTTGGCATGCAAAATGATGAGAAAATGTCAAGTGTCCTCTGTCCCAACCTACGTAATTCAATTAGCCGGACAATGTGGGAAAGGGGTACGTTTTAACTGGGCTCAGTATTTTTGCGATGAGTTTCTGACTACTAATTAGGGGAATTTTGAGGTCTAAAAGGAAATAATAAAATAATAGCTAAACCAATAAAATAATATTTATGAACTTTCAATTCACTTTTTTCACCAAAATCCATGTAACCATAGTTAAATTCAATTCAAAAGTTGTACCAAAATATAATTAATAAAAAAATTGTATTGATGTGACTATAAATAAGAATGAGTTTTTCAAAAAAAAATCATTATCATTGAACAACTAATGCATTTGTCCTTTGTACTTAAATAACTTAAAATAAAATATAAATATAAATTTATAAATTCTTAATTATATTATATGCTATTAATTAAAATTTATATTATTTAAATTGTATAATAACATGTAATTAATATACTATATAAAAATAATATAATATAAGAAATATATAGGCATATGCATTGTTTCTTTCAAGAAATATGAAATGACAATAATATATTTTTATTCAAAAAGTGTGAAATGACATTTATTATGAGTAATTTAGTTTGACTTTAAAAGTACTTAGAGCACTACCGTGGTTAACCATGAGTTTTTATCCACCATTGAGAATGTGACAAGTAAGTACCTTTAACTCAAGAAATGCCACCTCAACCATTAGGGATGATGTCATCCCCTAAAATGTGATTGGTTTTCATAAAGTCAATTTTTATTGTACATTTTCCTTAGGAGGCCCATTTTAGACCTCAAAATTCCCCTAATAATATTCGCGAGTCCCAGGAGTAGGGCCGCACCTTTTGTTATTCCTGGTTACTGTTCCTCATAGCGTTGGTTGCCTGGGAAGCCCCTGAGAAGTCAGTCCTTCCTGAACTTACCCCGGACATGTGCGAAGGGGCTCGCTATGCCCACTTGTGGGATTCTAAGGACCCACAGCATCTCGAGGATAACCAAGTTTTCTAGGTCCTCTTTCAAAGTAGCTTGGCCGCAGCCATTAAATCCCGACCACAGTTGTCCCCTATCATGTATGATAGATACAAGGATATTGCAGCATTTCAGATCACTATGCACAACGTCCAGATCAAAGCACACAAGGATAAAGCTTGAACTTCGCTTCCTTATATGGTGGCGAATGAGGAAATTGACAACGCTATTGCGCTCTGGCCTCCTAACTGGAAGATCGGCTTCAAAATTTGTGCGAAGGGCATCGAAGGAACCAGCACATCAAAATTCACCCCCTTTGTCGTCCTCAAGGATACCAAAGGTGCGACCAAGAGTACCAGACAAGACATGGTCGCGGCAGCATAAAAGGACGCGCAGTAGAAGCAGACCTTTGAGAAGGACGTCAAGGTGAAGATTTAGGTAGATTCACATTCAGACCTAGGAACAGAAGGACAGGATGTAGGAGGACCTGCCACCCCCCACGGCACGAAGCGAACAAGCGAACCTGTCAAAACACCCCGCAGGAAGCAATGCTCCCAGCGGACGGCACGTGATGAGACAATCACATTGACTAATGGAGTCCTTGAAAAGATCACTGATGCGGTCATTCTAGCCATGGAGGATATATGGGTAGCCTTAGAGGAGCAATAAAAAGTTGGGTTGACATAATCCAGGCTGAGCTTCGAGTGCTACAGATGAAGACAGATACATTGCAGACCACCGCGAAGCACGCGGAGCTCAAAAATGTGATTCACCAACTGTGCGCAGATGTTACCATAGAGATCCCGCCCACAGCCACCCCTCATGCGAAGGTTGAAAGGTTGGTCGCAGCATTGAAGGCCTCCCACGAAGAAATTAATATGGTCAAGGCCCGAATGGAACAGCGGATCTCCGACCTCGAGGCTAAGTTGCAGCCTGAAACACCTCCGGAGGTACAGGCCCAACAAACTGCACTGGTCACTGAGGCTACGAATGCCATTATAGGGAAAATCATGCAGGGTTCCCAATTATTAGAAACGGACATGCAGCTATGGACCAAGGTCCAGTGCAACCCGATCCTACGTAGCATCAACCAGGACCTGCGACAGAAAGAAGAACAGCTCGAGACATTAGAAGCTACCCTGCCCACTTTAGTTCCTGCTCAACGCTTGACACGGTTGCGCACCAGTCACACCCTCCAAGCTGATATTGATGAAATTTGGCAAAAGAAGAACGCATTCGGCGACCACCTGAAGCCTTGGGCTGCTGAGGCCCTCAAGCTTTCACAAGATGTGGATGTCGCAGTCAAGCAGCTGAACCAGACTCTGGAGAGTGTCACCGCCGCGACAGAAGGCCTGATTTCAGAAAATTTGGTCGACATCGCACAGAATACCACTGCTTAAAATGAAGGCCTCCTGCCTCCATTAGCCAAGGCGATCCGATTGTTACAGGCGCAGGTGGAGAACCCACCATCTCCGTGACTCAGACGAGTCACAAGATTATGTTTGGGGGCCGTTGGAACGGGGTCCCCTAAAAGTTGTGATTTTGTATAAGTTTTGTATATTTTGGTCTTAATTAGTCTAACGCAAGGGTTTTGGGGTGGTTCAAAGCCCCTAATGCATTGTAATGGGTCAAGGGTAGACCAAGAGTCTGCAAACCATGGATTACGGACCATTGGATGCATAGGCTAAATCGGTATAAATAGATGAACCTTTTTGAGTCATAGGTAGAAAAGAATAGATATTGATGATAGTTGTGAATTGTTAGATCTGTTTGGGTTGCTAGGAAGAGGACTCCTGCTGGTTGTGTGCACGGAGATCCTCAGTTCTGCTATGTGCGGACCCTGATGGCTGTGTGCGCAGGTTGTATGGGATTGTATTTGGTTTTGAATGATAATATATGTGGATCTGGTTAGAGTATCTCTGTGTTGTCTGAAGTTTATGCGAACAATTGAATCTATTATTGGTTATCCATTGTTGATTTGTTTATGATATTACATGTGATGTTGTTGATACGAAGGTGTTGATTAGATCTATAAATGATAGTAACTCTAGTAGTTGTGGATTATACTGATTAGCAAACCTACGACTAGATCTATTTTATAGTTGCGAGAGTATCCCTGTTTCTGTTATATAAATCTATGATCTATGGATTACTGCAATTATAGTTTTTGTACTGATATATTGATGTTACACACGTGGATATGAAGGTAATTAGTAGATAATAACACTGTGATATAAGTTTGTAGCTAGATCTGTTAATTACGAAGCTGATAGACTGGGAATGCAGCTCTGTTGACTTACCTGCTCTCTCTCAGGGTGCAGAAACCTGGTTCCTGCACCCTCCCATACTACTTCGGGTGAGACTTTGACCTGTGTAAGTGGGTCACTGCCAAAAGGGCCAGTAATATAGGGTTTTGCTGGCAAACCTTAACCTCTGAACCTGGGTTAGGACCCCTCAAGCCAACAGCTTCAATAAAACTTGGGTTTGCTGGATAATGAGCCTGATACCTGCTCCCTTCATCTCTATCCTGGTCAATGGCATCCACTCGGCAACATTCAAACCCTCCAGAGGTATAATGCAAGGAGAACCTCTCTCACCTTTTCTCTTTTTTCTTATGGCCGAGGGTCTTGGCCGCCTAATCAAGAGCACTATCTGTTCTCATGACCTTCAAGATATCCCCTTACACAATCTTCCCTGCATTTCCCATCAACAATTTGTGGATCAAAACATGATCATGGGTCACCCCTATGTGCAAGAATCTCGCACCCTCAGAACACTTCTTGACTATTTTTATGAAGCCTCTGGAACCACTATTAACCCTAAAAAATCTCAAATCTTCTTTTTCAACATGCCTCTTGTCACCCAGCGCAACATAGCTCGCATCCTTGGCTTCACCATAGCCTCTTTTTTGTCCAAGTACTTGGTAGCTCCTCATGGACTCAGCTATCAAAAATTCATTCTAGAGAGAGATGTTGGACATAATGGAAACTAAACTGTCCACCTGGACCCATTGCTATCTCAACATCGTAGGACGTCTGGTTCTCATCAAAAAATTTCTTCAATCTCTGCCCATATACCTCTTTTTCGTTCTGGCTGCACCAAAATGGGTCCTCAAAGAATCTGTAACCTTCAACAAACCTTCCTCTAGGGGGGATCCAAAGACAAGCATAAATGCGCACAAATGGGGATCCAAAGAGGTATGTATGTCAAAAACTAAGGGAGGACTTGGTCTAAGAGACTCGAAGCATAGCAACAACATCATGGGTGCCAGTATATGGTGGAAATGGGTCTCCAACCCACATATACCATTGGTGACATTATGGGAAGCCAAATATGCTAGAAATTTACCCAAGGAGGAACTAATCAGATTCAACATTGCTCTTGGAGGATCCCAAATCTGGACTGTAGCCAGTCAACAAAAACATCTGATCCAAACCCACAACTTTTGGGAACTATGTGATGGTCTCAAGCCTGATTTTAGGAGGATTCATGGAAGAAAATTCCTATCCTATCCTCGATATTTCCTCGCTGCATATAGCACGCGATTATACAGGAAATAGAACAAAACTATGTCTAGGATTTTTTGACTATGAAAACAATTCAAGGTTACAGGAATTGGCTCCACACAGATATATGCCAGGAAGACTAGAACAATGAACAACACAAAGATATCTGGGAGGAATTAACTAAAAGGAGAATCAAAACTCAACAAGGGCCAGACATTCTCTGTTGGGGCCATACTCCAAGTTGTAATTACTCAACAAAGAAATCCTACCATCTCATTCAACCTCTGAACCTTGGCCCCACAAATCAGTTATGGAAGAAGATATGGACAGCTAAGCTCTAGCCCAAAGTAGCTAATTTTTTATGGTTTCTAAGTAAAATAAGCATCCTCACATGGGATAATATTATGAATAGAAGCTTTATGGGTCCTTTGAGGTGTCCTCTATGTCAGAATGACATTGAAACCATCGATCACCTATTGGATTGTTGCCCCATATCCAACACTTTCTAGGACAGGATTGAGATCCTTTGCAGAAGCTCCAATCGAGATCAAGGCAACATCACCAACACCATTAGCATATGGTAGCACAAAACCTATTCCAGAAATCTCCTAAATCATCTATGGCAACTCATTCCAGGCCTACTCATATGGAACCTCTGGAAATAACGAAATAGCAGGATATTTAAAGATATTGATTTAACCCAAGAGCATATCTAGGCCAAGCTTCACAACAACTTAGAAGAAAATCTTCCCATGGCTCACTGGGGGAAGGATGACTTCCCGACAACCACTATTGAACACACTATCTGGAACAATTGGCATATAAGTATTGAGCCCCCTGTGGTGAACTCCCCCCCGAGTATAGGTAGGATCAGTTCTCTTGATCACTGGAATTCCCCCCCCCCCGGGACAAATTTTTCAAATGCAACTTCAATGGAGCCTCCAAAGGCAACCCAAGGGAAGCTGGATTGGGGGAATCTTCAGATATTCTAGTGGCAGCCCTTTCCATGCCTACTATGGAAACCTGGGGTGGGATAGCAACAGCTCTGCGGAACAGGAGGGGCTTATACAGGGTATCTCCATATCCATTGAGCTTATTTTTTTCCCACTAGAAATGGAAGGAGATTCGCAACTCATCATACAAGTGGCCACCTGCATCCTCCTTGGCTCTTCTTCCATAAAGGTCTCTACCAGATGGAGGCTAGCCAACCATCTCAATCACCTGGAACAACTGCTACATCATCACAAGGCCATTACATTCCACCATGTGCGCAAAATGGAAAACATCATAGCAGATCTCCTGGCCAACAAAGGCGTGGATAGCCACTCAACGCTTTACCACTCTAATTTTCCTTAGATTCAAGATGAAATCCTACGTAAGAGTTGCCACACTTTCCTCCAAAAGAATCGAACTCCCCTATATGCGGGTGACACACCATGATTGTGCAAGGACAGACCCTCCCATGCTCAGGCTGATAATTCCCTGCAACACCAGCTCTAACTTGATGTGGACACTCAATTCATCAATCATTCATAACATTGCTCTGATGCACCTGACCTCTTGCCATACCTTGCATCACATGCAGCCACACTGGGACTGTCCCTCATCACATCTGTGAGCATGCCACAACCCCTCATTGCATTTGCGTTGATGCCACAGTTATTAAAAAGGCACTGAAGCTCCCCATTTTGCCATCTCTCTACTGATCCAGTCGGAATCTATAGCCATTTATGTTATTCCCCTCACCATCACGTCATTGCTCCAGCTTCCCTGTGTGCTCCCCCTACTGCACTCTCCCCCTAACGTGTGCCCTCCTATAGCGTGCTCCTCCCTCTTAGATCCTCCCTGTTGCACGCCCCCTGCAGCGAGCTCCTCGGCCGAGTGCCTTCCTGGTGAAAGCCCCTCCTCCTGTGCCTCTCCCCGATGTGCGCTATCTGTGGCGATCTCCCCATTGTGTGCCCCCTGCTGTGCAACCCCCTGTTGCACTACCCCCCCCCCCCCCCCCCCATTCTCCAGCTATGCATCTTCCTTCTCTGGGCCTGGCGTCCCTACCTCTACTCATTAGCTTCCACATGGCCCTGCAACAATGTCAAAATCCCATCAGGGGCAGCCAAAGAGGTGCATTCTCGTGGCACTATCACTGTGCTGAAGATCAACATCTGGAATCCATTGAAGGTTCCTCTTCAGGCAACCATGATATGGAGGCTACTCAAAGGCTTGATTGCACTCAAGAAGAGATTGTCTTAACTCTGGAGAAACCGAGGGGCAAAAGAGGCCCCAGGAATACTACCATAACGCACTCTGAGCTACCCACTCCTCTGAAAACCAAGCCGTTCCCTATTCACGAGCCAGCGGAGGAGGAGATAGGCGTTTGGATCATGGATTTGGATGGAGTCTAGACCCAAGTTTTAGATGCAGAGTACCCTGTTGCTCCAATCATTCATGCAGCCCCCTCGAATCCCCCACACAAGCCAACAGCTGATGAGGAGTCCATTACGTGTGAATATGGATGCCTCATCGAGGAGGAGGACCCCGCAACAGAGGATGATGAAGGAACACCATGACTATGCAGTAGCTCAGTTCATCTCTATTTTTTTTCAACTCAAGACATACTATAGCTATTTTTTTTAATATGTGTTACAGTATATTTTCTAAAACATGACTATTTGTCTCTTTTAAGGGGCTGGTTTCCTCCTAGGAGGCAGCCCCAAACCTGTTCTATATTGAAAGCTACCAAGGTGGGGATTGGCTAAGCACCGCTTGCCAGCTCAGCCCAATGCCTATGTAAAGTTTCTTTTATGATATAATATAGCTTAGGCTAACTTACAATATATATATATATATATATATATATATATATATATATATATATATATATATATATATATATATATATATATATATATATATATATCATACGATATATATGTTGCGACCATAGTTTGTTAAGAAACATAGTGTTGGTGCAGTGGTGGAGGTCGAGGTCTACTTGAAAAAATTCATAAGTTCGATCCCTGTCGAGGCCTTTGGGCCAAATACCAAAATTTTGACCATTACCGAGGCACCACGTGTCGGCCTCTAGTTGGGCCAAGTGGCAGCCTCCTATTGGACCTCCCAAAATGACTTGGGCCAATCAAATGCAACCAACTAGACCTATATAAAGTGACACTTGTGATCCACCATTGGTCCTTCACCCTATCATACACTCAATCAACATGATGACATCATCAATATGGACTTCCCAATCAATAGTCGAGTCAGCCCACCTGCATATTTTTTAGTTGTTGAGCCAAACCTTCATAACATCATAACTTAAGCATACGATATCAGTTTGTAGTAATTCAAGTGGTGTTGGATTCAGAACGATGAGCACTACGATATGGCACTGAGAATCGGAAGATTTTGAGCACTTTAATTTTTGAGAAATTTTTTGATCCCCTGGATTAATTTTAATGTTCTATCTACAATTTCTTATTGTTATTGGGTGATTGAAAATATTTGGATAAATTGGTTTCTATTGAAAAATAAATTGACTAAGTGATTTTATTAACATAGAACATTGAAAATTAACATGGTATCATAGTTGAGGTGAAGACAAGAACAAGGAGACAAGAGCAATCGCCCTTTGAATATATCTTATCCGTTGTTGAAGCTCATTAGACTTGGTCAATACGACAACCTCATATTTCAAGATTGAAGAAAATTTGAATGACTCATCTTACTATGTTATTTGGAGAGCCAAGGTTGATTTGACTTTGGAGGAGAACGATGTCATGGAGTATGTTGAAGGCAAGGTACCCAAGTGTCTAAATAATGTGACTGCTGCTGATAAGTCCAAGTTCAAGAAAGGTGAGGTCAAAGTTAAGAAAATTATTATTGATTCTTTGAGAGATCATTTAATCACTTATGTTTCGAAGTTGAAGAAGTCTAAGGAAATGTATGACAAGCTAGTTGGGATGTATGAGGTCAAGAACTTCAGAAATATTATTTCTTTGAAATCAAGTCAAGGACATCAAGATGAACAAGGGAGAGACTTTCCAGTCATAATTCATGAGGATATATCAACGCAAGGATCAAATTTTTTCTACTATAGAGATTACATCTGATAGAGAGTTGGTTCTTATCTCACTTGGAGGTCTTCCTCCAATGTGGGATACATTCATTACAATGATTAGCAATAATGACAATTTTCCCACATTTTATGAGCTCGTTGGCAAGTGCACTCAAGAGGAGACCAGGATGATCTCTAAAGGGAGAATTCAAAAGCATGAAGAAGGAGATCCCACTGCTTTTGTTGCACAATACAAGAAGAGGAAAGGTAGAGGAGGACCATATAATTCAAGAAATCCAACTCTAGAATCCAAGGACTCCAATAGAAGGTATAGAAAGGATAGGTCATCAGTTTAATGCTACAATTTCCACAAGCATGGTAACTATGCTTGAGATTGCCCAAAAAAGAGAAGTGCTCCACGGTCCAACTACAACAACAATCATGGCTACAAAAACAACAACAGAGTCAATCATAGAAGAATAATAGAAGCTCATGTTGATCGTGAAGAAGGTCACCTTCATCAAAGAGATAAAGGAATTAAAGGTATGGAAACAATGCAATTGCAACTCAATCTGAATACTTTCTTATTTCTATTTTTATAGTTCCTCTCTTATGAATTAATTTGATAGATGGTCAGTAGATGTGGGACCTCTAGACACTTCATTGGTTATCATGAAGTCCTCTCAAACCTGGTTGACAAGGAGACTAATTTGAAGATAATTTTTGGGGACAATTCTGAGTATCCTATAAAGGAGTTTGGTTTTGTTTCATTTCATTTGGATTATGGTCAAACTATACATCTACAAGATTTTATATATGTACCGAGATTGAAAGATAATATTGTATCTATATATGCCTTGGAGGACAAGGGAATTAAATTTTCTTTTATAAATGGAGAGGTTCTTACTTGGCCAAGGAGGGATAGCTTGAGGAATTCCTTCACCCCAGGATCTATAATTAAAGGCATTTATAAATTCAATGGAATACTAAGGCGAACATTGGTTCGCGATAGTAATCATCATTGTGAACTATGGCACTGAAGATTCACTTACCTTCCTTATAAATCCTTACCTCATGCGAGAAATATGGTTTTTGGTATGCCAGAGATTTATGTAGATCATGATGGAGTTTTCAAGGATGTGCCATTGGAAAACATGTGAGGGGACCATTCCCTTTAAGAAAAAGAAGGACCCGTAAAATACTTCAACTCAAACATTATGATATGTGTGGCCCATGTTGGTGACTTCTCTTGGTGGCTACTTGTACTATATAATATTTTTGAATGACTTCTCCTACAAGACACGTATTTTATTCTTGAAGAAAAAGGACCAATAATTTGACACTTTTAAGGACTTCAAGTCCCTCGTGGATAATCAAACAAGGAAAAGGATCAAAATATTCAAGTCTGATAATGGAGGACAATTCATTTAAAATTAGTTCATTGACTTTTACAACAATTTTGGAATACGAAGGAGACCATCGTACCTTACAACCAGGAGCATAATGGTGTAGCTGAAAGGAAGAAAAAGACTATTATAGAAGCAGTCATATTTATGTTGCATGATCAAAAAAAATTGAAGTTTCTATGGGGATAATTTTCTAACATTGTTGTTTATGTTCTAACACTACTCCTCAAGCCTTGGGTGACAGGATTCTTGAAGAAGTTTTCACAGGTGTAAAGCCCAATGTTGGACATTTAAGGATATTTGGTTGTCCCATTTACTTTCATTTGTTGAAGGACAAGAGGAAAACACTCGAAGCTTCAGGAAAGAAAGATACACTTTTTTATTATTGCGAAAGCTTATAGAATATATCTACCTAGTCAAAGAAGTACATTTTTTAGCAAGGATGTAACATGTAATGAATATGTTTCCCTTGGGAAATTAAGGGAAACTCCTCCTGCAAATTTTGAGAGAAATGATGATGCCATGGATGTACAAGAAGAGCCTCTTATGTCTGAACCTCATCCTAATCCTGTCAATAATCCATTGGAACCCATGGACCCCTTGGATCCTCATCCATGTGATCCTCCTGCCAGGAAGAGACAACTATGGTTTCCTGACACTATGGCTTACTGAACCTAAAATCCTAAAATCCTTCCCCCTTGATTATCTCCTACCTCTTCCTTCTTAAACTCTCAACCTTTAAGCTTCCATTAACCTTTAACCTTCTTTTTAAAACTTTGCCTTTTTTAAAACCCTTTAATCCTTCAAATATTTGACTTAGGAATGATAATTCAATTAAAATATTTCTCAGTGTATTAATCTATTTCACAAATTTATAATCATTTTAATACATCACCTTAATACATTTATCACTTTGAGTTACTCACCATTATCTATTAAAAATAAAAATAAAAAGGATTATTACTTTATTAATTTAATTTTTTAGATCTCATATTAAAATTATTATTGTAAATTACTAATAGTTTATTAAAATTATTAATATAGATATTACAATATTATTTAATTCAAAATATTATTACTTTAGATCTTAAAAATTATGAATGAATTAATATAATTCTTAGATGAATAAATAATTAACAAATAAAGAAATAAAATCATCACTTAAAATTATTAATGAATTAATAAAATTATTAAAATTATCAATGAAGTAATAAAAATTCTTAGATAAATAAATTATCAACAAATATATAAATAATTATGAAATTAATTAAATTGATATATTAACAATCATCAAATTAAATAAATAAATCATTAAAGAAATTAAATTAAAATAAATATTAACATATTACTTTCAAAGATGCCTTCTATTCCTTTCCCCTCCATTCACCTCTCCCTTCTTCCTATTTATACCTCATGTGAGATCTCACTTACTCATGGATCTTTTTCCTGAAGATGGACCACGGTGGTTTGGTTCAAAAAATCGAAACGAAAAACATGAATGTGACATACCCGGAAAACACTACAACACAAAGTACTGATCGGAAAAGTCTAAAATCCACAACTTTATAGGATTTTGAGAGACATGTTGTTGCAAGAGGAACCTTTAGGGAAACAAACAAGCCATGTTGATATCAAGGATATGTTGTATCAATGAGCAATCTTATATAGGTTGAACCACACACTTTTGAAGAAGCAGTGAAAGAAAAAGTATGGAAGGATTCTATGGTTGAAGAGTATGAGTCCATCATGAAGAATGATGTGTGGGAAGTGGTTCGAATACCTGAAGGGAAATCTGTTGTGACTTCTAAATGGTTGTACAAGATCAAGCATGGTGCAAATGGAATTATCGAGAAATAGGAAGCAAGATTTGTAGCTATAGGTTTCTCCGAGAAAGAGGGAGAGGGCTATGATGACATTTTTGCATCGATTTCCCATTATACCACCATATGATCTATCATTTATCTTGTTGTTATCTAGATATTGACACTTCATCATATGAATGTGAAGATTGCATTTTTACATGGCTTTCTCTAGGAAGAATTATATGTGGAACAACCACAGCGGTTTAAGGGGCATGACAGGAAAGCTCATGTGTGTTGGTTGAAGAAATCACGTTATGTATTGAAGTAAATCCCCAAGGCTTGGTCTACCCACATTGATACCTGATGAAGCTTGGATTTACAAGAAGCAATGTTGACCCAAATTTCTACTTCAAAATTGTCCAAGATATGCCCTTGATTTTGGTATTATATGTTGATGACTTATTCTTGACAACAGGAGAGACTCTTACTCTTCAGTGTAAGAGGGAGCCATATTATTAATTTGAGAAGAAATACCTTGGTTTGATGCACTAATTCCTAGGCCTAGAGGAGTGGTAGAGACATGGTGATATTTTATTTTCTTAAGGGAAATATGTTTTCAAACTGTTGGAAATATTTGGAATGGTAGAATGTGTTAGCGCTCAAATCTACCTTAGGCTGAAATAAGGTAAAACTCAAGGCTACATCAAACCACGCTCAGCCTCGTAGCTAGCCCTACGAGGACAGGAGAGGGCTCTCTCCGGGTCTATCTCGGAAAAAGGTTTTCAGAGGGGTTGAGATGACTTATAATGAACAATGAATACTGATTTTAGGCTAGTAAAGAGATAGGAATGTTTGATTTTGATTTTTTGGGTTTTTGTTGGAGAAATGGGAAAAAACAATTTTGGGTCCGGGGATAAGGCCAGATCTTTGCAGAATTCGAGTTGGGGCGAGGTAGGCAGTAGTCTTGATGCTTTTGATTGGGTATATGGATGGATCAGAATGACAAGGAGCTGAAGAGGGCAAGGGAGAACATGGATCCTCTCCAAACAGGCGAAAACATGTAAAACTAAACAAATTTAAAGGCAGAGCACTGAAAACAATGGATTCAACCTCATTTACTCATTCATTTAGTTTCAGAAGCATAAGAAGGGAATGGCATACATTAAACATGAAATAACTTACAATAAACTGAGAGAAAACACCATCAAGAACTGAAAACCACAAGAATCCCAACAGGTGCTGCAAAACCTCTGATCTTTCCTTAGCCAAAATATGAAAAATATGTACAATAGTGTGCCAAAATCTTCCCAAGAGTCCAACCTCTCCAACCTCTGAAAATGATTGAGAAATTACATCATATATATCATCCTAACCCCTTCCCATGCCTCTAGGGGTCGAATTCCTCCTTCTAGGAGCAGTTCCAACCAATTCTAAACAAGGAGCTAGAATATAGGCAGCCAAACAACTTGCCTCTAAAAGGAAGGAAACTGATTCTTTCACTTGATTTTTACTTTTTTAGGAGTGAATCATCTAGAATAGGTAAAAATGAGTCCAAGTTACATGCAAACCATAATATTACATCAAGATAACTCAAAAATTACATCCACAAGCAAAACTGGTCCAACTGGCCGAAATCCTGAGCTGGAAGGTGAAAATTTGACCAAAAATCTATATGCGTAGCGCGCTTGAGCCATATGCGTAGCGCGTCTTTCAGCCTTCTTTTGGGGCACTTCCCGGCATCCAAATTGAGCTCATGATAGCTCGTTGGAAAGCCCTGGATGTTGGCTATCCAACCCAAGTAGAATTTCCCAATTTGGAGCTCATTTTCCTCTCAAAAAATTCATTCTCCCAGAAGTATTTCCTGCTGGTGCAAAAGGTGGCAGAAAGGTGGTTTTCATGGTGTTTTTGGCCCTTTTGATCACCCATAACTTGGTGAAATGCTTTGGAAATACTGGAGCATGCATAATTTACCATGACACACCCAAAAATATAAATTTTTCCTCCAGCAAGTGTCCCAATCATAAGCGAGCGCGTCGACGCGCTACTCGTATAGCTGAAAAATCTATTTTGAGACCAAAATATTTCAAAATGACAAAAATTTCTCCGAATTTGCTCAAATTCGGAGAGAAGACCCTCCATCATGTATCATGCCCAGCCAATGAAGCCTCGGCCAAAATCCGGAGTCGATCAGGCCTTTTCTGCCGTTTTAGTGCTCTGCTCAACCTCCTCTTCAGAATCTTCATTTTTGCCTTGCAAACGTGATTACGGGCCCAATAATGATTTTTCATATGACGGAACATGTCTTTGTTTCTATCCTGATCCTGTGAATGTACCTGTGCTGATGTAAAAGGCGAGACCCCTTCCACCCTTGGTGGAGATAATACTCGCGCTGCTGATGAAGTCAACGAGACCCTTTCCACCCCGGGTGGAGATAGTACTCGTCGTGTAGCTGCAAATAAGGTCCTGTGGCCTCATTGGTATGTCACATACAACGGAGCACTGATATGCTCGACCTCAGGGATGTCCGGCTGATGTGAAGGCTCTCCCTCATCATAAACTACCTCGGGAGGCGGCTGTGGCGCTGTGAAGAAGTCACGGGAGATGAAATCCTCCCAAGTAATGCCCTGCTATGGAATCACTGTCATACTCCTGCTCATAAACTGAATCTGTCTCTGACATGGCTTTGAAAACAAGATGTCTGCAATATGTATGTTGATATAGGTGTAGTGAAGACAAAAGTTTCAATGTATGCTCAAAACCCAAATATGTCACATATGTACCAAAGCATCATAGGAAAACAAGCCACAATGGTAATAGCTCTATTAAGTGAATTGGCATAAAAATAGTCACTATTTTGATCACAAGGGATTTTGACAAATGAGTAAAAAAAGTGTAATGTAGTGTACAGCCTTTGCAATGCTGGCCAAGATTTGTCAAAGGGAAAATGAGAATGAGACTGTGTTTGTCAATAGATAATAGGAAACAGTAACAATGACCATAGTAAAACAATAGCAATGACAGTGGTAATATAATGGCGACGACAGCAGTGATGAAATGGAAAACTGAGAGCGTGAGGGTCGTGACACTTTGACAGTAGATGCATAAGCACATATATCAACAATACAAGCTGGGAAATCCTTCACAAGACTGTCAATATGCCTTTCACAATCCTAAGAAATGAATTTGAAATAAACATAGGGTTTACACATTTCTCCTCATCAAATTCTTGTTTCCCCACATCAAACACACTACAATCATGTTCAAAAATCACTTTACAATCGTGGAGAACCTACTTGCAAGCCGATTGAGGCGTTTGGGCGTGAAACTGGACGCAAGGGAAAAAAAATTTGGCTCTGAGACTATATGGGTATCGTGCTCACCCAATGCGTAGCGCGCTGCATGTGCATAGCGCCCTTGTTATTTTACACAGGCTGGTGAGGCTATATGCGTAGCGTGCCTCTTGTGCGTAGCGCGCCTCCTATATGTGTAGCGCGCTACATAGTGCATTTTGCAGGAGGCTTTTGGAGGCCTTCCCGGTGTCCAAATTGAGCGTGTGATAGCTCGTTGGAAATATCTTGGAGTCTAATTTCCAA